>JAUKNK010000438.1:0-455815 GCA_030765055.1 Mantis religiosa | reverse complement strand
CTTCTTCTCCTTCTTCTCCTTCTTCTCCTTCTTCTCCTTCTTCTCCTTCTTCTCCTTCTTCTCCTTCTTCTCCTTCTTCTCCTTCTTCTCCTTCTTCTCCTTCTTCTCCTTCTTCTCCTTCTTCTCCTTCTTCTCCTTCTTCTCTTCTTCTCCTTCTTCTCCTTCTTCTCCTTCTTCTCCTTCTTCTCCTTCTCTCCTTCTTCTCCTTCTTCTCCTTCTTCTCCTTCTTCTCCTTCTTCTCCTTCTTCTCCTTCTTCTCCTTCTTCTCCTTCTTCTCCTTCTTCTCCTTCTTCTCCTTCTTCTCCTTCTTCTCCTTCTTCTCCTTCTTCTCCTTCTTCTCCTTCTTCTCCTTCTTCTCCTTCTTCTTCTTCTTCTCCTTCTTCTTCTCCTTCTCCTTCTCCTTCTCCTTCTCCTTCTCCTTCTCCTTCTCCTTCTCCTTCTTCTTCTTCTTCTTCTTCTTCTTCTTCTTCTTCTTCTTCTTCTTCTTCTTCTTCTTCTTCTTCTCTTCTTCTTCTTCTTCTTCTTCTTCTTCTTCTTCTTCTCTTCTTCTTCTTCTTCTTCTTCTTCTTCTTCTTCTTCTTCTTCTTCTTCTTCTTCTTCTTCTTCTTCTTCTTCTTCTTCTTCTTCAAGTTCCCTAGTTTTACCATTATCGTGGTGTTAGGGGATTCTTTTTCCTCTGTCCTTCATGCTTTAGGCATTGGTAGAGGAACAGAAACTTTGGATCAGATAGAGAACCCTGGATGGCTGATCAGGCCCCGATGTCTGGTATGCGAGTGGGATGACAGAAAGAGGGGAAATGAATGCATGGAAAGATGATAATGGAGCAATTGGTGAAATGATGGCGGGGGAAACCGGAGATCCCGGAGTAAATCCGCCACAGCGTCGTGTTGTCCACAATTCTCACATGCTGTCACCTGGGATCGAACCCGTGCCGCTTGGCCACGGCATGGCAAGTTAACTAATAGCAATTGACAAAAAATGAGTGACTATATTTAGTTACATTTGCTACTTTATAAGAGAACTTGGAGTACTTATAAGATGTTTAAAATTAATTAAAGGTTTTAAAACAAATAATTAAACGTGGATCAATGACACTTAACGTTATGCAAATGAGAGGGCGAGTTTACCTCCAACTTGGTTTGCTAAGCTATGATGCATTCAAGGGACTCAAAAATAAACCTCTCTAATGCTTGGTTATCTGAATGAGTGAAAGAGAAATGCTTCATGCACAAAGCGAAGGAGATGGGGTAGAACGACAAGGTAACATCTTTAGCTCATGAGACAATTGGGCATAATTGGGGTAGATATTTCTCATTAACTAGAATAAATTAAGATCTTTAATTTAAAAAGAAGGTGGTTCACTTCTAAGGGCATCGCAGTAAGCCTTTCTACACTTAATAACTGAGTAGATTTTATTTCAGAAGGACCTATATGGCAACATATGTCTGACGAATCGGATCAAAGTATTTCTTGGAGCACAAATACCTAATGAAGTAGTGGCATAAGTTTTAATTTAGATACCCTTTTGGTCTCTGTAAAAGCTGGACTGTACATATTTTACTGGACTGATAGTTGGTAGCTGTCCAGGTGTTTTCAGTTTAAACGAAGCAGAAACTTCTGCTTTTTCTCTATTTATTTACTTATACAGCCTCAACATAAAATATGGGTATCTTCCTGGTAAAATTGTATGTGTAATGGGATAGAATACTGTTCTAGTAGCGTGGAAATATGAGGTCTCATATGCACTACACGTTTGCATTACGCACGTTACAATTTTTTGTAATAAACGATAAATCCTTAACAATATAAAATCATGAAGGACTCCTACACCAGTATTGATGAAGGAATTTATGTTACGAGTTCTTAAAACAACTTATTCTAACTCCCTATGGCTTATGTAGATTAACAATAACAATAATAATAATAATTAATAATAATAATAATAATAATAATAATAATAATAATAATAATAATAATAATAATAATAATAATAATAATAATAATAATAATAATAATAATAATAATGATGGCAGACATTTACAGCTCCATAAGTACGAAATGGGATAAATAAAATATCCCAGAAAAATAGGCTTGTATGTATGCACGCACACAAATTCAGTTACCAAATATGATTTCACCTTCTCTACTAGTAGTAGGTACTATAGTATGCAATGCTAAACTCTGAGTACTTGAATCCAAAAAGGCGTGCATGTGTGTGCTCTATGTATTTACATCAAACTCAAAAAAAAACAACAAAAAAACAAAAAGAAAAAGAAAAAGAAGAAGCGTACCCAATTTAGTATTTATGACCAAATTCGTTCAAGGGGACAAAGTGAAGACTTTCGCAAATGTGCCACCTTTTAAAAACACCATTTACATGAAAAATTCTTTTTCGTTTCTTTTTGTTAAAGAGGTCTAGACAAAATACTCCAGATGATATTAAGTGGCCTTTGGTACATTATGAATCAGGATATCTAACGAGATTTTGGAACATAAACTGTTGTAGAAGGAATGAAAAACCTGCACAGAAGTACCTATAAGTTTCTTCCTTTTACTCCAAGGTATAGGCAATAACATGCCTGTTTCTTCTCCAAATATCTTCCAGCTACACTTCCAGAACATATAAACACTGAACGGATTCAACCCCTGGACAATTGCAGGCTCAAGAGCAACCTTGTTTCTTTGATCAGGGAGCGAAACTTGAACACCGAGGTATGGACTTGTTCACTTTTCTGACCTTTTGTAGATAGTAAGGGAGACGGAGCGGCAGGACAAAAGAAACCGCTATGAATGCAACACTGTTCATGCTTGAAATGTTTCAATATAAAACCGATAATTTCCAATACGCACTTACTTGGTTGGACACGTCGTTTATCCAGAGTAAAAATTTATATGTATAATTAACTTATCGATAATGTACACCTTTTCCGTATTTTCAAATCAAAATACTCCCATTTTATGTGACAGATGTACATATATCTATAGTATGCATTCGGGAGGCCCGGGTTCGATTCCCATGGCTGATCTAGCTGACCCATGGGATTTTTCGGGGTTTTCCCCAGGTTGCCAGGTGAATGCTGGGTAGGTTAATTACATCCCCCGAGTTTCCTATCCCTTTCATCTCCATTATCGTTTCACATCATCTCTCATCTGGTGGTCTCTTTCAGGGTAGAAGTGTCAACGGGTGTCTCGGTGCTGCATGTTAAACTTCCACCTCCGGTAGGACGATCTCCGGTCTCCGAGCTCGGTCCAGTCTCACTCACCGTAGTCAGGTGAGCTGCCGGCTGTGCTGGCCTGCTGGGCAGTTTATAAGTTAGATAAGTGTGGGAACCCTGTCCTCTGCACTCTGCGGACCCTTAGCACTCGTGGTACCTCTGACGTTACTAGAGGAACCTCGAGCCGAACAGCCGAGCCCCTCCTTCGGGAGTTGTTCAGATTGGGATGGACTCGAGGGGGCAGTGTGTTCCCGATACCCGTGGGAATCGGGTACGTCTTCGGACGGGGTTGAGGAAAGCCATTAATTCTCCCGGGTACTAGCCTGCAAAGCTAGTAGAAGGTGTGCTAGATCACCAGGCGGCCCCACCGAGGTTTTTCGGTAGTCTTCACCTTGAGTGTTGACGCGCGTAAGTGGCGTATCCACTTCCATCCCGTCTTGAGTCCATAGCACCAGATGGGGGGGGCTTGTTAGTCTCTAGGTCTTGCCCTATGGAAAGCCCCACGGAGGAAGCCAAGCGCCCTTTGGGACAGCTCAGATACTCCCTGGTTGAAGGAGGCCCGGGTCCAGTTCCTACGGGTTCAGGACTAATGGGAGTAGAACCTCTGGGCTAAACTGTCCTCTGCACTATCGTGGCTCCTTGGGACGGCCACAGTCTCTCTCTCTCGCCTCATCCTTCAATCCGTCGCTCTTCGAAGAAAGCTTGCGCATTCCTCGCAATAAGTGGCCAAGCACTGTCCTTGTGGTCTGTGGAGATGCCTGAAGTAGCGGGAGTACCTCGTGCTCTATAATCACCTTTACGTACCGGCTACTGTTCAAATAGCCCTCAATTCCTAGGAGGTGAGATCGGTTTTTGTAACCAATGGCGCCCCAAACCATCACACCAGGTATTTGTCCACTATGTTGCTCAATTATGCAGCCCTCCAGGTTGCGCACACCACGGTACCACCAGACACATAGGACCATCACTGCAGGACACGTTAAAGCGGGGCTTGTCCGAAAAGTCTACATATTGCCATTCAGCACCCCAGTGACGGTGTTCACATGCCCATTTCAATCCGAGGAGCTAGACATTTCTGAACAATGGAAGCCGACGTAATGGCATGTTGCAACCAGTCCAACGCACAGCAGACGGCGACGAACCGTTGAAGCAGAAAAGTTCACACATGTTGCAGTGCTCCAGTGTCGAACCAACACTGTGGATGAAGTTGTACCAGGAGCGGTTTGCCATAAGGGCGCGAAGGCGCGCGCCCCCTAAACAATCTTACGAAATTAAATGAACCATGGCCTTGCCACTATTAAGGACAGTTTATTTTTAAAATATGAGAAAGCTTCATAGGGTAGTAAAAGTGATGTTTTCATACATACAGCATATGACTCGGCGCGCTACCATAAGCGCCCGTCTGCTGCATTTCCACGTTACAGAAGGCGTGCAGCTCTACGATGGTGAGGGATGTGATGTGAATAAGGGCGCTCAACTACGGCGGTCATCAGCGATGGTGATGGAGTGGCAGAAGGTCTTGAATATGTGCTTATACCGCGCGGTTCCATCCGCGCCTAACGCAGTGCGTGGAGTAGTTTTATAGTGTTAAAATGCACGGGTTTCTTATTTTAGTTATTTGTGGAGTTAGGAATATTAACAGAGTGTTACAGATGGCTTTATAAAATCCAGTGACTAAAGAATAATGGGTAACTCTGTAAAACCACAAATGGAAGCGCAATTTTCAAGGTTGACTCTTGAAGGAAAAGTACAGTTGAAATCTTGGGGTAGACCAACGCCGGAATTCTTGATAGAAAAAGTAGAGACTAAAAAAAAAAAAACAATTAAAACTGGGTGTTTAAGAGGCATTTTAATTCTAAAGTCATGTATGAGAAATGTGACTGGATCTGTGGCTGCGAAGTTCTCAAATCATTTTTCTGCTATCAGCGTGTTTTGTTCGCTCTTAAAAATTCCAATTGTTTGTGGGCATTTAATGGAGTAAGTGATATAAAACATTTAACAGAAAAATAAAAACAAAAACATGAAGATTTAATGCACCGAGTGCACCATATGAATAGTGTGGTAGATCTGTCACTCCAAGGGAAACAAAACATTGCATCATGTCTTAACTCCGTGTTTAAAGAAAATGTTAAGAAACATAACATTCAAGTGAGTGAACATAGACACATTCTTATAAGGCTTATTTCATGCGTCACGTTTTGCGCGGTGTATGAACTGGGTTTACGAGGACATGACGAGTCCGTTACTTACATCTACATAACAGTTATAAAGGAGTGTATGACCTCAGAAATTTGCTTGCTTCCATATGCAGATGACATTCTTCACCGCAAGAAATCTTTCAAAATGGAAGAGCAAGTATGTAAAACAATGATATTGTGTGATCTCTTTCTAGGAATCTTCTCGGTGTTGTCTTAGGGTTCATATTTCATACATAATAATAGGTAAATGCACATTCTCTTTGTAATCTCAAATAAAATTCTTAGGTATCTCATGGGTAGTAGACCAACATTGATATCGAAATTCAGCGTATCTCAGAATTTTTGTGCAGTTGTTCATACATTCTATGTACAGTATCTGGGTATCTTGAACTTGATAGGGAGCTCAACAACTATGTATCTAATACTGAGCAATTATCTGCTCACGTATTAACCATGGAAGCTTCTTCAATGGAAATGGCGGCCACCTATCTCTCTCTAAACTAGACCAATTGCAATTTGTTGCATTCATTTCTGCCTTGGAGCTGTATATTCAACCCAAGTAATAGTCCTGCTCTATAGTCTAGGAGTAACATGATAGCCTCTGGTTCCTGAGGTCAAGGGTTCAAACCCAGCAGAAGGTAGTGGATTCTTTTTGGGCATAGAAGTCAGCATGGCTTCCTTTGGAAAGAAAGTAAAGCCGGTGGTGCTATATCATAGATTTAGAGTACATAAAAGAATGTCAAGCTTTTAAAGAGGCATCTGAGCAAATTTAAGCAATCTTTCCCAATATAGTATGGGACAATGAGAACCACAGCAATTAAAGAGCGTCTATGAGTATATAAAAAACTTCCAGTAATGCTTTGTTAATAGAAGCAATGGAATTTGTTTTGGAACAACCTAGAATATTCTTCTGTAAAGCATTTCTTCTCAAAAGGAGAACTGATTATATATTATTGACCAAATCTGTAGATTTTATGGAAAAGCAAAATAGATACTTGGAAAAATAAATGCAGCTATTATCTCAGAGGGTTACCGTACCACTTCTGACCTTATTTCTATACTTCAACTCACAATGGTCGGCACTGAAATACATGTATGTGAACACCTACTTGCACTTCAAGTACAAAGTTGAGCAGAAGCTACAGTACTGCAAGTCATGTTCAGTTTTATTACAGATTTTGAATTTCTATTAAATTTATACAAATGGATTAAAATCTGAGGAAAACCACAGAGTGGGTGGTTTATCTGCATAACAACTCCGCCTGTGGTGCCGCATGTAGTAAAAGTGGGTGTTAAACATTGCACATTTCATTTTTTTGTAACTGGAGAAAATGGTTTATTCTCTGTTATCTGACAGTGTTATCTTCACAGCAAAGGCCTAGGCAATACCGAAACTAGTGTTATTTAGCAGAAAATTAAATGCTAACAGTGTGAGTATAATAATTTTCACTGTCTCAAGAAGTGTTTTAGAATGATATCATGTCCACGTAGCAGAGTTCAGTCATACATTATTTTTCACAATGCACACACTACCATGGAAAATAAAAATAAAGGAATCAAGATACACTGTTTCAGATTAAAGGTCATTCTGGAATCTCAGGGGAAGAACAGCTGATGTACTACCCAAGGAAGCAGACAAATTGAACAGAAAATGTATTTGAAGTTGCCTTGATCTGATTTGCTGCTAGGAGTACACAAATCTGTATGGCAAAAATGGACCATGTTTGACAAGAAGAACAGACTCTGACAGGGAGGTATACTGCTCAATTCCAATCTATATTACCAGCAGGACAATGCTTTCACAATGTTCACTTACATCAAAATGTATCAATTGTCTAGTTATACTGATGTATGGATGTGCAGCATTCCCCTCATGTTTACCCAAAATTGATATAAAAGACTTTCTCTGGTATGATTGTAATAATTCATGAATTGGCAATGTTGATATTTTCTTCATTTGCTTCTGCAGGGACTTTATGTGTAGAGCAGTAATGTTTGTTGAAGACTTCAGGTATCGATTCACTGTTGGTTAGGATTTTTTCCCTTATGAATGAAACGTCCTTTTTTAGAGGTCCTGATGAAATCAGAAATATGTCAAAACCAAGATTAACATTCAATTTAAAGGGAGTCGATTAATGACACTAAACAACACTTACTTTGTTTAGTGTCATTAATCGACTCCCTTTAAATTTATCATAACAACACTGTTTTCAACACTTCCAAGAAAGGAATTGCCAAGATTTACAACTCATAACCAGAGCCACTAAATCAACACCGGTCCCAGCAATGCAATCCCTAACAAAAAACTGCTCAATTAAACGCTTGCTAGAAAAAAAGGCACTAAATGAACACAAAAATTTGAGGTGACTGCCATAACTTGGTTGGGAGAAAAGAGAACCACATCAGCCTAAATTGAAAACACAAAGCAGTTTTCTCTCAATTACTTCAAATCTCAAAAAAACACATCATATACCAGACCTCAAAGAAGATATTCTGTATAAAGAAACCCCATTAAATTCTGAAAGTATCTTTTCCAATCTGGAATTATGTGAATCCACACTCACATGTTAACCTCCCATACCTGTAAATCAATGCAAATCAAAGAATGCCAACAAATCATCAGACAACTGAAAAAACTACAGAAACATACCTGTTTTCAATGGATATGTGGTCACTGTGGTATAGAAAGCAGCGAGACTGCAGCCATGCTTGCAAAGAAAGGCTGCACAATTAAACAAAAGAAAAACAAAATTCTCCTTTTCATCCATCAAGCATGTCATACCCAAAAAATTCAGATATATCTTCAGACAAGAAAAAAGGATAAAAAAAGGATAAAAAATGGCAAAGGATAAAAAATGGAAACACATTAACAATCCTGAAGTCACCCTCAAAGCACCACACAATACAGATGTAGTGAGATTCAGACAACTACAAGATTGAATTCCTGGGCAAACACCTGAGCAGAATAGGACTTCTTGATACTCCAATCTGCCCTTTGCACAATGAGGAGGAGAATTTTACAGAGAAACACCTTCTGACCTGCAACAGACTATCTGCCATCAGTTTCATTGATGAAAAAAGTACTAGAAAGCTTGAGGGCCAATGGCTTCATTGCCACTGGCTCAGCATTAGAAAATAATTCTCACTTTGTGCTAAAGTTAAGCATAATTCGAAAAACAGAGAACAAAGGGAAAACAGTGAGTGAGTGCCATTTAACATTTTTACAGTGTGTGCCTCCCCTTACTGGTGGTCTCTGATAGGTAAGCGGTTCACGCTTCTAAGGTCAACTAAACCAGGGCAGCAAACCAATACCAGAATATCCTAGAATATCCAGAATCCAGAATATCCAGTATACTAAGCATAAGAAACACCTATGAACTTATAGAACACGACACACTAGTCTCGTTTGATGTTAAATCACTGTTTCCCAGCATACCAGTAAAACAACTCCCATTGTTGATAGAAAAATGGCTCAAATCACTTGGAATGTCATCACCTGAAATTTCAGAATACATCCAACTAACCAAATTATGTATAGAACAAAATTTCTTCCAGTTCCAAACAAAACATTTCCACCAAACTTCAGGTTTAGCAATGGGCAACCCCCTATCACCCTTCCTGGCCGATCTGTACATGTGTGCATTAGAATTAAAGATTGCCGAAGGTTTCCCTTGGATGTTCAAACTATGGCAGCGATATGTAGGCGACATCTTTGCAATAGTACCAAAAAATACACCAGTGATGCACTAAAACTGTTAAATAACCAAGAAAAGAGCATTAAGTTCACTGGAGAAATAGAAAGACGAGTATTTACCATTTTTGGATCTAAAAATAATCAGAAATAAAAACAGAATAAACTTTGGCATTTACAGAAAACCAACACATACAGACAACTACATAAAAGCTACTGGCTACAACCCAAGATCCCACAAAGAGGCAATCTTCAATTGTTTAACACACAGACTGGTCAACATCCCTCTCACAACAGAAGAATACAAAACAGAATACAACAAAATTATTGAAATGGCACAAAAAATTACTTTCCCAAGTCATTAGTAGACAAAAACGTGAACTTAGCAAAAAAGAAGAAGCTACTAAAGGAAACCACAACCCTCTCAGCTACAGAAACTAAAATGATCTTCAAAAAATTCACTTACCATCCATGGGCCTTTGATAAATTTCTTCAAAAAACAAAACATTCAACTAGCACCAGTCAACCATTACTCCTTAAAAAACCTAATATGCTCAAACATCAAAGGTATCATTCCATATAACAAAAAATCTGGTATATACCAAATTGAATACTGTGACTGTAGTCAAATTTATATTGGAAAAACCAAAAGAAATTTAGAAACAAGAGCAAAGGAACACTTTATGAACATAAAATACAAACAATTAGAAAAATCAGCACTTGACACGCATTGTTCGGGGGGGGACTAAAACATACATCAGGAAAACCACATCAGCCTAACTGATCACTAGATCACTGATCTGATCACTATAAAAGTGATTTTTTGACAATTTTGACCATTTAGTCTCCCCTTAAAACTTTTGATTCAAGCTCACAAAAGAGATGTCTGCTTGCTTACTTTCTATGTCTCTTGGGCAGATTTGATTAACAAATTCAGTACTGAGAATTCACTGAAAGTTTACCTTTTGAGTTACACTGAACAAATCATAAAGGAAGTGCCTTTACAAAAAGGGCTGTATCAGCTAGCAACATAACTTATAAATAAGTGCTTTAATACTTAAACCAAAACCCTTTAAGGATGTAAGAGGGAGAACGTAAAGGAAGTTGTCTTCACTCCTTCCAGAAAACTTTTACAAAAATATAACTTTGTTTCCTCAAAAATACTTCTTAGCAGATTTATTCAAGTATCAACTATTAAATCATCAACCTGATATATACAATGAATATGTTTGCACTTCCCACAAATAACTTTTAAAGTTCCATGTTATGGACAAAGTAGAACCATACTTCAGCAAAAATGGAATTTTCGAGAATACACAACTTGCATCATGTAAAATATCTGTGACATCCTCCTATTGATTTTCACAAATTCATGTAAAGAGCAGGTAACATCAAATCTAATACGTAATTATTCACAAAAATGTTCAGTGATTACTTTCTTGGAAGTGTTGAAAACAGTGTTGTTATGATAAATTAACTTTAAAGAGAGTCGATTAAAGACACTAGACAACACTTACTTTTAAATTTTTCCGGAACTAGTTTCAGAGGCTTTGCCTCTATCATCGGCCGGCTCTCGACTGGTTCTCATTGGTGTAGCTGACGATACCTTGTCACAGGTCTCCTCTGGTGGCGGCTCAAGGAACTTGCTGAACAAATCCTTCTGGGGGATGTCGAAATTGAATACTTTGTTCCTATTTTTTGAAATGAAGATTTGTTCCCATGTGGATAGTTCTTGTTTTCCTGATGTATGTTTCAGTAGTTTTGGTTCTGGATTTATGTTGTGGTTTTTTTCCCAAAAATGTGTGGCAACTGCTGATTTTTCTAATTGTTTATATTTTATGTTTCTAAAGTGTTCCTTTGCTCTTGTTTCTAAATTTCTTTTTGTTTTTCCAATATAAATTTGACTACAGTCATTGCATTCAATTTGATATATACCAGATTTTTTGTTTGATGGAATGGCATCTTTGATGTTTGAGGAAATTAGGTTTTTTAAGGAGAAATGGTTGACTGGTGCTAGTTGAATATTTTGTTTTTTGAAGACTTTTTTGAATTTATCATAGGCCCATGGATGGTAAGTGAATTTTTTGAAAAAAATTCACTTACCATCCATGGGCCTATGATAAATTCAAAAAAGTCTTCAAAAAACAAAATATTCAACTAGCACCAGTCAACCATTTCTCCTTAAAAAACCTAATTTCCTCAAACATCAAAGATGCCATTCCATCAAACAAAAAATCTGGTATATATCAAATTGAATGCAATGACTGTAGTCAAATTTATATTGGAAAAACAAAAAGAAATTTAGAAACAAGAGCAAAGGAACACTTTAGAAACATAAAATATAAACAATTAGAAAAATCAGCAGTTGCCACACATTTTTGGGAAAAAAACCACAACATAAATCCAGAACCAAAACTACTGAAACATACATCAGGAAAACAAGAACTATCCACATGGGAACAAATCTTCATTTCAAAAAATAGGAACAAAGTATTCAATTTCGACATCCCCCAGAAGGATTTGTTCAGCAAGTTCCTTGAGCCGCCACCAGAGGAGACCTGTGACAAGGTATCGTCAGCTACACCAATGAGAACAAGTCGAGAGCCGGCCGATGATAGAGGCAAAGCCTCTGAAACTAGTTCCGGAAAAATTTAAAAGTAAGTGTTGTCTAGTGTCTTTAATCGACTCTCTTTAAAGTTAATGTTCAGTGATGTTCCTCCTACAAATTGAATCTTATCAAATCAAAACAGTTTGAAGCTAATACTATCAACATCAAGGCATTAGAACAAAAATTGAGTCTTTTAATTTGTATATATTTAATTTTTCAAAACAGCCATGTAATTCGACAGCTCATTGGTAGCTACTATTTGTTACATATAAAGCATTAGTGTCACAGTAAAATAAGCTTGTTTTGTTTTTGAAAAACAAAAGTGTTAAGGATTCCTTAACACTTTTCAGAGGTAGGTGTAAAATAACTCCCACTATATCTGCAATTTCATGAAATTTACAACATATTTTGGTCATATACTAATGGATAATTTTACAAGAAATTTTCTGTTTATATTTTCATCACTTTACCAAATATAATTTTTCAAAAAGCATGTCCTAGATTCCCCTACTAACAAGGATGCTTTGCATTACACACATGAAAGTGGTACGCATAGAGAAAGATGCACCAGTGTTACACATTTTTACTTCACCTACTATGTACTTCAAGCATCGGCAAACATGTACTCAGTGAGGGACCAGTATGATGTCTCAGCATGCAACCCGCAATGCATATGACATAATGTAGAACAGGGGAAGACATGTACCTTCTTTCAGAGTCAGTACTGGACTCGCTACAAGTACAATAAGGAATAGTACACATACTTGAATCCACCTATTTTGGCCTATGATACCTTAGGTATACCTAAATATTTGGGTAATATATTTAAATTCACTTCTATTTGCAATGTGTCATGAAAATCTAGTGATATCACAAGTAGCCACTCTCAGTATAGCACATAAATTATCATATGTTAATCGTGATCACTGCTTCGACTTTACAAGTTTCATTTTAGAAAAAAATTGTTCGCGTACCTATGTGGATATAAACATAGCTGCTACAGGAACAGCGAATGATCTAAGAGATGGATATATATATTTCAGATGTTTAAATACATCCAAATCAGTCAAATCTTTACACTCCAACTGAATATACGTATCACATTGTAAATCAGCAACTTCATGCTGTAATTCTGGTTTAACCTTACGTAAATCTATTGCAAGAGGATTAGCAAAAGAGCAAAATCATTTTCCATGAATTTAAAATCACTGAATCGCCTTATTTAAAATTTTCTCTTTACTTTATATAACAGACCAGTATATTTATTCAGATTTGTTACAGAAATATTGGGAAGAGATTTTAGACATGGAAAATTATGAAACTCTTTTCTCATGAGGTGTGATTTCCATACATCTATCATGTTTACGAATGATCTAACCATGTCATACATATGAACTACATTGTGGAACTTTCTCTGAAGACAATTAAGACTACTGAAAATTGAGAAATGTCAATGAGGAAGGCTAAATCACTTATCCAATCTTCATCTACCAATTTATGGATGTCTATATCCTAAACAAAGAAAGAAAAAGGGAATTTTAAGACATATTCAGTACAGCATAAACATATATTGCAATTAAGCACTAATTATGAACATACTTGCCCCTTCAGGAATTCAGATTCTGTGTAGTATGAAAGGTCTTCATAAGAAAGCCCTAAATCTTCCAGTACTTTGCGAAATTTTTGGTGTTTCAAGAAGTTTGGTTTTATTTTATTTATAGTCTGTAATAACTATGTCCATTACAAGTTTCATATTTAGTATTTTTACACAAAATGCTTCCTGATGTATTATACAGTGAAAAAATTGTACGTTATTGTTTATTCACATTTCATTTAACTAATGTTTCACTCTAGCAATTAGACCTTTGTTTTCACCAGTCATATTTCAAGCCCCAACTGTTACTATGGATACAAGATTCTTTAGATTCAGTTTCCTTTCTTCTACACATTTCTTAAATGCTTGAAATAATTCTGCCCCTGCTGTATGTTCCCTAAGTGGAATGACTTCAAGCATATATTCTTGTATTGAGAGGTTATTAACTCCATGAATGAAAATTAACAATTAGTCTGCGTCAACGTTGTCAGTGCTTTCATCAAACGCAAGGGAAAAGGCTATATATTCATGGACCTTGGTTAGAAGTCTTTTTTTGGTTATTTCTGCTATTTTATGTATCCTTCTCTGTATGGTTTGTAGTGATAATGCAATATTAATAAATATATCATATTTTCAGGACAAATTATGTTGGCAACTTTACTCACACATTTTTTATGATATTTCCATCATTAAAACATCTCAGTGACTGAGCGATCACCAAAGCAACAGCATAACTGGCGTGAAGTGTCTATCAGTTATAATATTTTAATTAATATTAGGTGTAGTATCTGAATAGTGCTCTTTGAGCTCTTGCAATTGGTTAGTCCAATCTAGACCTGAAGAAAATAAAAGGAATAAAGGATATTACATCAGTGTTATGCTACTTTAAATCGTGGTGTAAATGTATGAATACATGCTGACCTGTAATTGTGTGATGATCTTTATGACATGTATCATAATGTTGCTTGATGTTCCATTGATAAGTGCTTTTTTAAAATTTACAGCACAACAAACATCTTACGTTGCCTTCTAGTGCGTAACAAAAACACTTCTCCCACAATTCTTGAAATGCACGTTTTCGCACAGCCACTTGACTTTGACAGAGATATGTTTAGAAGTACAGGTAAATATGACAGGACAGTCCGCCCGTGATCTGTATATATGCACTGCCAGTGAAGACGGCAAGGGATGGGGGTGATACGTCATAGTTGCGAGAACTCAGTGAGTACATGTTTGCCAATGCCTGATGTACTTCATTATAAAAATATCGTAAATATATGGTTTAAATCAAAATCTTCAGACATTTTTGAGAAAATGGAAAAGTTCCATGTTTATCATTTAAATGGTAATTGTGGAAGGGACAATCATGTTGCAGTTTTGTTTGTGGTGATGCACTCATGCAAGCACGCACGCACATGCATATAAACTAGTTCACCAACCCACAAACAAAGAAAGCCAAACCGACAAACTGAAATCAAATGCATGCAGCTCAACTCACAACACAAAAGAACCGCTGCACACAATATCTCATAAATTATAATACATCACAATATAGACATAGCATTTCTGTAAGAACCTTACACCTACTTATGCAATGTTTCTGGGCTTCCAAAAAAGTTTAAAGTCTTTGCACACTGAAACAGCAGAAAAAGATCAGCAATTACAGTGAACAATAACAGACTATAAAAATTAATCCAGCCTCAGACAAGGATAGCGTAGTAGAATTCAGTCACCAGAACCTTCGGTTTTGTGGCACAAGCCTATATTTTGACACAGAGAATGAAATTGAAAGAGACATAGTGGAAAACATAAAAAAAACAGCAAGAGGTAGAGACTTAATACTTGCAATTGACTATAATGCAGAAACAAATTATGACATGACACATCCACTGATCAAAGGGGCAAGACTTTTAATTTTCAGATGAGTGGAAACCAAAGGGGTTTTGAGATCAGGCATAACAAGAAGAGGCACCATCCAAAACCAGATGACTTCAAGAAATTTGAGGCAAGCTTGATGTCAAACTTATCATCAGACTTCAAGGGTGCTACTAACTTTATTGAACCCCCCAACAGGACAAAGAGCTTGGAAATATGGCAAAAAAAAAAAAAAAAAGAAAAAAAAGAGGAATAACATTGAAGAACTAATAACTAAACTTACATCCTGTGACAACAGCTTGTGATGCAGCATTTAGAGTATCTCAACCTGGTAACCACACTATTTCAAGGAGATAGGTACCTTGATGGACCTCTGATTTGACTGTACTGGGAATAAAGACCTGCACAAAGAAGACAATATCAAAGGACCAGAAAAAGTCACATATAAACCCTTTCACCGATATGGACGTCATCTGACGTCCAAGTTAAAATGCCCCAAACCAATATGGATGTGTATAGACGTCCTGCGCATACATGGATTTAATGCTCATTTAACGCCAATTATTTTAATCTTCCTATTTTACAATAAATTTAAATTAGTTCTATATGGGATGTAAACGTACCCTTAAAGGTTTCTTTTTCAATTGTACACCTCCAAACCGGGATAAATACCCAAGAGCACATCTGCAGATTCACACCAAATATCGGTTTCCTTGCAAACTTCTTTTTCGCAACACACTACACATTTTTGAAATGGTTGCGACTTTTTTGGTTGTGGGGGGTATGCTATTAGGAAAGTGTTTTCTCTGAAGTATGAGGGGTGATGTCGTGGTGAATTTCTTACCCCTTACCCCTGAGTATTATAATACTCAATTAGGTTACGAGCTATTTATACGCGCAAGTACAGGTAGATGAAAGTCTTGCATTAATTTACGGATCTAAAAATTACTAAACAATTGTGCATGGTTACATCCAGTGGTATAAAAATACTTTTTTTGACCATTTAACTGTTTCTCGTAAAGACCAGCAGACCAGCAGAAGAGTCGAGTCGTCCAGGCTTACCTAGACGGAGTGTTTGCTGCCCAGCACCTAGCCGCTTATTGCGTCTTTATCTGGGCAGTATGAGGGATAGCTAGTAATAGCTGATCCGCATCACCCATATTTGACCCGCCACTTCCCCCACGCAATGGAGTAGCTAATATGCCATCTGTAGACCAGCACACGTCACTGCTACTATATCCTAAACATCTCCTTCATAATCGCACAACAAATCTTCCAGATTTTCTACAGTAATATCAGAAGCCTGTATACATCATACGCAAGGTAATTTATTTGCTACATTACTGGGATGAGCCATGGTTAACATTGAAATTTGGCAATTTCAAATGTGTCATTCATTTAGCTCTTGATAGCTATAAGAAATCACTCTCCAAGCCCAAGTCGTATACTGACAGGCTGTGAACACAGAGAAAGTATAAATAACTAAAATACTGAGCGAAAACAGCTGCATAAGGCTACCAGAAACCTTGGTTGAGAAACACTGTAATGACAGATGCTGACAGTTTTCTTTTCAGTATAACGCAACATATACTCGTATGACTATCGCTTGGTATAGCATAAATAAATTAAACTAGAATCGGCGAGGTCGCTTGCGTAGCTAAACATGCATACATTGGTTCTTATACACACAAAATAAAATGATTCAAATATTAGGTGCGTTCGGTGCAAATAATGGCTTTTGCTACAGTGAAACAAAGTAGTGACATTTCGACGATTTATTAATGTAGTCTATACTTTATTGCTACTGTAGATGTATACTGCCTTTAATGGGTTTTAAACCAGTTTTTGCTTCGTTTAAATAACTTAATAAATACGGAAATGTATTTATGGTGCATTTTTACAGCATTTAACAATTTAAATGTGTTGTTCTGTTTATTGGAATCCGTTTCCGGCCCCTGAAGAGTTTAAATGGCCATCAGCGAAGCGGTTAAAAGAAGAAAGAAAACTCTGGTACCAGAAGGGGAAATGGAAGTATAAGAAAACTATCCAGCAAGGAAAATCAATTCCTGGAAGCAACATTGCAGCCAAACTGACAATTCCAGCTCTTGGAATGCTGTAAGCCAATTGGCATCTGGAAAAGTAAGCTAGAGAACATACTAATGACCCTCCAAACACCAAAGGGTTCTTACATGATGGATGCAAACAGCACTATCCAACTCATGATAGAACACTTCACACCAACAGATGAGGAGCATAATAACACTGAGCATCACCAACTCATCAGACAGAAAATATCAGAACCATTTCATACATATGACGACAGAGATTTCACTCAGGAGGAAATGCCAGCAGCACTAGAGAATTTTGACCAACACAAGGCACTAGGAGAAGATGGATTCAACAGCGAAATACTTTAAGAACATTCCATTGCTTCCCAGTCTTCTTTACAGATATATAATCAGTGACTAAAAAAAAAAGTTTATTTTCCGCAAAAAAAAAAGGAAGCAATCCAGTATAATTCCCATTACCAAACTAGGGAAAGAATGAACCATGGAAGTGTCAAAATACAGACCTATTAGCCTAATTAGTGACTGTGGAAAATTGCTCAAAAAACCTTTAATCGACAGAATATACCATCACATTTTGTCAAACTGACTTCTCAACGACAGTCAATATAGCTTCTTGCCTCAAAAAAGCACAGTTGATGCAGCACTGGCCGCCAAAAAATTTATAGAAAATAATTTAAAAAGAAATGTATTATATTTGTGAGCTTAGATGAAAAGGGTGCTTTTGATGTGGCCTGGTGGCCAAGCATCCTAAGCAACTTGCAAGATCTTGATTGCCCACAGAATCTGTACAACTTACCTATCCACTACCTCAGTGACAGAGTAGCAACACTCACCATCAACACCTATAAAGCCGAAAGAGCAGTCACAAAAGGTTGTCCTCAAGGATCATGCTGTGGCCCAGGGTTCTGGAATATTTTGTACAATACCCTACTAAATATAAATTTTTCAAGACACAACATAGTTATAGCCTTCGCTGATGACTTAGCAATTTTGACACAAGGCAGGACCCTACTGGTTCAAGAAGTGTTTGCAAATCTAGATCTTGCCAAAACAGAGCAGTGGGACAAAGACAAACTTATGTTTAATGACTAGACATTGAATTTATATGCAAATGCATATTGTGCATATTTAAGTTATAGTTACATATTTCCTGATTATGGCATGTTTGTGCATATATCAAACCTTTTTACACTATTGACTCAAATTTTATAAATTAATAATCTAAATCCTTTCTAATTTGTATAAACTAAGTAATATACTGTTCTCATACACGTGAGGCAATCCATATCGAGCCTCTTGTGTGTATACGACACAGCTTCACATGATACAAGTTAGATGTTTGCGGGATTCCCTGTCAGGGACTCCCTGCTTTGCTATCAGCACCTGAAGAGAGAGTTTCATTCTGCTGTTAGTGGTTGTCCTGTGTGCATGTTGTAATGCCAAAATTCAATAAACATACAAAAGTGAACGTCTAAAACAGTGGGTTCAGGACAGTCAGCTGTTGGTTTATACTAAGACGGAAAAGTAGTTTTTTTGCGAAGTGTGTAATAAACAAATTGCATGTGTGAAAAAGTTTCAGCTAAGCCAACATTCAACAACGAATCAACATCTTGCAGCTAAAAAAAAAAAAAAAAAAAAAAAGTTCCTTGAGGCAAATGTTATTAACACAGCAAAAACCCCTTTCATCTAAAATTTGAAACACAAATTGTCCAGTGATTTATGCCAAGCGCTAATTACAGCAAATATCCTGTTGAATTTACTTAGCAATCTCATATTCCAGAATTTCTTAGATAAATATTGTAATCAACCGTCCCAAATGAATCAACCCTCAGGAAAAACTATCTTGAAGGCTGTTACCAAACAGTAATTAATCCAAGACGATTTGAAAGACTGTCTCATATGGGGTGTGGTGGACAAAACTACTGTGTCCTGTGATCGTCACGTGGCAAATTTTTTGGTAGGTAAACTCAGTGAAGACCAGCCGGAAAGCCTTTTTTGATCACTTCTAGCATATTAGAGAAAACTAATAATTTCACAATTGCTCACTATATCAACGATGATTTAAGAATGTTATAGCCAGAAGCAGGTAACGAACATAAATTTTGGGTTTTGCTTTCACATGTTGCAGCCTACATGCTGTGAGCTGCTTCAGCTCTGAAAATATTTTATCCCCATTTAATCCACGTTACATGTATTGTGCATGGGCTTAAAAGAGTCACAGAAGTCATAAGGGAGCAGTTTCCTGAAGTAAATACCTTAATTTCTACTATGAAGAAAGTCTTTGTAAAACCCCCTGGCTGAGAAACTGCTTATAGGGAAAAACTCCCAGAACATCCTCCACCCCGAATCAATTTTTACTCGCTGAGATATGTGGATAAGCGCTGCTCTTTTAAGCTGACAATTTCAATGCAGTTAAAGAAGTTGTCTGCAGTCTAAATGCAAATGATTCTTTGGAAATTCAACATTCACAGGACACTTTCAAAAATGAAATATTGCAGACACTTAGCTATTATAAAGGAGCATTTCAAAATTATACCACAAGCAATACAATAGCTAGAAACGTGTGACTTGTCCCTCCATGCGTCTATACCAATCTTTGAGGAAGTGAAGAGTGAACTTCAGTGTGTCCCTTCAAAATATAAGGAAGTATTGAGAGCAAAACTGTGCAGTGTATTACAAAGAAATCCCAATTTTAATATTTTATGCTCTGCTAGCAAATATCTCCAAAGTAGATAGTGTGGAACTTTCAGCAGAAATTCCTCCAGAGTTTGTTAGTTTTTATAAATATTGCCCAATCACGACTGTAGAAGTTGAAATGTCCTCCTCTGCACACAAACTCATATTATCTCACAAATGTCATAAATTTACTCCTGAACTAATATAATTTTGAGTCGAACTAGTACTCAATGCGCCATATATCACTAGTATTTACCTAGAACACGTTTTGTTATGATCTTCCTAACATCTTCAGCTAATGTCTCCTGAACATTTGGAAAAGATGATTGTGTATTGCAAATCAAATTATGGCAATTTAGTAATTTATTTACTGTCTTCTAACAGTAATTACCAAAAAGTAGAAACTAATCCATTAAAGTACTGCATTGAAACCACAAATAAAACGCTAAAAGAGAGCAAAATAATCAACAAAAAAGAATTGCACAAAATTAAAGTAGATAATCCAACATTACCAAGAGTATATGGGCTGCCAAAAATTCATAAAACAGGGAAAGGCATGAGACCTATTACTAGTAGCATAAATGCCCCCACATATAATTTGGCCAAATGGTTACTAAGTAAATTTAATAGTTTTCCAAAATTTGAAAGTGCAAATTTAAGAAACTCTTTAGATTTAGTAGAAAAAATCAAAGATATAAATTTGGACAAAAATGACAGACTGGTTTCATTTGATGTCACATCTTTATTTCCAAGCATACCAACAGAAAAATTGCAGACTGTGTTAAAAAAATGGCTAGCTACAATTGATATGGAAGCAATAGAAGCAGAAGAATATATTTCTCTAACAAAAATATGCATTGAACAAAACTTCTTTAGCTTTAATGGAAAACACTACAAGCAGAAATCAGGATTATCAATGGGCAATCCACTTTCACCTTTTTTGGCTAACTTATTTATGAGTGCATTTGAAACACAAATTAAAAAGTCCTTCCCATTGATCTTCAAGGTTTGGTATAGATATGTTGACGACATCTTTGCAATTGTACCAAGTAAACATTTAGATGATGCATTAAAATTACTCAATCTGCAAGAAAGGACTATCAAATTCACAATAGAAAAGGAAATCAATGGACAACTACCTTTCTTGGATCTAAATATCATCAGGAATGATACAAAAATAAAATTTGGAATTTACAGGAAGCCAACACATTCAGAAAATTATATAAAAAATAATAGCCACAACCCAATTACACATAAACATGCAATAATAAACAGCCTTACACACAGACTAGTCAACATACCCATGGAAAAAGAAGAATATTTCAAGGAACAAAAAGCAATAATACACATAGCAGAAGAAAACGGATACAACAAAAGTTTGGTGTTGAAGAAAATTAGAAAATCTAAACTAAAGAAAACCATTAAGGAAGCAACCACATTTATTAAAGAAAAAGAAAGCAACAGCATATTCAGTTCATTCACATATCATCCAAAAACATTTAATAAATTTAAAAAGATATTCAAGGAACAAAATATCATCTTGGCACCTACTAATAGATACTCAATTTTAAAATTACTAAATTCAAAAACAAAAGATGAAATTCCTTCAGGTAACAAATCTGGAATATACCAAATAAATTGCAAGAATTGTGAAAAATGCTACATAGGTCAAACAAAAAGAAATTTAAAAACCAGAGTCAAAGAACACTTTAGAAACATCAGATTGAAACAAGAAGACAAGTCAGCAGTAGCATTTCATTTTTGGAATGAAAACCATGACATTGATCCAAATCCAAAATTATTAAAAGGAGTGATAAACCAAAATAGATTGACAACATGGGAGAACATATTCATCTGGAAAAATAAGGATCGCGTAATGAACTTTGAAATCCTGCCAGCAGATAATTTGACAAAAAAGTTCATAGTTCCACCACCAGAGAGAGCAGATAACAGATGCCAGTTGGGAAGAGATTGAAAATGGAGGCCAGGGCCTTTGAAACTAGTCTCTCATAAATATATGAAAAAGTAAGTGACGAGTGTCAATAAACCAACCACAAATAATTTTTATATTAATTTTGACGTCACTGTTACTAAATTCCTCCAAACACACAACAATTTACAATATTAAAATTTAAAACATTATATAGCTTGCAAAAATTCATTTATATTATATACAGGATTATTTAACAGGAATTTTGTAACACATTGCTTAAATTTAACAGCATTGTTTTCTCTTTTAACATAGGCTGAAAGTCTACTGTACATTTGTAATCCTATTATACATGGATCTTTATTTACAGATTTTACATTATAACTACTACAGTGCAAGTCAGATTTACATCTAGTATCATGACTGTGTACTTCACAATTTAATTTTGCTTTTTTTCTGGTTTATTAAATTAATAACTTTATATACGAAGCATGTTTTTTAAGCAGTACCGTTTTGGAATTAAAAAAAAAAAGACGTGCATAGATATCACAATAATTTTATTTTTACATGAAACCTGTACCTTAATCTACTTTTCTACATAATTTCCGTGAATATAGAGGCACTTGTCATAACGTGGCACCAGTTTTTGAATACCCTCCCCATAAAATTCTGCCACCTGACGTGTTAACCACTGTATCACAACTGTTTTGACTTCGTTATCATCTTGAAGATGCTGACCGCCCAGATGTTTCTTCAAGTGCAGGAACAAATGGTAGTCACTGGGCGCCAGATCAGGGCTGTATGGAGGATGATCTAGTTTTCCATTGAAAAGATTTGATGAGATCTTTGGTCCAATTAGCCACATGTGGACGGGCATTGTCATGCAGCAAAACGATACCCTTACTCAACTTGCCACGTCTTTTGTTCTGGATTGCTTGGCACAGATTGCTCAATGTCTCACAATAAGACGCTGCATTGATTCTCATTACAAGGCAGAAACTCCACTAGCAATACTCCTTTTCTGTCCCAAAAAACTGTGCACATGATTTTCCGGACAGAAATTGTTTGCTTAAACTTCACTTTTGTGGGTGACGATGAATGTCGCCATTCCATGGATTGTTGTTTAGATTCTGGTGTGACGTAGGCCACCTGGTCACCAGTAACAATTTGGTCTAAAAAATCTTCACCTTCATTGTGGTACTGCTCAAGGAAAGTCAATGCACTGCCTAAACGTTGGGTTTTGTGCAAATCCGTCAACATTTTCGGAACCCAACGTGAACACAATTTCCGGTACTTCAAGTTCTCGGTCACAATGCAATACAAAACATTACGAGAATATTGAGGAAAATAGTCGCACAATGATGAAATTGTAAAGTGTCTGTTTTCTCTCACCTTTTCGTCCACTTTCTGCACCAAATCTTCAGTAACGACTGAAGGACGCCCACTCCGTTCATGCACATTTGTGCGGCCATCTTTAAATGCTCTCATCCTTACCATTCCATCACTCATAATGTTTTGTCCATAAACTTCATAGATCTCACGATGAATATCGATCGGTTTTACATCTTTAGCACTAAGGAATCGTATAACAGCCCATACTTCACAATCGGTGAGACTCATGATTATCGGAGGCATCTTAAACACTCAGTAACCAACGTATACAATGAAGAATCAGACTGTAATGGCATCAGTGCATAGACAAGAGATGTAGGTAACCAGCACGCATGCGCGAAACGCTGACCATAGTGCTGCGGCAGGGGAATCACAAAACGGTACTGACTTAAAAAACATGCTTCGTATGTATAAAGACCTCCAGGATGATATGTATATGGCCTCCAGGATGACGTAATATAAGGAAGAAGATTCAACACAAGTAGATATATCAAATTATATTTATATGTAGTGCATATTAGCATATTTTAAAGATGTTTACAGCATAAAGGCATGCATATTTTAGACATTTTTAGTGTATATAAATCTGATGTCTATTAATGACAATAAATCCAAGCCCATGCTTGGAAGAGAAGGGAAGGATTGATACCACTGGCATGATTCTCAACAAGAAGTTAGAAATAGTCACCTCAATAAAGTACCCGGGTATATATTTTGATCAAAGACTAACCTTCAACTATAACGTGCAAAACCTAACAAAGAAATCCTTAAAGAATGATACACATGCTACACAGATCTGACAAATTACAATGGGGCCTGAGCTACAAAGCATTGAAAGTAATTTATGAGGGTGCACTTATTCCACTGCTTACTTATGGAGAACCAGTGTGGGAGTCAGCTCTAAGGAGGCAGAGAAATCTCCAGAAACTGCAGAGTGTACAGAGACATTAATATCACTATTGCAAAAGCATATGGAACACTCAATTGAAGCCTCCTGTTTAAGAGCTGGAATACCACCCTTTGGCACAGTACTAGAAGAGAAGGTACAGCTGTACAAAATCAAACATGGATTAGTAGAAAACTATTGTCAATGTGGTTTACCACTGCATGTCATGGAATGGCCTCATCCCACTCTATGGATAAAAATACAAGAGGTAAAGGAGACAACACCATACCAAATTGAGATCTACACAGACTGCATAAAATTGGGGAAAGGTTGGAGCAGGAATAGCAATCTATGTAGAATAAATTGATTTATAGCTTCAAATATGATAATAGTTTTTCAAACAATCAAGGAGAACAGCTAGCCATCTGAAAATCAATAGAAAAAATACAAACATTATTTGACCACAATTACACCAACAAAAATACAGGCCTCTACACAGGCAGAAAGGTGACTTGCTTCTCTTCATAACTACATACATAGTCCATTAATTGAAAAGATAAGAGAAAAGCTTCGGTAGTGCATTCAGAATAATTGAAAAATACACTTTGGTTGGCTGAAAGCACACATTGGAAATGAAGCAACTGACAAACTTGCAAAAGAAGCAGCTCAGAATGAAGAATTATCTATCTCATACAACAAGATACAACTACAGTCTCTAGTGAGGAAAGCAAGTTAACTGTGAGAAAAGGGCAACAGCAATGGGAGACGACAAAGAAAGGCACAATATGTAAATCATTCTTCCCCACAGTAGACAAAAGGCTGAAGTTGAAGATTCCAGCAACACCCAGATTTACAGCAATTTTGACTGGCCATGGGAAAAACCAGAGCTTATTTCCATTGGTTTAAATGCACAGACAATCCTATATGTCCCTGCAACGAAGGCGAGCAAACACCACAGCAAAGTATAAACTTGAAAGAAGCGTAGGGACAGTGAAGCACAAACTAGTACAAAATTGAATCGAGAATATATTGACACATTGCTTCACTCACACTGTTTATTCACAGGACATGTTTCAAGAGCTCTTGCTCCTATCCTCTATAAACTTGAAAGAAGCGTAGGGACAGTGAAGCACAAACTAGTACAAAATTGAATCGAGAATATATTGACACATTGCTTCACTCACACTGTTTATTCACAGGACATGTTTCAAGAGCTCTTGCTCCTATCCTCTATAAACTTGAAAGAAGCGTAGGGACAGTGAAGCACAAACTAGTACAAAATTGAATCGAGAATATATTGACACATTGCTTCACTCACACTGTTTATTCACAGGACACGTTTCAAGAGCTCTTGCTCCTATCCTATCCAAGAGGATAGGAGCAAGAGCTCTTGAAACATGTCCTGTGAATAAACAGTGTGAGTGAAGCAATGTGTCAATTAATTCTCGATTCAATTTTGTACTAAACACCACAGCATTTAATCTTTCTGTGTAAAAAGCTTCAAAGGCAAAGAATATGTCTTAGAAAACACATTCTAACACAAGGAGGAATTTGGACACCATCAAACACAGACATAAGAAAATATATTCTTCCCTTCTCAAAATGTATTAATTCAATAGACTTTAATGAATTGCAGTAATTCCAACTAGTCTCCAAATTTAATTATGCTACAACTATGTTATTCAGGTTAATTACAACTCAATAACTGCAAATACTACAGATTAGGTAGTAACTAATTAATCATATAGATAGTTATCCATGCACACAAGAAATATATTGCTTATGCTTACAGTTGTCTCTGTAAAAGTAGTATTGTATAGAACAGAACTAACAACTGTTAAAGAAGAAAACTTAGCACGTATTACTGACTTGTGATGAAGCATGTTGTTTTTTTTTAATTAAAAAGAACAATACATATGCATGCATACACACACATATACAAATGAGAGAGTCATTTTTCTAATTATGCTTTTTTTTGGATTCAAGGAGTCTCAAAATGTGTATTTTTGGTGAAATCTTGACAATGGCAATTTTTGGGTAGAATGCACTAATTCTTCTATAAGACTTATAGCAACTGAATGCAGTTATTTTTGTTAAGTGCTTTCAATACATTTGTTTTGTACAGAAGCTTTGGTTGCTGTGGGAGCAGTTTAATTCTTGACATTAATGGAAATTGAAAGGACAAATTCTGATGGTGACAGTAGTTTACAAGAAAAGATTTACACTCTGAAGCATAAAAATGGCTCACTTAGCTATATCGCAATAGGATTTTTTTCCTTCTATAAAAGTGTCTATGTATATCTAACACTGTTTTCCACTCAGCCCTTATCAAGGTCTCTATGCCTGGATTAAAACACATCTCAAGAAAAAAATAAAGAGTGCATCTTTCGGGGATGCTCTTGCAACCTCAAAACAGTTTTAAAAATCACATGAATGTAGGTTTGAGAATCATTTATTGCTGAGGTACAAGACTAAACTGAAGATTAGATAAATTGCTCAAAGTGGCTTCCTCCTGTCTCTATACATGTCCAAAGCCTGCATTCAATGTCATTGCATACTGCACTGCAAATTCCTGGAGTGTTTCATATTAGGTCAACTCCAATGTGGATACGCTCTATCAATATTAATATATGGTAAAGGAATTGCAATAACAGGGACTTCAAATGTTTCCAGACCAAGAACTCTATTACATTCAAGTCAGATCAAGCAAATCATGCATTAAATGCCCCTTGACCAACCCATCTACGCAGAAATTTATCACTCAGGTATTATATACCATCCGACTGAACTGATATACCATAAGAGCCGAAGATGCAAACGATGATTTGCGAAACATGTCCTCAAAATAGGTACGTAAGTGAAGCAGATGTGTAATAAATACGACTCATCTATAAATTAATAATTATTTTGCTTCACTGTGGTGTTCCAATACAGTTAAATCTTGATATACCATTGTTTAAAAACCACATTTATTGAATGATGTCCAAAGGACATTATCAATTAAATGTTGCAAATCATTTGTGAGGAACTGTAGATATGACTCTTGAATTCAGGCAATGGAGGAAAGAAATGGGCATCGCTATGATGTTCATAAATGATTCCACCTCAAACATTTAAACAAGCATTTACATGGACCATTCAAAACATTTTTTTGTTCAAGGAACCTCAAAATGTGTTTTTGACCCAAACTTGATATGGATTTTTTTTGTTGAATTACAATAAATCTCTCAACCTAGCACAGGTAAGGTGCCGACCTAGCACACGCAACGGCCCTAAGATAAAAATTGTGAGCCACTGCTGAGACATGAGGCTAGCACACTTGTGGCATAGGCAGAACAGCAGTAGATATGGAGTTTGCCATTACCAATGTTTGTACAGATCGTCACACTTTCCTACACTTTTCCTGGTAGCTTATCTGAAGTTCAAAATGCACAAGTCCAAGAGGATTTGACATAATAGCCATCTTTACACGTCTACTAATATGTATAGATGCACGTTTACTTTCGGTTTGTACAAACAGCACCAAATGTGACTTCTCAGAAACTAAATAGATACTTTCTGAATGTTTATTTCTCTTTTGTTATCATTTGGGTAGAAATAGTATACACATCTCATCTCTAAATAGAACTATAGTAATTTGAATTTAAATGTAAGTTTATGGGATCCAGAACACAAAATGAGCATTTTGTTTTAAAGATGGTGGTTGTCTGTCCATATGTATTTGAACAAGATAAGGCAAAATTATCTGACAATGAACTGAACTGGTACTTAAGGATAGTTTGAAATTACAAAACGAAAATTCTTGTTTCTCCATTCTAAAAAGTGCTTCTCCAAAACCAAAACAAAAACCAACCTTGTTATTACTAAGATTGGGAAACTGAAATAATTATTTTCTTTTGTAATGTCTGAAGACAAAGCCCAACGTAATATGTATAAGCTCATGGATCACTGAGCGGGTCAGAGAGTTATGAATGTTATTTTGTTGATTTCATCTTTTTTTTTGTGCCTATTATAACTTGTAACATCACATGCCATTTTGGCATTTGAATCGTATGACGAGCTCAGCTCGCATGCTGCAATGCTCCATAAAATTCCAGGTAGTTTACATCCCTTCTCATAGATGTCATATGTATAACTCTAGAATGAATCACTGATATGCGATGTTTGTAATTTTGCTCACTATAACTTCAGCAGCTTTGTTTAAACTAAGCAAAAACAATTTTATCTTAGTGTTATTTCCCTTGCCTCAGTAGCAATCATGGCCGCAAGGAAACTTCGCGCGGATGATGAGGACGGTTTAAGAAAATTGATACAAAGTGTATTAGACAGTGGCAGTGAATGTGGCAATTTTTCAGAATATGAAACAGAATCTAAAGAAGCTTCTAGTGATAATGAAGATGAATTTAGTGAAGAAAGCATCGAGGAAAGTAACAATGAAAGCAGTGATGATGTGCCAAGCCCTTCGAAACATGTTCGCATTACAACGCACAAGAATCAGTGTGACTGGATTTGGACTAAAACTGACAATAACCCCATTCTCTACCAGTTTACAGCAAATAGTGGTGTTTGTAAAGCCTTACTGGACAAGTATTCGCCAGAGATGCCTTCTGTACTTTCAATCTTCTCGGAATGCATGGAACCCTTATTCGACAAAATATGTGATGAAACGAATGCCTACGCAACAAGGCAGTGAAACAATCCCAACAGAAAAGTGTTGAAAGATGATGACAAATGGTTTAGCACTACGGCAGATGAAATTACATTGTTTTTAGATAATTGGTATTCCTCTCCGAATTTATTTAGAAGACTTACTGAGAAACAAACAAATGCAATTGGGACTGTGAGACCTAATCGGAAAGATATGCCACACAATATCTGCACAAATGAACTAAAGCGTGGGGAGCATGAGATATGGAGTGCCAAAAATATCCTATGTGTGAGGTGGAGAGATAATAAGGATGTTTATTTTCTCTCCACTAAACACAAATCAGCTGACATCACGGAGACGAGAAAGATGAAAAGAAAATGAGGCCAAACATCAAGAGAGAAGGTCCAAAAACCGAAATGTGCCCTTGAATACCAGAAGGGAATGGGAGGTTTTGATTTACAGGACCAAGTGACAGCTCTGTTTCCCATAATGCGACGCACAGTGAAGGGGTATAGGAAAATATTTTTCTATCTTCTTCATATACGTATTTACATCTCCTTCATTGTGTATTTCCAGATGATGGGAAAGAAGAAGACAAGTTATGCAGACTTCAGAACAATTGCGCAACAGGTACTGGAATCTGTGCACCTTCCAAAGTATTCGGTTCGAGGTCGACCTTCTTCCAGTACAACCCCTTTGAGACTGTAGGCAAAATTGTGGGCTCACTTCCCAATGCACATTCCCTCAACTGAAAAGAAGAGAAAAGTGACCAAATGGTGTGTCGTGTGTTACAGCAGAGGTAAACGAAGTGAAAGTGTGTGGCAGTGTAAAAAGTGTGGTGTTGCTCTTCATTTATAGGATTGTTTTGGGATTTATCACACACAGCAGCAATATTAAAATAACACTACTGGTGAGTTTATACTTTCAGCATTGTGCATGCACAGTTTCAGCAAAAAATAATTATTGGTTGCTTTAAAATGATCTTTTAAGCATTAAGCTGTCACCACCCTCAGAGCTGGGGGATTTAAATCTGATTTCTTGGTTAGTTGCCCAGGCATTAAATGTGACGTGACTGGGTTAAGAATCCTTGTAAAAAAATTATTTTTAGGTGTGTGTGTGTGTGTGTGTGTGTGTGTGTGTGCGTGCGTGCGTGTGTGTGTGTGTGTGTGTGTGTGTGTGTGTGTGTGTGTGTGTGTGTGTGTGTGTGTGTGTGTGTGTGTGCGCGCGTGCGCATGTGTACAACTCAAAATTGAAAAGTTGGTTAAATGCTGAACTAAGTTTAGTGTGCCCCAGGAGAAACAAAGATTTTAAAACAAAATCTGAAACTACACTTTACATAAAACTTCTTTCCAAAATTTATATTTCCTAAAAAATGGCTCTAATGATTTTGATTAAAATCATTGTTTAGGGAATTTTCATACAAAATGAACGGCATTGAGTTCTTGTGGAACAGCCTCTAAAATCCTCTTCATTCTGAATCACATGATAAACGGTAAGATATGGACAAAAGTACTACACAAAAATGTTGATTTCATTTCCCTTTGTAACAAAGACATATAACTAAAATTTTTATAAATGTTTATTTGAATTAACAAGCAGCACATAACTTTTTCTTTTAAACCACTTCACGTTCTTTCGAGTACATCTTTACTATTCTTTCTCAATTTGAACAGACAACAATTTATGCAGATTTTGCTAAAATGTGGGTGAAATAAGATTCTATTTAGCATAAGGTTTACCCACTGTAAGTTTCATACCATTCTTCTGGGAGTCTTACCTCGTCATGGTGAAAGAGCTCAGTAACCAATGAACCAAATGGCCATACCAGGGAAGTTCAGTTTACTAGCTTACTGGTTGACAGCAGATGAGGGGAAGCTAAGATGACTCATAATGGATAGACACAACCCAATAGTTGTGGAAGCAACATGTCTAGGATGAAACTCCAAAGTTTATATCGAGCATGCTTAGAGACAGGAAGATAGCAGCCCCATCACTATGCGTAACCTGTGCAGCATTCATATCACAGCCAGGAGATTATACAATCACTGATTAGCTCCAAATGAAGATAAGCCGGACGTTCTAAAAATGACCATCACTAAATGAAGTAAGGACAAATAGGCTTGATCTCTAAATGCCTAAGCTTGTACATGATAGCAACTTCTTAATGTTTTTCTAATACCAGGCCAATCAAAATTTCCTGGCTCAGTTTAAATCAATTTGGTATTTAGTTGAAAATACAGTTGATCATAGTACATGCATTCATATTTCTAAGCTTGGTACAGGCTGGTCATTTTAATTCAACCAACTGTACAGTATACGAGAAACTGACCAGATAAAACTACAATTCACTTACCTAATTAACAACCATTTCCTAAAAAAACAGTATGTAGCGTACACTGTAAGATGTATAGCAGAGAACACCTCGATTTTCCTCCATTGTGTTATCAACATATGATGGCCCTTCTCATATCACAATATGCAGTAGTAGCTTTTAAAATTTAATGTCAGTAACATCTAATCATCATTAAACACATTGAATAAAATGTTTTGATGCTTATATATATGTTCGTTCAATAATGATTGACACTCCTCCCAAAACTCATGGGTGAAGATAGGTAGGTGATAAGTACTGTCTGCTGCCGCCAGATGAAGTTGCTACTTTCCATAGATGGCGACTGGAGCAGCAATTGTCCTGTCTTGTGAGTACGCTTGTGGAAATCGGTGAAACAACATGGAAGCAGAAAAGCATGGACAAAGGTGGACTGTGTGGTTTCTCTGGAGGGAAGGAGTGACTGCTTCAGACATCCACAAGAGGTTAGTGGCCATATATGCGAAGTCTGCACCAAGTTGCAGGTCCGTGTTTCGTTGCATGTCCAAATTCAAAGATGGCAGGGCCTGTGCTGAAAAACACAAACGCACTGGGCATCCAGCAACTGCACGCAAACTAAATAATACTCAGCTTGTCAATGACCTGATACTGGAGAACACGCGAATCACATTTGATGAATTAGTGTAGGCAACAGGTCTATCACGGGAACCCTCCACACCATAACCCATGCAGATTTGATGATGAAAAATGTGTGTGCACAATGGGTGCACATACCCTCACTAATGCACAGAAACATAAGCATGTGGAGAAATGCCAACAGTTGCTGCAACGGTATAGTGCAGATCCAAAGGAATTCTTTGTGAATCTGGTCACCGTCAACGAGTCCTGGTTTTTCTACGAGACTCCAGAAAGGAAATGCCAGTTTATGGAATGGAAGCATGCTGGGAGCCCTCGTCCCAAGAAGTCACAGCCAAGACTATTTGTTCGGAAACACATGGCAACTGTGTTCTGGGGTCAGGATGGGATACTACTGGTGGATTGGCTTCCTCCCAATACCACCATGAACAGTGAGCGGTACTGTAATTCACTGCAACAACTCTGCCGATGCATTCAACAATGCTGCCATCAAAAATTTGGCCGAGGTGTTCTTCTCCAACAAGACAATGCACGATCACATGCCAGGCGCCAGACCATGGCCACCTTATACACTAGTGTTTATTGTGCTGCCACATCCTCCATAGTCACCCAATTTGGTTCCTAGTGAGTATGCTCTATTCGACTAGATGAAAGAGGTCATGCGGTGTAAGAAGTTAACTACTAATGACAAACTTCATACAGTTGTCCATCAGTAGCACTGGGATACTCCCAAAGAATGGTTTGCTATGCAAATACGGAAGCTGCCAGAACGATGGGACAAGTACAGACATTGGCGGGGAATACCTGTAATGTTACCACAATGAGTTTGTTCAATAAATAGTTCCTGTAAAAAAAAAAAAAAAAGGTTATAGTGCCAATCATTTTTGAACGCCCCTAGTGATTCCTTGCACTGTTACATACACTTTCCCAAGTACATATTTTCAAAGTACCAAATCAAAAACCAGAGCATAATTGCAGCATTTTTTGTTAAAGGAAGTGTAATTGCTGGAGACCTCATTGAAAAATGTAACATATATCATTTTATCGAGATTTAACTGTATTGGAACACCACAGCGAAGCGAAAAATTATTAAATTATATATCATTTTGTTGTTTGATGTTTTAACTGGCACATTTTAGCTGACTTTTTATTGGTTTCCTATTTCAACATGTGCACCACAATAATGAACAGGGCAGATCTACTTTAGTTAATTGATGGAAATTAATCATTTCTTCACACTAGCCATATAAAGGCTAAAGTTTTTGATAGATATAATCAACATGAAAAATTCAATGCCATGGCCGGAATTAGAACCATGGATCTCCTGGTTTCCGTCCAGTCGCTATAACCCATTGAGCTACCATGGTCAGTGTGCTGTCCTGACATTAAATTCTCCATTTGACTTGTGTATTTCCCCGGTAGACCACTAGGGGCTCTCGCATCCGAGATACACTGTTTGTGGCGACTTACTATTGTAAGTACTTGAGTCCCAGGCTTCATCATTTAACTCTTATTATTTTAGCTAATTGATGGAAATTAATCATTTCTTCACACTAGCCGTATATAGGCTAAGGTTTTTGATATAGTCAACATGAAAAATTCGATGTCATGGCCGGGATTTGAACCACGGATCTCCTGGTTTCCGTCCAGTCGCTCTTAACCTTTGAGCTACCATGGCCAACGTGCCATCCTGACATTAAGTTCTCCAGTTGACTCGTATATGTCCCCGGTAGACCACTAGGGGCTCTCACATCCGAGATACACTGTTTGTGGCGACTTACTATTGTAAGTACTTAAGTCCCAGGCTTCATCATTTAACCCTTATTATTTTAGTTAATTGATGGAAATTAATCATTTCTCCACACTAGCCGTATATAGGCTAAGATATTTGATGGATAGTCAACATGAAAAATTCAATGCCATGGCAGGGATTTAAACCACGGATCTCCTGGTTTCCGTCCAGTCGCTCTTAATCTTTGAGCTACCATGGCCAATGTGCCGTCCTGACATTAAATTTTCCAGTTGACTCGTATATGTCCCTGGTAGACCACTAATCCTTGTTTCGCATAAGCTTGCCCCGTATCTCTTAACGGTCACGTGACCTTATCACCTCTCGGCTGCTGTTGTGGTATAAACTGTTGTGCGGTAAAAATTAGTTTGTTATTTAATGTGGTGATATATCCTTATATGTTGGAAGAGAATTGTATAATTTATATTTTTGTAACTGTTTTAATTAAATATATTATGCAACAGAGTTGATTTATCTGAAATGCATGTTAATTCTTAAACGAAGTAAAGAGGAGGTTCCTTTGCTCTCAAGCACATGGCACGATGGCATGTGCTTTAGCGGTAGTGATGACATATTTGTTTATATGACTTTTATCACTGACCTTGTTTTGAACTGGATTAGCCATATATTGCCATTCGAAGGTGTGTTGTGCCGAGTGGAAGGGCTAAATTATTTTACTGATCGTTTATTGCGCGTGTACTTATTATATGTACAATGGCAGAGTCTACCGCCAGTTTTTCGCTGAAGCATCGCAAGGGAAAACCTTTACAAAGCGGCAAAAAAAGAATTGTTGTATATGTGTTTAATGCACTCACAGAGAAGAATCCGTCTTTGTCAGTGAAAGAAGCCGAACAGCTGTGCTCTGAACTTACAGGTGTGTTAGGTCCGTAAGAACATCGCAACATGAAATTGAGATAACAGTAAAACTTACCACTCCAGGGGCGATATTGCTGTGTGGCGAAGACGTTCTTTAAGGACAATCAGACTGTACCGGGATACAAATCGCAAAATATACTACCTTGAAGAGACTTGGGTGAATAAAGAACACACGAAAAGTGAAGTATGGCGTGACACAACTTTTAAGACTGAAAGACAAGCATTTTTGCAAGGTATGTGTGCTGGTTTTAAAAAAATCCCAGTGGAAAAGGCCGAAGGTCTTTCATTATAAACTTGTTTCAGTTCCATTGCTCATTCATTCAGTTTCAACTTGCTCAGTTTCATTATAAACTTGTATTTTGCATGCCTTCATATTCTTATTTGTATGATTTTATTTATCTTCCTGGCAATTATTATGACGTTTACTGCAGGTTTAAACGTGACGGGAAGGCACCGCCTATGGCGCGAAAGCATTAGCCAATTAGGGTGAGGGGGAAGGTAGTTGCATGCGGAGTGATACATGTCAGCAGGGCAAGCTTATATGAAACAGAGATTAGGGGCTCTCGCATTCGAGATACACCGTTTGTGGCGACTTACTATTGTAAGTACTTAAGTCCCAGGCTTCATCATTTAACTCTTATTATTTTAGTTAATTGAGGGAAATTAATCATTTCTCCACACTAGCCGTATATAGGCTAAGATAGCCATGGTAGCTCAAAGGTTAAGAGCGACTGGACGGAAACCAGGAGATCCGTGGTTCAAATCCTGGCCATGGCATTGAATTTTTCATGTTGACTCTATCCACCAAAAAGGAAAATTAATTTTACTCATGACAATGAATCATAACCTACAGTAACTAACAAATGAGTAACTGGATGCCATAAAGATCAGCATCATGGACCCTTCACCATAAAGACCTTAGCACCTTGTCATTTATTTTTGTTTTCAAACATTACATATAAAATGTGTGCGTTCACATTTTAGTCATAAGCAATGGAACATTATAAACGCCTGGTTTTTGAAGTGCCTCAGGAACAGTGACATCATTGCCTTAAGGGCAGGTTTCATTGAATGTAAAAATATTATGTATGTTAGCGCTAAAAATGTTTAGTATCACTCGTATACCTCAATTTTGATAAGTGGTTGATGAACAAACTTTTCAGTTCAGCTTTTAACATAAAGTAAATCCTTATTTTCACATGGTTTTATCTACCCATTCTTCTATAAACTGTTCTAATAAAATTTTATTCTTCTACCTGCTTCGTTGTGTTAAACATTTTTTTTTTTTATTACATGTTTCCTTGTACGTATAAGGGGCTTAATGGATAGTCAAACCTAAAAGCCAGATCAATATGTAATGGCTTTAAGATTCTGTTCTCTTTGCATGGCCTAAAGAAAAAGACAAATAGTGACTTGACAATTACATGAAGTATGAGTATTAAGCATTCGACAATTGAAACCAATAATAACAAATATCTCGGAAGTTGTTAATGCCATAAAAATGATAGATGCAACAATGGGATTCACATTTTTTGTTCAGTAAGTCTTTGTCCATTTCTTACACTTTACATGTTATAAAAGACTTATTAAAAATAAAGAGTACTTCACAGATTATTTCCAGAAAATTCAACAGTGCATTTGATTTAGGATGTAAATATCTGAAACATTATTCTAATCAAAAGTGAGGAAACAAAAATCTGATGCGTTGCTCTCACATGATTTTCTTACTCTGTACAAATTACTTTTTCAAACGTTTACTCTTCTAGTTTTGTTATTTACGTTAGTCGATGGCTGGTTGAGCATGAAAAAAAAGTCTCTGAAACATGTTCCGGAAAAATTTAAAAGTAAGTGTTGTTTAGTGTCATTAATCGACTCCCTTTAAATTTAATTTAGCTTACTCTTCTCCTTTAAGCTAATCGAGAAAAACATTTGCAGGAAATGTTTTATTGCAGATTTCCTTTTACGTACAATGGATTAGGGGAATATAGTAGTCTTTAAGCGATAGTCAAGTTCTTTAAGAATAGATTGCCATGAAATGACTTTAAAATGTTGTTCTCTTCGTATGGCCAAGAGAGAGGGGGGGGGAAGAAAGAGAGAGTGAGAAGATATAACAATTTGCCATTTGAGAAAATGATAATTTAAAATGCTAACAAGGAATATATCAGAATTTAGTACACAAAATACTGTATTAGAAATAAATTGTGTGCTATATATTTCATTAATTAAAATAATTAAAAATTATGAGTAAATTCAGACACACTGCACTTCACATACTTCAATTTTCTTTCAATGTTTCTCGCCTCTAGAAGGCATCATCAAGAAGTTGTCAACTTCAAATGGAGGCAAAATGCATTGAAAGAAAATTGAGGTATGTGAAGCAATTGACTCAGTTGACTCATTGTATAATCTTTAATTACTGCATTACTTCAGTGTTAATTCCAATTTGCTTACTCAAAATATGTATTTCATTTTTCTTGAAAAATCTTTAACATCTGATATTTTAATCAAAATCTTTAGAGCCATTTCTGTGAAAAACAAATCTGTTGAAAAATATTCCATGTACGAGTGATACGGGCATATTTTCTTGAAAATCTTTATGTCATATCCTTGGAAGTATTGAACATAAATAATTATTTTTTGTTAAATGCCAGTATGATATCCTGGAATTACGTTCGGCAGGTTATTTTTTCTCAAGTAAATCTATCAATATGAGCAATTTGCTTTTAAGTACACATAAAAACCAGCAGTCTGAGGCCGGGTTTGCACTTCTGATGTTGGAATAAGTGCCCAACTTATTGAGCTTCCCAGACTACTTCTTGAATATCAAGATCAGTACTTAACTGACTGTTCACATTTTAAATTATGGCATTTGCACTCACACATGGACATTTTTCTAATAGTATTATATTGTTTTACACCTTTTTTTCTGCTCGTTACGGTTCACTGTTCAATTGTGATGGCAGTGACGTGTAACTAGTTTCTTGCTCCACCGCTTGGTAGCAGTACTCGCAAAACGGACAATGGATGCACACGTTACAGCTCACTTCATAAGAACACTGTCAGTGTAGGAGCAGACAACATGGAAAGTAACCAACAAGGACAGCGCTATACAACTGGGTTCCTATGGAAAGAGGGCATGACTACAGAAATTCATAGGCGATTGGTGGCAGTCTGTGGGTAACATGCACCTTCACGGAAAACTGTTTACAACTGGGTGGATGGTCGGAAAACGGGGCACACATCGACGGAGAAGATGACCAGTTCTGGAAGGCATGTGACTGTTAACAACACCCAACATTGCCCAGGTAGTACAGGCCATCCAAGAAAACAAATGCATCATATTTACAGAAACGGAGGCAGCCACTGGACTTAGAAGAAACACCCTGTAGCACATTGTGCACGACTACTTACAGTTGGAGAAGGTGTCAGCTAGGTGGGTGCTAAACTCTTATCTGCAGACCAAAAGCAGAGGCATGTGGATGTGTGCAGAGATCTTTTGCAAAGCCATGATCAAGATCCAGCAGACTTCATGTTGAAGATTGTGACTGGTGATGAGACATGGCTCCATTACCATGAGCCACAAACAAAACAACAATCGATGCAATGGAAGCATAAGGGCAGTCCACTGCCAATGAAATGTCAAACAGTGCCATCAGCTAGCAGGCGAATGGCTTCAGTGTTCTGGGACACAGATGGCATCATTCCTCATTGACTGGCTGGAATTTGGGGCCACGATTAACAGTGCAGCATATGTGGCAAACCTTAGGTGCTTACGTCGTGCCATTCAAAAGTAGCGGCAGCTGGCCCCGTAGCTCAGTCGGTAGAACACCTGCCTCCCGTGCTAGGGGTCCCGGGTTCGATTGCCGGAAGTGGGGGTGGGGATTTTTCTCCGTCTAAGATAATTCCTCATCTTCCCCAGAGTCTGGAAGTATGAATGAGAGTACAAATGTGGGCGCGATGTAATGATTAAAAACCAACCGAACAAAGGGCAAACTAAAGACGGCCACGACAGGATGTTCAAAACATTGGTTTTATCTTATGTGGCAAAAACTGGATAGTCAAGCTATTTAATAAGGAATATCTCCAAAATGGTTCACTCCACAGCAAAGTTTTAGAGATAAATTGTGTGTTTTAATGAGCTTTATATTTTTTGTGAACTAAGATTTTCTCTTCTACAGTTTACCAGTTACTCAAAAGACAACCAGAACTAAGAAAACTTCTGAGGACCTTCTCAGAAAATTTAGATACATTTTGCTATGAACATATTGTATTTTAATCAACATCATTAAGAGTCATGTTTGAGAAACTCAAATTTTTTGAAAAATATTCTATGTAAAGAGCAGTCTGGGGCAGAGGTATTTTCTTGAAAATCCTGGTCTCGCATTCTTGAAAGACACACATACACACACACAACACACACAACACACACACACACACACACACACACACACACACACGCTCTAAAAATGCTTTTTTTATTTATTCAAAACACATTTACAGTGAAATATTTTTTATTTCAAAACACACATTTACAGTGAAATTTTGTTATCAAATTTTCAGGTTCGTACTTAGTATAAGGGGTTGAAACAAAATGTTACAACTCTGGGGTGTAGAAAGAAGTTGGGTGATGGACTTCTTCAAAGTTTTCGGAGCTCGATCTAGTCGTTCCTCCACTGCTCTGGTATTTGCATGGACTCTTCTTTTCAGGGGAGGTTGCAGATATGGAAGGATAATGTTGTTTTAAATAAAAGATTATTTACAATTTCCCCAATGAATCTCCAAACTTTGAGATTTATTAAGAATGAAACTTTTTTAACATAAATCAATCGATATTAATATTCTCTGGTGCAATCCTTTTAACTGTTCCCCAGAAATCACTTTTCTGTTGCATAAAGTAAAATATACTGATACATATATTCTTACACACAAAAATTGCCTTTGCACATAAGCGTCTATTTGCGGACTTACTCACACGTCCTTTCACCATGGACGTCAAATGAAGAAGAAGGAATCACCTCCAGTCCAGGTGCTTATATAGTCTTTTTGCCATTGCCATAGCGACAAATCAACATCATTCAACTTTTATACATCTCTTCATAAATTTTGTATAACTTTTTCATACCATTATTCAATATTCTAAATAATTCCTTTTACTTATTTAAATTATTAAATAGATTTAAATAATCATTTAAACCGTTTCAGGGTAAAGAAAAAGAATAAAAAAAGCACTGCCTAAAACCAATGCTCAAAACAGACTGGCTACATGAATTGTAATACACTCTCAGCTGACAAGGAGGAAAGCTTAACAGAACATGCGCAATCAAAATTTCACAGTTATGTGTCTTCTCTCTAAGCAAGATCATAGAAGCTGGAATCCATTCAGCACTTGATTATATACATTTTGGTAATGGTGGCTTGTGTTATACCAAAGTGCACTACTCAATATATTTTCATGTTTTGTTTGCATAAAACCTTGCACTCTAAGAGAATAGGTGTAATAATGGTGTAAGTTTTACATTATGCTGTCACACATTACAACAAGATTGGCCATATCTGGAAAAGGTTTCTACACCAGGAATCGCAGAGACTTTTATTATCCAAGCCAGTTTGTTGCACTGTCCCTACAGAAACTAATTGGGATGCTCAATGTTCCATTTTAATTGAAGCAACAGCGTGTCAAAGAGAAAGAAAACGTCACTCAAGATTTAAGTTCCAACCATGTTTTAATTAAAATTGTTTGTGTAGTTAGCATTGTTAGCATCATAAGTTCTGTAACAAATTTGCTACATCTCACCTGTTTACCTAAGCTGTACACAGTTCTTGAAGCAGCTTTAAATGTATTTTCATTTGCACAGATAATATGCAGAATGGTTTGCCAACAATAAAAACAACCTGTAGATCAGGCGCAGCTCTGGGCGAATTGATTAGGTGACTCGGAAAATTGGCTAACCTAAATTCGCAAAATCAGCACTGCAAAAACGGATTTTACTAGTATATTGGTTTTGAATTTTGATGGGGCTTCCCTCTGTATATGAATCCAAAAGTTCCTTAAAATTACCTATATTTAAAGAGTCCTCACTTTCATTATGTCCACAAAATGTCATTTCTTGTCTACTTCCCTACTGGGATATTGCATAAAAGGCCTATTTAGCTTAACGTTCTCATTGTATTAAATTAAATTTAACTTAAAGGAAGTCGATTAATGACACTAAACAACACTTACTTTTAAATTTTTTCACAAGATGTTTCAGAGACTTTACCTCCATCCTCAACCGGCCATCGACTGGTTCTCATTGGTGTAGTTGATGATATTTTGTCATAGGTTTCCTCTGGTTACGGTTCAAGGAACTTGCTGAACAAATCTTTCTGGGGGATGTCAAAATTGAATACTTTGTTCCTATTTTTTGAAACCGCCACCAGAGACCTATGACAAAATATCATCAACTACACCAATGAGAACCAGTCGATGGCCGGTTGAGGATGGAGGCAAAGTCTCTGAAACATGTTCCAGAAAAATTTAAGTGTTGTTTAGTGTCATTATTCGACTCCCTTTAAATTTAATTTATTACAACAACATTGTTTTCAACACTTCCAAGAAAGGAATTGTTCTCATTGTATTTTACAATATATAGACGTGAGCTTTCCCGAAGAGTTTCCACAATTTTGTTAGTATTTTTCCCAGCTCCTTCACAGTCGTGTGTTGGATTCATTGTAAATCCCTTAAATGTGAAAAATTAAACACTTCACATATCAAACAACAATCAGTGGTCACATAAAAATTGTTTTTACTCAGGATGCAAACTGATAATAAACATCAGCACATGACACCTAGGGCTCGCTTCAATTGGGTTACCACTTCTAAGAACAAATTTCTTTTTTTAAATAAACAAAAAAGTATAAAGAAAGTCCAGTATTGTGTTGGCAACATGAGTTGGTGCGGAATATATGGCTTCTATGAATCAAATCCGTAGCCATGGTAACCAGTAATGCATTCTGCCCCCTCCAACCTCAGCTCGCCCACTGCATGTGTTACGGTCACCTCGGCATTTTAATAACGAACCACTAGTGGGAAGTGAGTTAGCTGCATTATTGACGTGCAGGCACTAATAGAGCAGCTCCATTACAAAATATAATTTGGAGAACTTTTATAAACGAAAATTACATGCTAGAACATCAAACAGAACAATGTAATTATTAATTTTTAGATGAGTCGTATTCATTACACATCTGCTTCACTTTCGTACCTATTTTGAGGACATGTTTCGCAAATCATCATTTGCATCTTCGGCTCTTATGCGACTAAAGCTTGATCCAGCGGTGTGGGTAATTCTGGGGTTACTGCTGACATCTGTTGATTTAGTGATGAACTTAAATGTGGGATTCTCTTCTGGCGGGATTTCAAAGTTCATTAGTTGGTTTTTGTTTTTCTACGTATATCCTCTCCCATATGACGAGTTCACTATGTTTTTGTACGTATTTTAGTAATTCTGTGCTATCTTCAATTTCATGATTTGCAGACCAGAAATGAGCTGCTATTGCAGACTTATCAATATTTTTGTATCTTAAGTGCCTGAAGTGTTCTTTCTTTCTAGTGTCTATGTTTCTTTTTGTCCCGCCAGAAGAGAATCCCACATTTTAGTTCATCACTAAATCAACAGATGGCAGCAGCAACCCCAGAATTACCCACACCGCTGGATCAAGCTTTAGTCGCATAAGAGCCGAAGATGCAAAAGATGATTTGCGAAACATGTCCTCAAAATAGGTACGAAAGTGAAGCAGATGTGTAATAAATACGACTCATTTAAAAATTAATAATTTTTCGCTTCACTGTGGTGTTCCAATACAGTTAAATGTCGATATAGAACAATGTAAGTTATTCAAAAAGAAGTAGATGAATCGGCGATTCAAACGCATCAAGGAAGAACCGCCCTTGCAGTGGATAACATTAGTTGTACAGTAAACAGCGCTCATTTTGTTTAAAGATATCAGAAAGCACATTGCTCACAAAATGGATTAAATGACTGAAAAAGTATACTCTGCCCATCACGTGAGAAATTTCTGAATTGACTAGTTGGAACAAATTCGTATTAGGAAAATATGCAACTTATTTTGTCAAAATCTGATATCTAGAAGCAGGATGAGAAGTACCTACTTAATATTTGCAAAATTACATTTGAAAGGGACCAAAGTGTTAAAAGTGATTTTATTAAACTATGATTTTTTACAGACATTACTAGCAATTAAATAAGCCCAAATTTTCATTTCAGTATGTATTTGCATTCTTTATATATTAGTTTATGTCCATTTTATTATATAAAAACAAAAGTTATATTCAACAAATACTAAACTATATGCATAATTTTTTAACATTGCATTCCTTAGTACCTTTGTAATAAATTGTCTGATGAACATTTTTAACAGTAGGTAGTTTTATGTAACAAAATTATTTTATACCACAAAGCAGTGGAGTGGTATTAATGTTGCCACCGGCAACAGCTAATAAATTGAAGAAAGTGTGTCAAATTTTACATTATCTTTTGTTTAAAGAATAACGGAAAGTCCCAGCAATTTCACTTTCAGATTTTGTGTTAATTTGTGACCGACCCTCTGGGACCAGTACGTGATAGATCTCCTGAGAGTGGTTGTCTAACATTCTTCAATATTCTAAATAACTTGTTATGTGGCTAATGATGCTCACTGGCAAACTCGAAGTGTACAGATTCATGTGGAATGTCAGTGACCTTGTGAGGCAACTGAGACTTTAGTTATTTGTTTATAGCACGATCGTTGCCAGTGCAGTGAAATGGCAAACCTTACATTTTAGTGTTAATTCTTCGCATTAACAGTAATAAGTGAATGATTTAATGTTAAACATACAATAAGAAAAATGGCATTACAATTTGTAGGTAAAAGTGACTCTGTGTGTGTGTGTGCGCGTGTGCGCGCGTGGGTGCGTGTGTGTGCGTGTGTGCATGCGTGTGCGTGCGTGTGTGTGTGTGCACGTTCTTTCGTTGAAAAATGTCACATAATTTCAACATGAAGGCCAACTCCAGATTTTAAACCTTTAAAAACAAAATCACACATATAATTTTGATCATTCCTGCCACCAGTGCATCAGCAGTCAACGCTCAAACTTAAAATAGACTTTCATCTCTGTCCTTGTTAACAGTTAAAAAGGGGTTGTTTAATAAACTTAAAAAGCAACAGCAAGCAACATTGAAAACCCGTTTGTGCATACATCAAAATTTCTTTACATTCAACGGTAAATTGTATAAACAGACCTCAGGCCTAACAATGGGCAATCCACTTTCACCATTCGTAGCCAACCTCTTTATGAGCTACTTTGAAACACACATTACATCATCTTTCCCATACATCTTCAAATACTGGTATAGACATGTTGATGATATTTTTGCCATTGTTCCACACAAATTCATACAAGATTCCTTAAAACTATTGAACATACAGAATAGAGCAATAAAGTTCACAATAGAGATAGAAAAAGATGGCTACCTACCTTTCTTAAATCTGAAGATAATCCTTGATTAAATAACATATCTTTTGGCACCTACAGGAAGCCAACACAAACAGATAATTACATCAAGAACGATAGCTACAACCCTACACCCCACAAACATGCAGTTTTGAACAGCTTAGCATATAGACTAGTCAACATCCCATTGAAACAGAATGAATACAACAAAGAATATAACCACATGATTAACATAGCTGCAATTAATGGATACAGTGAACAATAGAAAAGAAAATTTGGAAATTCAAGAAACAGAAACACATATTGGATACCACAAAATACCCAAGATATTCAAGAAGTACAACATCACCCTAGCCCCAATAAATAAATTCAATTTAAAAAACTTATTATGCAACAACCTGAAAGACCCAGTACCAGAAAACAAGAAATCAGGTATATACAAAATCAGCTGCTCAGACTGCAATAAGTTCTACATAGGAAAAACCAAAAGAAGTTTACATATTAGGTTACAGGAACATATGAGATGTGTGAAATACAAACAAATTGAAAAATCAGCAATAGCCCACCACTTCTAGTCTACCAATCATGAAATTGTACCAAATATAAAACTATTAAAGCTAGCCAGTAATGCAGCCAAACTCGCTGTTTGGGAAAAATTGCTAATTATAAAAAACAAACAGTATACTTTAAATTTCGAATTGCTGCCTGAAAACTCTCTTTGGAAGTTCATCTCACAGACAACCAGCTCACTTCAGCAAACAATGGATCCAACCAGTCGGATAACTGCTGACAATGGGGACAAACCGTTCTCCGAAACATGTCCAAGTAAGGATACTTTAAGTGATGTTTGTGTTTGAATTACAGACTCATTACTTTCAAATTGAAAACTTTGTCATTGATAAATATTATAAGCAGAAGCATTATTAACAGTGAAGTATTCTTCATTTTTGAGTTAGATTTATGAGTCACTATGTTTACACTCAACTTCACTTACTATGTTGTTGTATAATTAAAATGTTTTCAAGATCATTCGATCTCATCCTCAGCTGTTTGGTGACGTTTTCAAGATCATTCGATCTCATCCTCAGCTGTTTGATGGACAGCATAGACAGCATAGATGGTTTGCATAGACACCAAAATATTGCTAACCCATGTATGTAAATACTTAAAACTGTGTAAGTTAATTGTAGTACTTTCAAATAACTGTATGGATTAAACATGGAATTTTTGCCATAACTGTTAAATGAAGCAATAAAGTGCCAAATTCATTTCTTATTATGTATCCTAAATAAAACTGAATTCACCTATAAATTCTCAAGCTTTTCATTTTAAAATAAGTTGTGTCAACAAAACTTTCTTAATATAATTTTGAGACAAACTAGTACTGGATACTCCATATATTGCTAGCGTTTACCTAGAACACATTTTGTTAGAGCCTTCCTAACAAAACGCATTCTAGGTAAACACTAGCAATATATGAAGCATCAAGTACTAGTGTGACTTAAAAATATATTAATTTTGTGCTTCACTGTATCATAATCATACCTATAAGAAGAAAATTCTTAATTTGTGAAGAATTCAGGATATTTCAAATGTATACCATGCATACATCTATTGTTTTTGTTGTTTATCATTACATTATTATTATTATTATTATTATTATTATTATTATTATTATTCATGCATTCTTTCAGTATTGCCAGATTTCTTATCCTGCACATTATTCACTCATTCCTATCAGTATCACCAGTTTCGTTACGCATATCAATATCCCTAGTTTTCCAATGTGTAAGGACTATGATACAATGAAGCACATAATTAATATAATTTTGAGTCGAACTAATACTCAATGCTCCACTTATTGCTAGAATGCATTTCGTTAGGATCTTCCTAACATCATCAGCTGTTGTCGACTAATGGACGTCGGTTTGGTGTACTCCTCGGAGGCGACAGGTGCGTCTCTTTCCCCAATCAACAATGCAACTTCATACAGAAAATTTACATATCTATCATCCCAGAGCTACACACCTTTTCCAAAAAGTTTTCAAAGAGCACAATATTACTTTGGCCCCACAGAACAAATTTAGTGTACAACACCTTTTGAAATCACATAATACAAAGGAGATACCCACAGACAAAAAATCAGGTGTGTACCGGATAAACTGCAAAGGCTGCGACAACTTTTACATTGGAAAAACAAAAAGGAACTTGAACATTAGGCTTAAAGAGCATTTTAGGAACATCAGGATCAAAGAAATAGATAAATCGGCAGTAGCATACTATTTTTGGAAGGAGAATCATGATATAGAACGAGAAATCCACTTATTAAAAAGTGTCCAAGGTCCAGTTGCATTAACCACGTGGGAAAAAATCTTCGTAAAGAAATATGAAAGAAAATTGTTTAATTTTGACACTACCTTTGAAGAAAACCCAAAATACAAGTTCATCAAGATACTGATAGAGACGCACCTATCACCTCCGAGGAGTTCACCAAACCAACGTCCATTAGTCGACAACAGCTGATGATGTTAGGAAGTGCCCGCATCAGTAGCGTAGATGGTAGCATGTCTGCCTCACGTTCAAGAGGTCCTGAGTTTGAATCTCGGTCAGGGTTTCCCTCCGGGGTTTCCCTTATCCTGAAGGACGTATTTCGGGTAACTCTAAGCTCTATTGACCCTGGACACATTTGAGCATCATTTCACCCATTCATTCACCGTCCGATATGTCTTAACGTTGGAGGACATAAAATTACAACAACAAAAAAGTTAGGAAGATCCTAACAAAACGTGTTCTAGGTAAATACTAGCAATAAGTGGAGCATTGAGTATTAGTTTGACTCAAAATTATATTAATTCCTGGTTTTGATGATAATGTATTTCCAGCATGTGCACATTTTTACTGTTGGCAACGTTCCAGCCACCAAGGCCACACACTCAATTCTCTGAGCAGATGGCAGCCCTCATAATGTAGGATAACTTGCGTGCACCTGTAGTTTACATATGAAAAATAGATGCTTGGAGTGATGGTGCATAAGTTGGCATATGCAACTTACAATGTCAGAATCCATCAGCATTTGTCCATGCTCCAGCATTGGACTTTACAATTCTTGCAGAACGTAATCTAAAGAATTTAGAATTTTGCATTTTCCCTAACAGACATCTACTCAATAATTGGTCAGAGGCAGGTCTCTAGTAAATAGGAATAATTTTCACAAAATATTTCTCCCTGAGAGGTGTCCCTTACCTTTCAATAATATGTAGGAGATACCTTACCTTCTGTGATGGCTCTTTGGAAAAAGCACGACTGATTGCCACTAGGACATTTTATTTCAACGGATCCCAAGTTTGAATCTCAGTTAGGGTGAGTTACCCAAATAAGCTATTTTCAGAGTTTCCCTTAACCTGAAAGACAAATGTCAGATAACTCTAAGCTCCCTATGGACCCATTTGAGCATCGTTTCACTAATTTTATTCAAAGTCTGATATGCCTTAACGTTGGATGTTTATTTTTCTTTTTTAAAAAAAACCTAGGATATTTAGTATGATTGGTTAACATACTGTGGTATAAAGTAGCATATATTGCAGTCTTCATTTCATGCATGTCTCCAATATTTCAAATAGCCTACTGCTGAAGCTCTGTTGTTATATATGCCCTTTGCCACCACATCAAAAATCCTTAGCATTCAATTTTGTTCCAAGGTTACAGTGCTTGTTTAATCTTTTCCCAACATGATTAATACTCTCCTCCTTTTCAATGTTAACAACAGGGACATATGGTTACCTTTCAATAAGTTTAGAATGCTTTTACTATGAATGTATCTACGTGTAGCACAGGCCAACATTTTCAGACCTTTGCCAGAGTTTTACTGCTGCTTCCATCTCCACTGAACTAAGATAGTTCACATCATACTTTGAAGCATCTCCATACCAGAAATGGAATTAAGGAGAACCTTTATAAATTCCTTGGATATGATGCCAAAGACAATGATACAGCCTGTCAAGCAGGTCAATAACACACCACATACCATGTTCTGATGAGTCCACAGGTTAAACAATTCCCATCATATGAAACAAAAATATGTAATCAAGTGGCAGTAATTCCTCCAGCAAGGTCTGAATACATTTCTTCATTTCACTCTGTGCTTGCTTTAGAACAATGAACAGAGGTCTATAGGTTGCAACCTGTAACGTGTTTGCATGGCTAAAAAATACTCCTGTGTGATAACAGCTTATATTCATAATCATGCTAAACTGTTCAAGTGTACTATACCCCATACCCATGTGACTGAAAGCCTGTGTAAAAACTTATTCACACTGAAAAGATCAGATGTGTCTGCTCCTCAGAATCCATTATCCTAAATGTATAAACTGAATTAAAAGTCTATATTATGTTTTTCTGGACCACAGCAAACAAGATGTGTTTGCATGCTCAGTGTTGCTATGTAATCACTCCCACTATTTACATATTGCCCTCTTTCTCAGACACTAGCCTGGCACTAGTGGTAAGGGAACCCAAACTGAATTTTCCAAATTTTTATAATAATCCAGTTGTTGAAATTCAAAACTGAAATATGGATATTCGCATATTATGTATACGTTTTAAATGCTATAACTGTAATTATAGTTTATTAATTACCTATTTTTTGTAATTCAATGGAACTGCCAGTGGCTGATCCATATAGCTGTGTCACTTACATCAAGAGACTCATCATTGTCACTATCTTCATCATCTGAGTCTTACAAATTTATGATGATAGGCTCCAAAATCTTGTCACATGTTATTTCTTTCCAAAAGTCATCTTTTTGCAGTTTATTTGCATGTCTCATGCAGTATTCCCAGTGTTGTGTTACCTTGCCAATTTCTTCGTGAATAAGTCCTTCAAAATCAGGTTTAAAAGTATTGTTTCTGTTTGCAACTATCCATTTTATTTAAGCCCACACTAATTGAAACACGTTTTCATGGTTTCTAAACGAAAGAATTGAATAATACTGATTACAATTCCCTAGAGTAAATAAACAAAGCATTCATAAACATATCAGCAATGGCTGCAGCATCCTACAGGCTAAATGGAAGTAGACTAATGTAACTGCAAAATAGGAATGAACATAAGGCGAGACTAGGCATGGCTGGTTTAACGCTGACTAGTGAATGAGGTGTGTGCGAAGTTGTATACTTCAACACGCAGACCGGCTCACTTTGCTGAAATCTACGATTAAATTCTTTGCACGCTCAAAAGATACTAATTACAGAATTATTTTGTTTTTCCCATGATGCAGAGCTATTTTTTCCCGAGGGTGACTGTCCAAACCCCATGTTTGTAGGACATCTGGTTTCAAAAATACGGAAAGATAAGGCACCCGACTAGAAAGAAAAGAATCATTAACTGTTAGTGAAGAAAAACACACACGTGCTATGCTGTGGTTACATTTTTTACTTTGCATTCAGCATGGTGGTGATCTTTTAAGAGTGCAGACTTGCTTTTCAAAGCTGGTACATATGTCGCTTAGCAGGCCTAGTACTAGTGTGCCTAGTACTGACTGCGAGATTTTAAGTCAGCATACTAGAAATATTTTTCATGTGTATTCCTTATCCAAACATTCATCAATTAAATACATTTATGAAAGTATAAATCTGAAGAAGCTTGTCAAAGAAGGCAAACAGTTCACCAAATTAGAAGTTCCCATATTTAGGTCTCCTTGGAAACATCGAGCAGCTAAAAACATGCTACCAAATTAGATGATTTTCAAAAGTGTGTTTCACATAGAACCATTTATGATTTATATAACATGGGTGAATATCTAACTGCCAAAAGCCTGCCCAATTTAATGAGTGAGAAAATAGAATACCTATACAGGTCTGTATCTTCTAAGTAAAATATTCTGAAATCTCTTGGGCTCAAATATAGGAGAACCAATTATGGTTGGAAATTTCAGCTGAAAGAAGCAACATTGTAGCTGCAAAATTAAAATTTCTGCGCACAATGCACAACATTAGAAGTACAGCTGGTTCATGGTGTAAAAATACTTCATAAATGTACATCTGTATCTTCCGTATTTACTAAGTAATTTAATGAAACAAAAGTTGGTTAAGTCCATTACAGGCAGTATACAATCACGGCATCATTAAAGTAGAGACTATACACAAATCATCGAAATGTCACTATTTTGTTTCACTGCAGCAAACTCCATTCTTTCATCGAACGCATCTAATTTGAGTCATTTTGTTTTGCCTGCAAAATGACTGCCCACGTAAATTGTTCTCTGGTTCACAGTTTTAAGGTTCAGAATACATCTCAGATCACTTGTTACGTGGGTCTGGTGAGACAAAGACAAATATATCTTCCATCTCTGTCGCCCGCTCGCTATGGAACTGGAAATGCTAAGAAAGTATGCTAACTGTATTGGCTGTTCCCATGTTCATTATTTTGTTGCTATTGTATATAATTTTATGCTTCATTGTATTGTTTGCTCTCTCCCAAATTTAACAAACACCTTGACTCGTTCAAAATAATTGTTTTAGCACATCATATGAATAGTTTACATCTCAGTTCTGAGTAATTACAAATATACATATACACATATGTAAATACATACCAATAATGATCATTACATAACTTAAGTCATGATGCATCATTATATTAGTCTTATTTATTAATACTATGAGAACTGTTAGTGTTAAAAATGTAAGACTTGAGGTTCTGTTGGAATCATTAGTTCCTACATTCCTTGTGGATCACTTTTTGCAAAATCTGAATTTCCATCTTTGTGTAAATAGTATTAATTAGAGATGGATTCACTTGGTACTCATCATATCCCACTTATGAGGAATGCAATATGACAACACTGCAGGGCTCCAACTGACTGCTGGTAGCATTCAAGGACCAATATTGTCCCACTTGAAAGTCATAGTAAGCAACCACTATATCCCACATGTAACTGAGAAGCAACACCTTAGGAACAAAGGATAAATTATTCTGCACTTAAATGGCTGAGTCTGCTATGAGAACAGCAGGCGCGGCCTCGGTTGCCAACAATGTGGACTATTTTTATTCTCATGAGGTAGTGGTCAGGATAAGGACAGTTACCCACTGGAGTCCAAATGGGCTGAGGGGAGTGAACTTCAAAATTTTAAATGGAGAACAGTGTAAATTTGAGATATTCTGATAGTCCATAATAAATTGTGACAGCAAGGAATGGAACAAGAATAACAACAAGAATAATATGGGATGGCAACATTTTGTCGTTGCATATTTCTTAGGTCCACAGTTGGCAACACCCTCCTAGGATATTTCATCGTTTACCGCAGCAGACAACAGTCATCAAAGCGCAAGATAATGCAAAGCATCTCCAGGTTCAAGCATGAATGAAAACAATGTGAGCACAACAAACGTTGCCAAATTCTATGATAAGATAGAACTGCAGTTTGGTGGTTGTTGTCTGCTAGGAGAATGGCGGGTGTGACCTCGGTGGTTGGAGCGTTCCCTGAAAACATGCATACACTGATGCTACCAAGTCTACATAACCAAACTAGCGATACTGTAATGTATAAAGAAGTTGGCCAGACGTGTGGGTAAATAATGATACACTACAAAGCTTCAATAATAATAGTATAAATAACAACATTAACTGTGGACTACTTTTATTCTCATAAGGTAGTGGCCCTCAAGACATAAGGGACAGCACCTCGGTGGGCTCCAAATGGGACGAGGGGAGAGAACTTTAAAATTTTAAATGGTGTATGGTATAAATTTGAGATATTGTGATAGTTCTAAATACAGTATGTGTTGCTGAAACAATGTTTTGCAAAATTAAAACTTGAGAATTTATAGGCAAATGCATTTTCTTTAACATATCCAATAAAAAAAAAAATTGGCACTTAACTTTACTGATCCATTTAAAAGTTGTAGTCCAGATTCCATGTTTTCTCCATCTTCAACTTCCCTAGTTTTACCACTGTTGTGGTGTTAGGAGATTCTTATTCCTCTATCCCTTATGCCTTTAGGTGACGGGTTGAGGAACAAAAACTCTTGATCAATGGAAGAGGAAGAGAATCTATGATCGGTGATCAACCCGATGCCTGGTATGAGAATGAGAAAAATGACAGAATGAGGGCAAAATCAATGAAAGGAAAGATGATAATGGTGGTGATGATGGTGGCGGGGGAATCCGGTGAGCCAAAGAAAACACGCCCCTGCGCCTTGTTGGTACGTTTTAATCCTAAATAACAGTAATTATTATTATAATTATTTTTTCTCACCTTTATTTTCCTGTGTTTCCTAAATTGCACATCCAATTTATACTGCCTTATAATTTGCTCCGGCAAGATTAACAGAAGTATCTGTTCCACTACTGTCTGCTCTTATTCATTAAATAACTCAAGGAAGGCGTATACCCCTTGCTCTTTGGTTTTCTAAAACAATGAAATGAGCCATGTTACAAAAACTCTTACCGAATATATTTAGCTACCAGTGAATGTTTGTACTCCCACTTAAAGAAATTACCTGCTGCCTCTGCTAAATTTTTCTTCTTCTTAAAGCTAAAGATGCAGAGATATGTTTAATTAAACAAAACACTGTGACACATTAGATCCACAAGAAGCTACTCTATACATTGTTGAAATTGCCACAAATAAACACACTCACAATGCATTTATAGGTAAATATGCAGAAATATATTTAATCACACTTGAAACACTATGAAACAACAACAGAACCACACAAATACTATCCCCGGAAATCGATTACCCTCAAATTCTGCCCTGATTTATCGCAACTTCTAGAACACCTAACTGTGGGATTTACCTAGAACTTGTTAAGATTATGCGCGGTAGATGTTCTGTGAGCTGCGCCGTGTGAATAATGGTACATCGCGGTACAGAACTCTTCAGAATGACGAGGGGGTTGGAGAGGAAAGGGGAACAAATATCTATGATCGGTTAGGTTATCCTGGTGTGAGCAAAGGTCAGGTTTACCTGCTAATCAACTCTGACTACGTTCCCCTCCAGCGAACAGAGGTGACGGGAGACCATAAATGTAATAACGTATAATCCTACTTTTAAGCAGTCCACCCAGCAATGATGATGATGATGATGATGATGATGGTGGTGGGAGAGAGGAAGCAGGAAGTGTATCTGACATAAATTGTAAGTTTTAACAACATTTACATTTGTGTGTATTAATTTTTGGTTTACCTCTTACGTTTTACTTATGGAATAAGTTTTCAGAATAAACAGGACATCACAGGATATTTGGGGTGCCATATTTTCTTGAAGCTTTTTGTGTTGTACCAACTTTTCACTTTAGCTGACTTTTCGTTTTTGATTTATACTGTTTATACAAACATACATATGTGTGTATACCTTTCTCTAAAAAAAGGTTTTTTTTTATTTTCCAGAAACCTAAAACGATTTATTTCTGGTGAAACTTCTGTATCACATTTTGGGTGAAATATAATACGTATGCCCTCTACTTATTGTAAATATGTACCACAGAAGGTAAATAGCAATAATATTAGATGTCTTGGGAATGTCTGACGCCACCAAAAATGATTTGAAATAAATTGTGTGCTTTAAAGATATCCGTAACTTCGCTATAGAAATCTTTTTGTACTTCATACCATTTCTTCTTCTTCTTCTTCTTCTTCTTCTTCTTCTTCTTCTTCTTCTTCTTCTTCTTCTTCTTCTTCTTCTTCTTCTTCTTCTTCTTCTTCTTCTTCTTCTTCTTCTTCTTCTTCTTCTTCTTCTTCTTCTTCTTCTTCTTCTTCTTCTTCTTCTTCTTCTTCTTCTTCTTCTTCTTCTTCTTCTTCTTCTTCTTCTTCTTCTTCTTCTTCTTCTTCTTCTTCTTCTTCTTCTTCTTCTTCTTCTTCTTCTTCTTCTTCTTCTTCTTCTTCTTCTTCTTCTTCTTCTTCTTCTTCTTCTTCTTCTTCTTCTTCTTCTTCTTCTTCTTCTTCTTCTTCTTCTTCTTCTTCTTCTTCTTCAACTTTCCTAGTTTTACCACTTTCGTGGTGTTAGGGGATTCTCATTCCTCTATGCCTTTTGGCCTGAGGCGTCGGGTGGAGGAACAGAAACTCTGGATCAGACAGAGAACTCAGGATGGGTGATCAGCCCAATGCTTGGCGTGAGAGTGAGAGAAGTAGATGACAGAATGAGGGCAAAATTAATGAAAGGAAAGGTGATAATGGAGCAAGTGGTAGAATGGTGGCGGGGGAAAACTGAGATCCCGGACAAACTCACCCCAGTGTCGTATTGTCTGCCACTAATCTTGCATGCGGACACCTGGGATCAAATTTGGTGATTGTCAAGTAGTCTAAATGTGGTTTACCCATTATAAGAACTATCCAAAATTCCTTCCAAATGAAAATGACCTCAAGGGCTATTCCTAAATAAGGATAAAGATATACATTTTAATTTGTCATATAAATAAGTTTAAAATGTGGAGTTTTTATAAAAATGTTTAATGCTATTTTAAAAAATGTTGCCTGTGCAGAGTAGTTTGTCTGGGTGTTTTCTTTAAAATCTGTGTGTCATCTCCTTGGAATATGCTGAAAACAAACTAAGTTGGACAGATTGGTTGAAAGGTTTTGTTCCAATCACTTGAATAAAAACATAGAACGTGTTCTGGCCGTTTTTTTTTTTTTTTTTTTTTTTTTTTTTTTTTTTGTAGATTTTACCAATCAGGGATGAATGCAGCAATCCCTGTGTGTGCGTGCATTTGTGTTGGTAGTAGTATTTTAAAGTTGTGATGTATAATTTTTCTAGAATGCTACAATGAAGAGTCCAAAGATTTGTCCAGAAAATGTAAATTTGTATTTCAGGGGATGAGAAGCATATATTAGTGGTAGACATGCAAGTTTAAGATAACCTTCAACTATTTTGCCAGGTTCTATCTTAGTGTAAACATTTTCTTCAGGGAAAACATCTGGCACATATGTTAATGTCAACATTTCTAAACATTGCAAGTAATAATTTTCTAAAGCTGTAAGGTAGGCTAAAATTAATGCACTTTCATTTAATATTTTAAGTCCTCTGTTTTACTTCATAGTGTAGGATGGCTCAGGCACTAGCCTCTATGTACAATCTAAGGGTTGTGGGTTCAATTTGTGGCTCACCTTTTCGACTCATGGGCTTTTTCAAGGGTTTCCTCAGGTTGCTAGGTGAATGCTGGGGAAGATAATTAAATTTCCCAAATGTCGTGTCTCTCCATTTCACTTTACTGCTCATATCACCTCACCTTATATCCTGTGAGGTATTTGAGGATATTACGTGTTGGTAGGACCTTTGGCATGCAAGGCAAGGAATTGTTCCCTGTAAATTCTCACCCTCCAGTCTCCAGGTCTATAAAGCCACCACCGATTAGTTTCAATCTGTATTTGTTAGGGACTCTGCCCTCTGCTTAAACTATCCTCAGGAATGGCCACTCTTAGTATCTTGTCATCCTGTCATAGTATTATACTTCAACGTTCTTAAATAGTATAAAACGTGTGTAATTTAGTCAATAAAATACAAAAGCTATTTTTAATATTCATAAAAATGGTAGTGAATTGGATGACTTGTTTACGAGCATTCTCCCAATTATTCCTCAAATTTGAAAAAAGTTTTAGCTCTCTCTCTCTCTCTCTCTCTCTCTCTCTCTCTCTCTCTCTCTCTCTCTCTCTCTCTCTCTCTCTCTCTCTCTCTCTATTATAAGGAACAGTGCTTTTCAGTAATATTTGCCAAATAATAGAAACATGTAGGAATTGGGTAGTGCTCAAGGATCCTCGCACCTCGGCCTACAATCTTGTTCGCTATCCATTTCTCCTACTAGGAGTATAGTGAATTGAACACTGGAAGAATACCTGGATTTAAAATTTACAAGCCTATGGGTGGAATCAAACCCAGAAAAATTCTGTAGCTGGGAACTAGAGCTGTCAATACTCTAGGCCATTGCACCATGGCAGGGATGGTATTTACCAAATTCAGCATAGTTATTTCTTGGATTACTCCGAAAACACAAATTTTCTCTCATTATCCTATTATTGCATTTATTATTAAGGTACAAAGTTATAAGTAAATAAATGTTTGTTTCCATAATATGAGCATAATATATAGGTACCTAAAACAATGTGTATATCCCAATCCAAGTTTCAGAAGTATATATGCAACATTTAATTTCGCATAAAAATACATATTTTGCAGAAAAAACGTAATGTGAATAAATATTTGTCACATTTTTCTTATAAATACATCTTTAGTACTTTTCACATATTGTTAAATAAATATATCCACTCATTTTCCTACAAGGATACAGGATGAGTAAAAAAGAAACACCACCAACGCTTAGTATGTTGTGCAGGGCAGCACACTAATCATTTTAACTATGAATACATGTCTGGAAACTCACGGTTTGGATGCTCTAGAATGTCAAACTTAGTGTCCTAAGTGCATGTTTGAAGAGACAAATATCCTCGTCCACAGATCTGTTGAAGTCATCAATACATGTTTAATTTCAACCTATGAGCTGGAATAATTATTCAACATATCATTAGTTCATATATACTCCTAAACAGACTAATAGAACCGATCTACCTTGCATACATTAGAGATATTTTGCCTACCTTATTGGATGACGTCCCACTATACATTCGGCAGGTAATATGGCTGCAACACGATAGAGCTGAGCACACTTTGAGAGAAATGCACGGATTTACCTCAACGTTACATTCCCAAATCAATGGATTTGTAGAGAGGAGACCAGTTCCATGGCCAGCATGATCACCAGATCTGAACTACTGGACCATATTCTGTGGGGTAGTATGAAAACCATGGTGTACCCTGCTCATGTAATGTCAGAGTGGACCTCATTGCACGAGTAGGTATATGGAACGATTAACCATTCTTTCAGGTCAACCACACTTGTTGGAGCATGTACGTGAAGCTCAGCTTCGCCGATGTAGACTCTAGGCTCAGTATTGGCGTAGGAGCAACCCACTTTGAACCTCGTTTGTAATGTTAAACTGCTTTGTGCTCCATATTGTTCATCCATTGTATTAACGACTTGTGCAATGGACACTTTGTTTACTGCACCCAAACCGTGCGTTTCCGGACATAGGTTGTGCTTGGAATATGATGCGTTTGCCATCCTGCATTATATACTGAATGTTCTCAGAGTGTTTTTTTTACTTACCCCGTATATACTTTAGTCCTTTCCTTATTTTATTTACAATATAAAACTTTATCACATTACATATAATTGTCGTAAGTAGACTTCGGACATTACTTTAGGTAAAGTTCTATTATACTGGTAGGTTGTTTACAAGCAAGTGGAGTGGAGAGAAACTGAGTTTGTAAATAGCCAATAGTGCTTGGGAAGGGGAAGGTTGCTGTAAAATCCTGTGTACACTAAACTATTCTCCAAAGTGCAATGAAACAGCAATTTCTTATGGAAAAATCAGTACCATCCTTTTTCTTCTGGCATACCAAAATATTTGGAATTTTATTCAGCTTTATGTAAAGCATTTATTTTTACTGATAATTCCATTATAAGAATTCATTAAGTTTATTACTAAATATACAATCACAAATCCTCCTCATGAGTCAGCACTACAGAAAAATGACTTTCCAAATTGCTACAAGAAAACATTAAATCACATAAAGTGCATTTGTGGAAAAGATTAATACTGGGTCACCATTGCTGAAAATATTGATGCCAATGGTAGAAAAGTGGTAAATTAATAGTAGGTGTAATGGACAATGATGAAAAAGTTAACAAAAACTTTTGCTAGCCTGTATAAATGCCAACTGCAAATTGTATAAGAATAGCTGATAAATAGCAATCCATGGCACAACAGTCCACGAAAGGGCAGAGCCAACCAACCCAAATGCCGGTCTCACATACACATACGCAAGGCAGAGATGAGCGATCATCCAACCAATACGGAGAGGAGATGAGGTCAGCATCATGTAGCCCCAGCTGGAATTCGCTACCTACACTAGCTCCTCAAATTCCTCACGAAGCTGGGTGGGCACTGGTTCTATATCTGCTACTTAAATTCCGCAACCCCCCTATGGTGGGATCAAACCCCGGTGCATTCCATGGCAGGAATCCAAAGCACGGAGCCCTAGCCCACGACGCACGGTGCAGGATATAAGAATAGCTCGGGGTTTAACAAAGCTTTGGAAACCTTGTGGCCAAATGATGTTAAATATGATAATATGTTGCTTCAACTTACAGACTGCAGCATAAATGAAGAAAGCTGCCCAGGATCTAAGTGTAAGTTTCCTTAAAATTATTCATATAACTTCCACTGGTCATGTTCTGCATAGATAGCATGAAGCAACCCAAACCCTTTATGCTAATGCAGACAAGGTAGAGTCCAATGAGACAAAAGTGTTTGTAAAAGCCCCATTATGGATTGATACTATCAAAAATATTAATTCTGATCATCTATTACCTCATACGCCGGTAGTAAAGTATTGTGGTACCTGGCTAGCAGTCGTGGTATATTATAAGATCATTTTAAAGGATTTACAATACTTGTAAGTGAACTGGACAAAGAACGTGCTTCTGAATTTGAGTTTATTCAGAATTTAATATATTATGCTAATCTTATATGTAGCTTGTCTTCATATCTTCCAAAATTTATTTTTTGATTTGTTCAGTAAACTAGAACTTAGTGTTAGATAATTCAGTTAAAGATTTATAGTTTGTTGAAAATCAGCTTTCGGTATTTCAAGTTTTAATGCAAAAATTGTAAGAAAACGATTTTAGTTTCCGTTTGAGAAAACAGTGGCTAGCAAACACTCAGTAAAGTGACACAAATTCTGGAAGGTGAAAATATAAATGAACTCGAAAATGTATTTATTAGTGACATCATCCCTCTTCAAGAATGCAAGGTTGACATCCTGTGATGCAGAGCATTCCTTATCCCAATATAAGGCATCACTCAATCATAATAGACAAGTTATTTGCGTTTGGAGGAATCACTGACTATAAATAATTTTTGCTATAATAGGCAAAGTTATGTGATACGCAATATAGAGTTGCACAGCAACTCCAACGAAATGTTTAAATCCGATGTTTAGATGCAAATTTGTGACTTCCAGTATTAATTGTTTCTATACGCTGGATGTTTTCTTACGTTTTGTTTCAATGCTTTTAAAAATATTTTTCAGTTCTTAGGACATGCATTTAGAATCATTTGCAGCCAGTGAATTGGCCTTTCAAAGAGTTTTTACAAAGTTTATCAGTGCGATAAGCTTTGTATCCAGAACGAGAAGTAGTACTATTCCAGGACAATCCAAAGGGATGTGCTTGGTATTTTCTCATTGTGGGTTGACAGTGTTTCTTAACTTCCAGTTTTGCAGCTGCCCATACGCACAGGAAGCAGAAGGATTTTGTAAAACCCTTCCCCATTCCCAATAGCATGCCAAAAATTTTCAAATCCCTGGTGAAAGTTGAGATTAATTGCTTCTAGTACCACACTCAAGTTACGTTAATTTTCTTTTAGATGGACGGGCACTTCGTCATTATAATTTTTATATTATCGAGGGACTAGTTTCGGAAGCCATTGCTTCCATTTTCAAAAACTCCAACTAGCCTAGTTGGAGAGAGGTTGAAAATGGAACGAAAGGCTTCCGAAGCTAGTCCCTCGATAGTATAAAAATGTAAGTGACGAAGTGTCAATAAACCGACTACAAATAATTTTTCCGATTAAGTAATTTCTTACCTAACTTATAAAACACATGCAAAAGATATAAGGCCGCTCCTGCGTTACCTTGTATTATGCTACTAAAATATATTCTACAAACTTTAAGAGGAGGAAAACATAAATTGCGGATAAATTAAAAAGTATGCGTGATACAAAAAGAATTAAACCAGTCCTGAAATCAGCTCAATGAGCTTCAGATCTTATTGCAATTCAAGTTTCGGTGGAAATTCATTGTTGATCTGTATAATAAATGCATATGTTGCATAGTTATATGGGGAATCATTTGTCTAATTAGCTAATCAGCTTCACAGGAGTTAAAATGATCGGCTTTTCAGTTTCTGCTTTGGATAATAAAATTGTTTTACTGATATAGGATATTTCTTATTCCAAAATATATATTCGCCATCTCAAATTGTACAGTTTTCAATACATCTAAATCAAGAACTCAATTAGTCAGAGAGAAGCCAGTACAAAATTTTGAAAGAGGTAGCACAGAAAACAAACGTATTCATACCCAGGTTTAATAGAGCACAGTGGATTGTCTGTGCTACTATTTAGAGATATTGTAATATCTATATCGTTATATAGTATAACGCATTTGTTTTGCATAACTTGCAGTTCCTTATACTTCAATTACAAAATTAAACAGAAACCAGAAACCTGGGTATCCAATTGGTTGTATCATCGCCCTTTATAAGGAAGTCTTTAAGCATGTGTGATGACTTCCAACTTTGTTTAAGTAAGTTAAGTTTAAGTATATGAAAATTCAGACAAATAACAAAAAATATCTCCAAAATGGTTCATTCCACACAAACAAAAAAGAATGTAACATACATCAATTATGTGTTTTCACAAGATCTGCATTTTCTGATAGGAAATATAAGATTTAGTGTATCTCTTATAGTTCCCGAGTTATGGAAAAATTATCAAGAATGAAGCGAATTCTAAGGACATTTACAGGAAATTCAAGATATACATTGAATTTGTTATGAAAGTATCTTAAACATATTATATTTTAATCGAAATCATTAGAGCCATTTTTAAAACCAATATTAAAAAAAATAATGTAAAGGATGATCTACCTGGATGGGAATTTTCTTGAAAATATTTATGTCATCCTTGGAATATGCTGAACTTAAGTACCTAGTTCGGTGTTTAACCACCTTTTCGTTTTTGTGTTATGCTACTCAAATGTACCTTTTATGCTATTCAAAAGTGTACATTTTGCTAAAAATGAATTATTTTTGTATTCATTAGACCTCAGACTGTACTTTTCTAGTCAAACCTTGGTAGCATATTTTGGATGAAATGCAATATCTTCTCTACTTACTAAATATGTGATAGGAAAAGTAAAAAGAATATGACTTTCCTTTTGAGAGAAATATAAGTACTGTAAAATTCAATGCATGAAACATTTCTGAAATGGTTCACTCCAGCAAAAAAATGTATAATATAAAGTGTGTATTTTAACAATACCTGCACTTTTTTGTGTGGTGAGATTTTGCTATTTCTCATGATTTAGCTGTTATGAAGGTAATCAAGAATGAAAGCATATCTGAGGGTACACGCAGATAATGTAAGATAATTTATCGCAAAACTGTCTTAAAACTGTATTTTAATTAAAATCATTAGAATCATTTTATAGAGAACAAAAATGTTTGAAAAATGTTACGCACAAAGTTTAGTCTGAAGTTAAGATACTTTCATATTGGAAGATAGTGAACGTTAAATGAAAATTAACTGATGTTTGAAGGAATTTAGGAACAGTGACGTCCAAATTAATAATGAAAGTATTTGTAGTCGGTTTTGTCACATATATTTTAATTTTTGAGCTGGATATTTGAGGTTGAAAATGGAAACAACAGCTCCTTAATCTAGTCCTTCAAACATTAAAATATAAGTGACGCAATGTGATATAAACTGACTACAAATAGGTTTATTAATTAAATACAAAGTTTGGCATTTAACTGACTTCATTTTTTAGTTATGCCGTTCACAGGCACACATGCATGTCCACACAGGCCTTCTCAAAAATGTTTTTTCAGGGTACCTCAAAACGCGTATCTTCACTGCAGTCTTGGTATTGAATTTTTGAATGGAATGCAATATTTACCACATTTACTGCCATGGTGTAGAGAAAGTAAAATGCTTTTTTGATTTAATTCAGGGAATCTCAAAATGTACCATTATGGGAAATCTATATATGAAACTGTTGGGTGAAATAAAGTAATTTCTCTACTTACTATCAGATGAAGTAAGAATTTATGTAACAAATGAAGTTTTTCTTATTTGAATTTAAATATGTATTTTAAGTTTTTTTATATCAAGGTTAATACATAGCAACCAGCTCTTTAAAGATTTGACTATCGCCTGGGCCTACTGAATTCTGCAATTCGCTTTGTACTCACAAGGAATCATGTAATGTAACAAGTTTTACAAAGGTTTACTGCAATTAACATGAAATAGAATAAGTTTTTGTAAAAAGTCAAATGAGTGCATCGTATCTGTCGGAAGATAGGCATTGCAATTTCTAATTAGTTAACTTCCGTGTGGCAATTTTTTGTAGACAATCCTGGCCACCCTAGTTCGAGTTCGAGTACGATATCACAGATTATTACCATGATCGATTGTAATTTGTATTACCGAAAATCAAGATGGTGGGTTGAATTTTGTGACGTAATGTTTTTCAACCGTAAAATGTAGGAAGATGCGGATATTTGGGAACAAGAGCCAAAATGAAATGAATTTAATTAAAATTTATGTAAAGGTAAATATATCTGGAATATTAATAGTTGCTTTAAGTGCACCATTTCTTAGAAATGCTATATGACACCTTAGGTTAATTTTGATTACCCTAGTTGAAGGTGAACCAGGTGCGTCTTTTCTTAAATTAGCATTCCATAAAGTATAATAGATACACAGGAATTCCAACATATGTTTACTAAGTAAATAAGATGTTCGTGTATTAGGAGGTGGTGGTTGTAAAAAGTGCATGGAGAACTGACCTGTATTCTGTGTTCGTCGTGTTATTAACATTAGGTTAATAGCAGTTTCTTTAATTTCCTGTTTCAGCAGATGGACGAATAGTAAAAAGCTGTGGATTACATCGGAAAGAAGGAAGACCATATCGGAAATTTTCTCGATGCAGCGCCTAAACATCAATCTTTCTTCCAAGGTTTCATTGTTACCTCTGAAGCCTTATGGAAATTAACTATCAATAACAATTGTTAAGTAGCTGTGCCGAAAATATTAGACTACACAGATAAACCAAAGAAAATAATGCTTGTTTATGACACTTGAAATTCATAAAATGAGTTCAAACTGCTTAAATTATTTTGTCAATTAGCTTATTACGTGTACAATATCTGTATGTGGTATTAGATAAGTTCTAACTTCAAGAGGTGCTATACGATTAATATCGTATCACCTGCTAAATTTGTGGTATACATCTGTTAGGTTTAATTATGAGTTACGATCCTCAAACATCGAAATGGGCGTGTGAATATTGCACCTATGAGAATTACCCATCATCTCTTAAGTGCACGATGTGTCGAGGTTCAAAACCGCTACTAGGTGAGGACATCTATAGATTACGTGATGAATCGCCTTCAGCGGTAATTGGAGGTTCAAGTGGACCAAGCTTGGCATCAGGTCCTGCACAACATGAGACTCCAACAAGAAGTAACGGAAAATGGGAATGCAGAGCATGCACGTACCTGAACTGGCCTCGTGCTCTGCACTGTTCAGAATGCCAAACACCAAGACCAGCCACAATAATGAATCTCCATGAGCATCTTCGACCACTTCGAATTGGTCAGCCAAGTGAAGTCGCAACCGTAACTTCAGCTTCTGGAGGTGCACTGCATATTACCACTTCACCGTCCATAGACAAGAAGGATATAAAAGATGCAGAAAATGATATGAAAGGACGTAATGTAGATAAACCAATTTTGTCACGGCAGCAAAATATAAAATGGGTGTGCAGTGTTTGCACATATGAGAACTGGCCAAAAGCAACTAAGTGTGTGATGTGTAACAATGGTTATGGTGGCACAAATTCATCAGCTGCAGCTGGTAAAAACAACCTGACTGCTTCACGGAGTCCAGCAGTCAGTATCTTACCCTCACCAGAACGAGAACTCTCTCTTCTAAATTGTGCTAGGGGTGGAAGCAGTCAACTACCTTTGATAGAGGACAATTCCACAGTAAGAAGGTAAGCAAGATTCTGCAAAATATGGTAACTATCAATTAAATAACTTCTATTGAATGTAGTCCATATTTATAGTGGAAGTAAAGGATAAAGGTTTGATACTTATACGAGACAGACCTTAATGGCCTTCCTTCCCAAATGTTCTCTGTGGTCTAGGCTTAACATGCTAGCCTCTGGTTCCCAAGGTAGTGGGTTCAAACCCAGTGGAGGGTGATATATGTTTTCAGGTGTAAAAATCCTTAGCATGGCCTCTTTTGGAAGGGAAATAGAGCTAAAATATGGAACATGTAATTCAAATATTTTTACACTGTATTGCTTAAGATATTTGGTGTCATACATTTTAAAGTAAAAAGGTTTTAAGTTCTGCATAGAGAAGAATTACTGAGTTACTTTGTAACTATTCAAAATTTTACTTTATTGGAACACCACAGTAAAGCGATTAATTAACACAGTAATTAAATTATAAATGAGTCGTATTTTTTACACATAAGCTTCACTTACATACCTATATTGAGGACATGTTTCATGAACCATTGTTCGCATCATCAGCTTTGCTGCGACTAAAGCTTGATCCAGTGGTGTGGGTAGTTCTGGAGTTGCTGCTGCCATCTGTTGATTTTGTGATGAATTTATATTTGGGGTTGTCTTCTGATGGTATTTCAAAGTTCATTAGTTGGTTTTTATGCTTTTCTCTGTATATTTTCTCCCAGATGTCGAGCTCCCTATGTTTTTGTATGTAGTTTAGTAGTTTGAGGCATGATTTTCAGACTAGAAATCAACTGTTATTGCAGACTTTTCGGTTTTCTTGTGTTAGGTGCCTGAAATGTTCTTTTTTCCTAGTGCCTATGTTTCTTTTTGTCCTGCCTATGTAAATTTTTAACAGTGTTATGTAAATTTAGCAAATCTAATTTATTGTTTCTATGGTGAAAGAGCTGTGATCTGTTTTAATCTGTTTTGAAGTTGGAATGATTTAATTTTTTTGTCTATAAGGATTTTTCCATATCCATTTTTAATTGCAGTTTTAAGATTTGATGGTATTTTTTGTGATATTCTTGCTGGCTGAGGGGTAGGTTAACTAATCTGTGTGGGAGACTGTTGACACCACATAAATATGCCACCATCAAGTCTCACAAGCAGGTTAGTTAACCTACCCCTCAGCCAGCAAGAATATCACAAAGAATACCATCAAATTTTAAAAACTGCAATTACAGATCACAGCTCTTTCACCACTGAAACAAGAAATTAGATTTGTTAAATTTACATACCACCCCTGAGCAACAAAAAAGTTCCAAAAAATATTCAAGGACTATAACATAGCACTGGCACCAAAAAGCAATTATAACATTAAAAACCTACTTATTAGCAACAATACAGATAGAATAAAACCAGAAGAAAAATCAGGCATTTACAGGATAAAGTGTAAAGATTGATAAAATTTACATAGGCAGGACAAAAAGAAACATAGGCACTAGGAAGAAAGAACTTTTCATGCACCTAAGATACAAGAATACTGAAAAGTGCGCAATAGCAATTGATTTCTGGTTCGAAAATCATGCACCAAACTACTAAACTACATAGAAAAGCATAAAAACCAACTAATGAACTTCAAAATCCCACCAGAGACAACCCCACATTTAAATTCATCACAAAATCAGCGAATAGCAGCAGCAACTCCAGAACTACCCACACCACTGGATCAAGCTTTAGTCGCAGCAGAGCTGATGATGCGGATAATGGTTCGTGAAACATGCCCTCAATAAGGTATGTAAGTAAAGCTTATGTGCCAAAAATACTACCCATCTATAATTTAATTTGTAACTTATGTTTTTACTGATGTACAATATCTTAAATGTAACTGATATGTACTCTGCTTTACTGCTTTTCAACACTTTCTAATTTTTATTGGCTGTTTATTGTAACAACTAACAGCATGCACATAAGAAAAACCTTTGTTTCTGTGTAAGTGCATTTTGCAGTATTGAAATATGGTTCTGAAGCTGTACATCACCTGTTTTATCTCTAATCCTGAAGTTTCTCAAAACCAAGAGTAACAGTGTTGCCAATTAATACCACTGCTGTGAAAGTACAATAAACATTAACACCTCTGAGCAATGCTTCTTTTCATTGTGCATATCATTCTAGCTGACAGCAATAACAGCACACAGTAAATTGCTCTCTTACCAAAAAGCTCACTTTCATAAGTAACACTCGAAAGCTAAGGAAGGCCGCAATCTTTACATAGAAGAGAGTTGTCATTGCTGAAGGAGAACTGCGATGTGCAGGACTTCACTAGTAACTATAAATCATGGCTGAATTTGTTGTATATAACAAATCTCAAATCAGCAAATTGTTATTAAAAACTTTGCTAAAATTGTGTCAAGGATGCCAAATTTTAGTATTTATATATAAAATGGTAACAGATTAATTTACTCTAGACTTCAAGTCATAGCTTGTCAATGCTGGTATCTCCTCCCGTTTACATACACAAAATGTCAATTCCAGAGACGTAGCCATGAAACTGCTATAATGACAGGGAAATTGTTTCTTTCAGAGGAGAATTTCAATTTTCTGATCTGTAAGTGTAGCAGTAGGTGTATATTAGAACACTCATTCAAAATTAAATTCTGATTTATTATGAGCAGAATACAATCATTTTTAAGACTGGTGCATATACATACAGCGTGTACACAAATCATTATAGGGATGTTAAACTTATATGTTTTCTTTATGGTAGACAACATAATTGTGAAATTGAATAATAATTGGAATGGTGGCATAAAATCAGAAACACTATAAACAGTGATTTTATAATTCTTATTTAAGAAAGAGTTGAGCAGATGCATTATATACCACTTATTTTTTAGTTATATTTACTGGTTAGAAATATTTGCAATGGCATTTGTCACCATCCTCAGATGTGGTTCAGCTGAAGTTCTCAGCTGCAAGCTGGTCTCCTCTCTCTTGGTTTGAAGAGGACCATAACCTAGATGAGAACTTCCGTTGATCCAGTGTTGAGGATGATGATAAATTTCACTGAAAATGAATTTGAGTAACATGGAGTCGAAATTAACACTTAGAGCTTTGCTAACATTTAATTATGTAGTACATATGTTTTGCAGACATCTGCATTATCAGCTACTTTCGACTGCTGAATGATAGATTCCCTCTAGACCTCGAGATTCTCTTATTGGACTTTTAATGAACCTTTTGAGTGGGTTGTCTTCAGTTGGAATTTCATAGTGTTGACTCATATTTTCTCAAGAAAATCCCCAAAGTATTAAGTTTTATTGGTTTTTGCACTAGTTTCATAAGATGGACATTATTTTTAATGATGTGACTTGAGTTCCAAAAATGGTATACTATTGCCATTTTTTCTGTCCATTTGTATTTTGTGTGCCTAAGCTGTTTGTTTTGTTCATTTGGTCCCACTGCTCAAGGATATTGAACATGTCATACAGAAAACAACCTCATTAATTCAACATAAATCGCTATCACCACCAAACATACAACATCTTTCGACTGAAAGAGGAAAACATTTTAACTACTACTACACACAATATGATACAATTATTCATCACCAATATACCTGAATATAGTACCTAATCAACATGCAAGATTTAAAAATAGGAAATGAAATTAGATTTAAAAGAGTCGTGCAGAAACATGCAACATAATCCAAGAGAATGTGACAACTATTTATTTATGGAGATAACAATACATTAAACCAACACAGTGATACAGTACATTCCCTTTATAGCACAGGACACTTTCATGATCCATAAATTCCTGTACAGAGAAAGTAGAAGCCTTGCTGCAGGCTGTTCTGTAAGACAGATTTCAATGTTTCCTTTAGTTTTTCTTGTTTTTTTTTTTTTTTTTTTTTCTCCACAGTATTCACTGCTAATTTTGTAAGTTTATGGTTTCCTTGAAGGATGTGTTATTTCAGATCTGTTTGGTTTGAAGTTTCTTATGCTGTGTCTGTTTAGCGGAGCTATCACTATGTTGTAATCATGGGAGATCTTTTGAAATTTTCTTATGAAATTTTGGTTGCATGTAATTGTTTTCAACTTGTCTTTGGAGTGCTTATGTCTGATTCTTCTTTTCTATTTCTGTAATTTTTATGCACTACTGAGTGTTGAAGCTGTTCATCTCTGCTGCTGTTTCTGTTTTAGTTCTTTCTTATATTCTATTTCATTTAATGGGATATTGAGTAATTTGTATAGCAGGCTGTTTATATGGCATGTTTGTGGTTGATAGGGTTGAAATTATCTTTCCTGTATGTACCAAATGCAAGCTTATTGTTGTTTCTAATAATACTTAGGTATAAGAAGGGAAACGTTTCTTCCATCTGTTTTTTATCGTCATTGTAATTTTGATTTCTGGAATCTGGAAATTTAAAAGTTTTAGAGCATTTTCTACTAGCTTTTCATTCACTATTGCGAGGATGTCATCAATGTACTGGAACCACACCTTAAAATATGGGGGAAATATGTTACATTAATTTAAAAGAATAAACCTATGAAACGGTTGGCCAAGTGCCATGAGGGGCTTCCCATCATAATACCAAAATTTTGTTTGTAATTTGTAATTTATTTCTCATCTTTCCTTTTACATCATCAACTGGTAATACAAAATCAAGATTACAATTATAAAATCCATACTGGAAAATGCCATATGATCATAAATCCTGAAAATCCTACCGCGTTTGATAGTCAACATGAAAAATCTCATGTTGCTTGCCATTGAATAATAATTCGGTCCCCATACACCTAACCCTAGGTTTTTGTGTATTGGAGGCACTCTACTCCTTTTTACACATTTTGCCATTTCACCAATCCTAAACTACATTTTTCTCTTAATTGTTCTTGCCATCTCTCTTTAACTTTCCCTAAATAATTCCCTATATTTCTCATGTTCTTTTCCCCTTGTACTGACACAACTTTTCTAATTATTGCTTTGCCCCGCCCCCCAAATTGTCCTATTTACGTAGCCAGGCCTGCTCTCTCCGTGTCTTTGTTTGACTACAATACAATATACAATGGAAGCCTGCATTCTCTTCTCCTGTTCATGCCCAAACAAAACCTTCTCGCCCTAACTTATTACATATGTCTATGTATCCTTCCTTGCTCAGGTTGTTTTTATTTCTCTATATAACCTCAGTGAACTTTTGTCACTTGTACTGGCAAAAATGTCTTGTCTGTCAATATCTTCTAATCTTAACTTCTTTTCAGAAGTCTCTATACCCATTCTCTGCATTTATCCAAGAATGACCCATACCTATCTGCTTCAACACGTCATTCATTATATGTGCCCAAGACCCTCCCCAGTTACTTCTCCTTTGAATATGAAAATATTCTTTAATTATATTGCCATGTTCCAAGTTAGCGACTCTGTATAAATATTTCATTGCCCTTGACAAGATTTTAATTTTAGTAGAATGCTTGCCCAGTTCCAATTGTGCTGCCCCATTAGGAGATGCTATCTGTAATCCCAATATATATTTACAAAAGGATCTATGCACTCTATTAGTCTCTCTCTGATCCATGTAACATTCTAGTTTCTGCTACTGCCGTATAAATCCTCTCCAACCATTTGACATTTATATCTGGCAGTTTACTGTAGCATGATCTTATCACCCTGATGGCCATTTTACCTTTTGCCACAGACATCTTTAATGTTCTTTCCAGCTACCATCTGAATTGAACCTTGTCCACAATCAGATCTCCTTACCACCTCTATTTCTCTTCTATTAACCTCCCATTTCACATCCTACACAACCTTTATCCTTTTTTGAAGACCATAATCTTGCTTTTGTTTTCATTCACTTTCAAACCCCATTTATTGCAATAAGAATTGACTGCCTCAATTGCTCTTCTCAGCCCACCATTTGATATGGACCCAACTATTAGGCTATCTGCAAACAGTAGCCACGGGATTTCTTTATTATTAATAACTGGTGAATGTACCCTATTCTTGATATCTCCTCTAAAATACCATCGATATATAGGCTAAATAATACTGGACTAAGTTTACATCGATGCCTTACTCCTATCTTACTTGGTATAGATTTAGTTACTTTATTGCCAGGGTAGTTTTATACACAGCTTGTTCTCCTGGTATATCTTCTTAATTACTTCTATAAATGCATTACTCATCCCCTTACTGCTTAATTTTATCCACAATTCTTTTCTGTTATTAGAATCAAATGCCTTTTCTAGATCAATAAATAACATATATACCCTTCCCCTTTTATTACTCAGATATTTATCTACAATTGTTCTAATAATAAAGATATTGTCCGATGTTCTCCTGCCTGGTCTAAAACCTGCTTGGAACTCTGATAGTTTATTCTGCTTCTCAACCCAATTTTGCAACCTATTTGCTAGAATTCCAGTAAAGATCTCCCTTTCCCTTGTAAATTGGCAATACCATACTTGTCCTCCATTTCCTAGGAATTTTCTTTTTTTTCCATTATTTTATTAAATAATTTTATCACTATTTTCCTCCTAGTTTTGTCAAGTGCCCAAGCCTCCCAAAATTCTCCTGATGTACCATCAATACCACTAGCTTTGTTAGCTTTTAACATCCATATTTGTTCACAAAATTCAACATCCGAGATATATCTACCTAATTCATTATTTGCAAACCCCCTAACAAACTTCTTTCCACTCTGATATAATAATCTTGTCCTAACAGTGATTCGAAGTACGTACACCATTGATCTGCACCTATATGTATTTATTTAGCATGTAATTTCTATACAGAAATATTTGCTTTGTCAAGGTACTATACAAACAAATTGAAAGTATACAAAATACAATATAAATCAGTTCTGCATGCAATAATCTTCTTCTTTTTTTTTTTTTCTTTTTCTTTTTTTGGTGTAATTTATGTCCTCCAACGTCATATTGGACAATTAATGGAATGAGTGAAATGATGCTCAAATGAGCCCGGGGTGCATGGAGCTTAGAGTTACCCAACATTTGTCTTTCAGGATAAGGGAAAACCCCCCAAAAAAAACCTTATCCAGATAACTTACCCTGACCGAGATTCAAACTCAGGACTTCCTGAACGTGAGGCAGACTCGCTACTATCAATGCTACGAGGCGAGCTAGTTAAGCTTTGTACCCTCACTTGTAAAATTTTACTACTGTCTGAATTCACTTCATTAACAAATATTTTATGCATCTCTTCTTTCCACTTATACACTTCCACCACACTGAGATATTCTTCATCAAGCTTCTTCATACACCTGTTTGCCTTCTCCTAACTTTAATCTTAGTGGAAAATGACAGCTTGATGTTAAAACATTCATGACTTCAAAATTTGGAATCCATTCATCAATTCCTACAGAATACATTAAAATATCTACCACACTTTGGCCATTTTTATTAGTAAATGTGAATTCCCCTTCTCTGTCACCTGCTATCAGGCCATTACAGATCATAAGATTATTCTCCTCACAGAAATCTAAAAGTTTCCTCCCTTCATTATTGGTAATCTTGTCTTTACTATGCCTGTTCTCTATTTCAAGTTCCTCCTTGTCTTCGTCACTTGGATTAATCCACTTAACCTGGTGTTCCCCTATTTTTGCATTTATATCACCTGAAATTATTATTTCAACTTTCCCATACTTATTTTCTAACACTTCTACACCCCAACTTAGTTTCCTAAACACATTTGGATCATAGAACTCTGATACAGTAGGTGGGTTATACACTGTAGCAATACAGTTTCCCCATTTTGATACATACGCTTATGGAGATCCATGACACTGATCTGCTCAATATTCTTTTTCTTCTTTCACCTTAAGACATTTATCTTTCTTTATAGAACAGCCTAAACCCCCTGAAGCTCTGTCTTTGCTTTGGTTCCTCATTCCACTTACGCTATAAAAGTCAAATCCTGGAATTATTACATTAGTTTTACTCTCTACCCAGGTTTCCACAACATATCGTAAGTTTTTAGCACATTATAGATTTCCCCACTGCACACTTTCTCCCAAAGCCCCTCCACATTCCAACCCCCAATGAATAATGTGAATCCTTATACTCCATATTTCCTTTTGAATTAATAGTACAAACTATTTGTAGTCGGTTTATTGACACTCGTCACTTACTTTTTTATATTATTGAGGGACTAGTTTCAAAGGCCATAGCCAGTTGCAGAGAGGTTGAAAATGGAGGCAATGGCCTTTGAAACTAGTCCCTCAATAATATAAAAAAGGAAGTGACGAGTGTCAATAAAACAACTACAAATAGTTTTTATGATTAATTTTGAAGTCATTGCTACTAAATTCCTTTTGAATTGTTTGTATATTTTTCCTTGGATAGTGAATTTAGATTGGTTAATGATTAAGTTTGTGAGCTTCAACTATTCTTTGATTACTTTTTTTATGTTGATGGATTCAAGCCATCGTCTGAAGAGCTGCATTCATTTATGAAATGGTATTATGCTGGGGAAAAGTGAATTGACATTGAAAGAAACTAAAATATTGTTGTTGGCTAGTTCCGTGTGTTTTATGTTGTACAATTCTGATTAAGTTTATTATTCCCAGGCTTTTGTATTTAGGGAAACTTTGGAATTTCATAGAAAGTCATTTTGCCAGTTTGAAAGAGGTTGAGCTTTTGTTGTTTATGATTAATCACACTTTTTTTGCATATTTGATGAATTTTAGTATGTACATTTTCGGTGATGATAGATAGTTGGATTCTAGTTTTAAGTGATTAACTTTAGGGATTATGGTGCTGCTATTTATGGTTTCATTTACCATAATGATTGAATTGTTTAACAGTTTTGATTTAACTTCTTGTAATTATCATTGTAAAGCATACTCTATCAGGACTGCACATGTTTTTCAAATTATATATTTACCTAAGGGATTTTGTTCTCCATTTGCTGTATTTATGTGTATAACATCTTCTATATCATTAGAATAATGAGTACATATGTTAGGCTTCTTTTAAAAATTCTATTTTGTTATTTCTTGTTCATTAGAAAAAATACTCTGGGAAGACTTGGAGAAAAAACTAATTCCTTCACATATATAGAAAAGTAAACAAAGTTTCACCTCCAAAAAGAAAATTAAGGAATTTATACCAGAAACCCTTTTATAAAAAGAATAAAAGCTAGTATGATTAATATCACTAACATTTTTCAACAATGAAGATATAAAGCAAAGCCCAATAAATGTGTGTTCATCATTCTAATAATATAGAAGATTTATAGACTTAGAGGTAGCAAATGAAGATCAAAATCTCTTGGGTAAAAACATAATTTGAAAAACATGTGAAAAGTCCTGACAGAATTGCACACACATATGCGCGCGCGCGCGCGCACACACACACACACACACACACACACACACACACACACACACACACACACACACACACACACAAAACGTATAAAACAGGTACTTTATCACCTGTTGACAATTATTGTTTAGATGCATTCTGTCCATAAAATTTGTCTTAACCGTAAGTAATATTCACAGCAGAATATCCACCAATAAACTAACCGGATGACAATTTGAGATTATGATCTTTAAAGATAGCAAAAAGAAACAGCATTGAATGCGATGAAAGTGACACTAATAATGAAGAATATTGTGAAATGTGTGTTAGGAAATATAAAATATTCAATGTGAGAACATACTATTAGAAAAAATGTGAACAATTATGAATTTTTCAAACCACGTTGCCTAACCAAACTTTCAGTACTTTCAGAGATTTGTCATAAGACTGAAAGGTAGATTAATATTCGGAACAAATACAGGCTTTGTTTTATATGTAAAGCAGTTTGAAGATACCTTTGTTTACTATCTAACTTTACATTTTACAATCACCCATCATAACATAAAGCATTAAAGTTAGTAATTAATTAGTCTTAATTCCAATTTATCTTTTTCAAATTAACATTAATGTTAGTTTCACTTTGTACACTTGTAGCAAAGTAGCATGAGTTATGAACCGATCAGGCCTTATGTTATATTTCATTGCAACCTTCCCTCCAATATTGCTCTGATTTGTAAAGTTCCATCATCTTGCTTTTCCTTCACCTACAAGTTGAACAGTGAAAGGTTCTGTGTTACCTTGATACACTACATTGTATCACATACATTCATACTGCTTATCTAATACAACCGGGCACTTCTCTTCTCCCATTTTTTTGCTATGATGAACTAAATTAAAAGAAAAAAGAATTAGTTAAAATGTCTCCTTGGGCTGGTCCTTCCCGGATTTTTGGTCTTTGTCTGTGATAGACATCTTCAGTGGCAGTAGCAAGGTCAGTGCTTTCATGGTTGTTTCAGACACAATGTTTCAGCCACTGTGATCAACCTTGGTCATAAAAACCTATGAACCTCAAGAAAAACGAAGTGAATAATTTATCCTGAAATCTAGGTTATTATGCCGGAACATATATTCAAATTTCAACATTTATTTTAATAACAAAAACTTTTACATTTAATTTATACTTAAATTTTCAGATAAGAATTTCAGCTATTAAAATAGCTAATAAAATAAAGTAGTATTTAATCATGTAAGATTTGTGATATAAAGTTGCTCAAGCTTTTGGCCATGCTTGCTCAATGGCCTTCAGGAAGTGATGAGCATTCAGTCCTTGGCGGTATATAAATCTCTGGGCAGAGGGGCAGGGCTAAATGGCGCTGTCCAGTGGGGAACCAGTGTTCTCCCGTTGGTGTGACAGAGAGTTGCTGGACATATTTAAACTGTTTCTTCTAGCTCTGTGATGTTTGAGAGCTTTTGTGAATGTTATTTATACTCAGACCTAGGCCATTGTCTCTATTGAAATTGTTTGGCTGTGATTTAATTTCTATAGCTTCTTTTGTGAGTATTGTAATATCGGTAACTACAGTGTATCACTTAAGATCGTAGTGACCGATATTACTATAGGTTCATAAAAGAAGCTATAGAAATTAAATCAGATTTTGGCCTAGGTCTGAGTATAAATAACATTAACAAAAGCTCTCAAACATCAGAGAGCTAGGGGAAACAGTTTTAATATGGCCAGCAACTCTGTGCCAAACCAATGACAGAACACCAGTTCCCCATTGGACAGCGCCATTTAGCCCTGCCCCTCTGTCTGGATATATATATAATACTGCCCTGGACTGGATGCTCACCACTTCCTAAAGAAGGCCGTAGAGCAAGCATGGCTGAAAGCTCGAGCAACTTCATAAATATTGCGTGGCTGGTAACCGAAAAAGCGCTACTTATTAATATTTTATCACATAATTATCACTTTCTTTTTTATGATTTCTTCTTAAAATAAAAGGGTGCAGTTTGACCATTTTGTGAGGAATAAATTAAGACTGGATGTATTAATGTATGTTTATGGTAATGGGAGTAAGAGCGAATCTGAGCATATTGAAGCACGGCCACATTATGCTGCTGTTAATTAAAAAAAAACATGAAAGGGGAAGGAGGAACAAAAGTACTATGTGATGCTGAAACTGCAATGCTTACACTTCTTTAATAAATAAAAAACAGATGCAATCTTCTGTTTATTGAACTAAACAACTACTGAACAAATTTGTAATTAGGCCTTGATAATCTTAAAATAGGACCTAATAAGTGTAGGTGATTGTAATATATTATACATTTAGTATACTTGTACATGTAACATTTAGTATATATTCGTAAAATACAAAGTTACATGACAAATTTACTCTTTTTCTGCATCAGATGATTCTCCGATACATGTCTGACATGCTGTCCTTTCCACTGTCCATTCTCATCAATCCATAGTTTGCCATCCTCGCTGTCTGTGCATTGAAATCCCCCTCTTCTTGAAACTTCTAATGATAGTCTTGCTATAGATAAACTTCAACTTCAAAGCACATATGAGGAATGTGCTCCAAAAATTAATGTTTAATTGTACTGCTAAAATACAATTCATGGTCATCCGCCATCATCCACTTGTATGAGCCAGCTATGACTAGCTTTAAACTGGTCTCTTGAAATGCAGTATCTCATATGAAACATAACATCCATTTTGTGGAACTCAACATACACTAGCACCTCAGTATCAATTTCTAGAAACTTTCCAGTTTTAGAGCTATAAAAGGAGTGCTTTGAATAGCTTGTAGACTCCAGTTATAGTTTCATTTTGTGCCAATCTTACAAGTTTTTCACTCTGAAAACTCCCTTTCTGCAGCTTTATTACTGTTCTGTTCTGCAAATGTAATTACTCTTAATTTAAACCCTGCTTTATCATTTCCTTATATTTCCCTATTGTGTTTCCCAAAATAAACACTTGTAATAGTTATTAATTATTAAATTATAGATGAGTCATATTTATTATGTGGTGTTCCGATGGTGTTCCGCTTCACTGTGGTGTTCCAATACAGTTAAATTTCGATACTTGTTAAAAGTGTTTATGTTGCAGCTATAAAAGCAAACAGCACTACACCATTCAAGAATAAGTTGTTGATTGTCTTTGCACTTGGTAACAACCCTCACCACTCCATCTGCTTACCGCTTAGTCATGTCTGCTAATTCCTGCGCTTTAGATTACTTGAACCAATCAAATGGACTAGTCACCATCTCGGCAGTTTGTAAACTGATACCATTGACAATAAGGAACATATTCTTACAGTATATTCCAAGGCATAATATATCTTCGGTGAAGACACTGATGACCTTAGGAACAGGAAAAGGTGCCTTAGTGCTGAGCATCAATATATGTACATATCATTTACTCTCCCTTGTAAACCTAACATGTTGCAGTTTTAGCATGTTATTTTTCAATAATTCTTGATAGTGAGCATCTGGAATATTAATGCGATAATTATGCACTGAATGCCTAAGTTCTGATTGCTTGCCTATAAAGTAAGAGTCGAATCATTATGCAATAATACTGTATAAAAGGAAAATATAGAAGTTAAGAATCAGAAATGTAGGAGTAGTGGTGTAACAACAAAAAATGAATGGTCTGAATTTGTGTGTACAAATGAATAACAGAATTTATACAAAATACAATGTTTCTAAAACTAACTATACCATTTACAAAATGTCTGGTCTCTAAACCAATTTTAAACTACTCGGTTTACTTGCTTCTCTGGCCTTATAGCTCACTGAGCAGCTTTGCTAACCTGCCTGATGCACTTATTCCTCTTCCTCTTTCTTTTGTTGTGCTTCTTTCCTTCCATCTCTTTACAGTTTTAATCCATTTTTCTTTTACTTTTCCTAAAAGTTTCTCTATGTCCTGATTTTCTTTTCTTCTTTTCCTATCAGCATTTGTAAGTACTATATTTCTATACATTTTCCTCATACTCCGGTTCCGCCATATCATTAGCCCTTTGTACTCATTATGTAAAGTGCTTACACTACTGCTCAAAGTTTTTGAACATCCTTGAGTTTCTGAGATAAGAGGTATTATTGCACCACTCAAAGTTAATTTTATACATTTAATAAAGGAGCCTGTAGAAATGTTAATCCATTCCATTATGCTACCTTCTTTTCCTGAAAGAAGTACATTGTGAAGTCAAAGCTTGATTCTTATTATAGGAACCCTTCCCCTAAACTTGTTTTTAACATAGTATTGTTGTTTAATGCACTATTATGTGTTTCAAATGGGAAGAGTTCTCGCCTGTAGCGAATCAGATGCATTAGAGCCTTCAGGTTGCCACCTTGTTACCCTCACTCTTTTAATATTTCCCTCTCGCACACTTGCAAGTGTTCTTGGCACTAACACAAACTGAGTTTTCGAAATCACAGTTGCAACGTGGATGTTCATATATTATGCAAATGCTTTATAAATATTTAGTTTAAAATTAATTATAGTTTATGAATTACTTATTTTTGTAATCCAATGAAGATACCAGCGGTGCATCCGTATAGCTGTGAATGTTACGTTAAGGGATAATTCGTCTTTGTCATTGTCTTCATCATCTGAGTACTGCAAATTTATGACAGGTTCCAAAATCCCATTACGTGCTATTTCTTTCCAAAAGTCGTCTTTTCTGATGTTTCACGCAGTTTTCCCAGTCTTGTTGTGTTGCTTGTTAATTTCTTCGTGAATAAATCATTCAATGTCAGTTTAAAAATATTATTTCTATTTGCAACATAATTTAAGCCCACATTAACTCAATTGGATTGTTCTGGCAGTAGTAAGGGGGAAGGTGGATCGTATCTCATTGATCCAGCTGATACACTTTTTCATGGAATAGTAAATTAATAGTACTGCTTTGAATTCTCTAGAGTAAATAGAGATTACAAACCATTCATAAACAAAGATAAAATATGACCAAACACGTTCTGACAGACCAGCAGGAAGTGTATTGTTTCCTCTCATCGAATTTAACAAACACCTTGGCTTATTCAAAGTATATATTTCTTTTATCACGTCATGTCAAATGTTTACATTCAGTTCTGAGTAATTTCAAATATACGTTGACGCATACATGCCAACCAATAATGATCATTACAGTGCAATGCATGTTATAATAGTATCTACTTTATTTGTATTACGAAAACTATTTGAGCTAAAAATATGGGGTTTTCACGGTTATGTTAAATACATTACTCTCTCCTTCTGCATGGATCAGTTTTTGCAAAATCTGAATTTTTGTCTTAGCGCAAATAGTATTTGAGATTGATTAGTTTGGTGCTCGTCACACACCACATAGGGGAATTGCAATATGACAACACTGCAGTACTCCAATTGGTTGCTCACCTAGTAGCGCTCAAGTACAAGCATCCCATGTGAAACATATAGTAGATGTCGTTCATATAAGCTAACAAACTCTCCTTAGTCAAAGCAAGTTAGAGTGCCATAAATGAACACAATGTTGACATTGTGGTGTAAAGTCTGTCTACTCAACGCAAGTGCACAGCGGCCGCTTTCTTTGAGGAACCCTCATAATCGTTTTACAACATGGACCCTCCTCCTGACGGTCCCCTCTACAAGGTTGCAACATTTTAACATCACCGTCTTGCACCTAATGAAACAGAACAACTGGAAGTTGGAACTTTGGCAACTGAGACTCCGCGAGGAGTAGACATGCAACTGTCATTTTCAGAAAATCTGGGTTGCTATTGGTCCCCAACGTCAGTGTTCCATTTCTGAAGTGTGGAGATAGATTTATGACGGTCATTAGTGGGCGGAAAGGTCAGGTTCTTTGAGGTCCCTTTGACTGGGAACTGCACACACGTTGGCTAAACAGACTTTACCTAGTTTCAAAGTTAAAATGGGTAAAAGCAGTGTACCTTGAGAGAAAAGCATTCTGCTATAGCTAGTTTATGCGAAAATATGTTTCCACTATATTCTGGCATATATTTTCATTCTAATAGTTACAAGGGTCATGATTGCAAGGGAAGACCTTACTACTTAGTAGTAAGAAGTAATTGTGATCACTTTAAAACAGCACCCATGCTGGCAAAAATGAAATGTGTAGTGTTTAACGCCCACTTTTACTACATACGGCACCGCAGGCGACCCATGCAGCAGAATGAATTGTATCTTGACAGCAAAAAGAAGACTGCTGGATGCAGGCTTGCAGTGATGTATTATTTCTAAGAAACATTACTGAGGACTCCCAATAAAAAGAAGAAACTGCAGTGGACAGAAAAAAAAAATGTAAAGTGAACTGCTGATCAGTAGCAAAATGTGTTTATAGATAAATCAAAATTTGAAAACTTTGTCACAAAACACTGCTGATTTTTTTGACATATAAAAGAAGAATACATAACATCTCATTTCATATCCCCTATAGTGAGGCATGAAAAGGATTCAGTGATGGTCTGGGGTTATTTTGGAGGCAATAAGACAAGTAACCACACATTCTCCGTCATGCAAAACCTTCTGGAATGTTATATGTTTTTGGAGGAATTTAGTAACAGTGACGTCAAAATTAATCTCAGAAACTATTTGTAGTTGGTTTATTAATACTCGTCACTTGTTTATATTTATGAGAGACTAGTCTCAAAGGCATTCGCCTCCATTTTCAATCTCTTTCTAACTGCCAGTTGGAAAGAGATTGAAAATGGAGGCGTTTGCCTTTGAGACTAGTCTCTCATAAATATAAACAAGTAAGTGACGAGTATTAATAAACCAACTACAAATAGTTTCTGAGATTACTTCTGGAATGTGTTGAATGGGCAAGGGTTTCACACTGCAACAAGATGATGTTCCGAAACATTTATCTTTGCTATGCAGATGTGTCTGGAATGATTAGAAAAGAGTAGAGAACTGAAGAAAGCCCCGATTGCAATGCCATCAAACTTCTTTGGGATCATTTGGATAGAGAGGTCAGAAAATAATTATTATTATTATTATTATTATTTTTTTTTTTTTTTTTTTTTTTTTTTTTTTTTTTTTTTTTTTTTTTTTTTTTGCTTGCTTGCTTGGCCATAAAGTTCTCTTTTTAAGATAATCCTCAAATCCAGTGCATGTTGAAGATGTGATATAGAGTGCACATCATCCTCTAACATTAAAATAACAAAGTAGCTACAAAAAGCAGTAAATTAGATGGATTGTAAACTAGAAGATCGTCATAAAGTTTAACATAAATAGAAAGTAACACTGAGTGACACAGCATACTTACAGTTTAAATATATATAATGAAATAGCTGTTACATATCTTCCACTATACAATTGTTGGAAAATATCAATAAATTGCATTCCATAAATACAAACAGAATATTTACAAATGTTTATACTATGAGGAGTCAAATGAAAACCTTAAATATATATATATATATATATATATATATATATTAATGGAACAAAAATGGAGCATAAACATATTTTTTGACGTTCAATATACTTCCTCTAGCACATAGAAAGTGCATACTTTTTCTGTCAAAAATTTTTTGCCCAGCCATTTGTGCACTGCCTGGTGCACCTCTTTATCAGAACAAGCTTTTGTTCCTCTCATCCTCTCTTTGAGTGCACTCATTGTGAGCTCTGGTGAGTACAGCAGATGTGCAAGATAATCAAAGTACATGTCATTAGTGGTTGCAACAGTTGCATGGGTGATATTACTTAAGTATGTCATGAATGATTGATGTGCTGAGCCATGACTAATGTTCAGATTTTTGGCTATTTCATCCACCATCACAGTGGTTTCAATTACTTCAGTAGACTCTTGTCACAATGTGGTATGTCTAAACTGGGCACAGAGCATCTGTAATAGAAGTCATGCCATTTCCGAGCTTTCTACTCCACTCAAACCCTTGCTGCAGTGATAGACATGCATCACTATAGTAAACCTTCATTCACTAATGGATTTTAATAGGCTTTGTAGTTTCTCTGCTCAGAAAACATATGACAAAGTGCTGTTTCTCCTTAGTGCATTCGTAAATGGGATAATCATTTTGAACTGGTATAGAGTCACATTTGCTTGTCTACAGTAGTTGGCCACTTGAACATTCCTTACATCACTGGTGATGATAATTGCCAACCTACAGAACAAAGTTGCAAAATTTTTGTTTTTAATTACACTTTTAAGGTTTTCATTTGACTCTACCTAGCACATTTAATTTATCCTACATTACAGAAATGCTTGTAATTGTTTTTGTAAACAATTCCTGTATTATAGAATACACAAATAGTATGGATACCCACTACTATTTATTTGCAGTTACTAATTAAAATATTTCTTCTTCTATGGTGTATTGGTTCGGGATCAAACCATAGCCTCTGTAATCATGTGTTTCCATCTGGCTCTGTCTTTGGAAATTGATGATCACCTGATTTGGAGTAAGTTTTTAGCATCGCATGCCACAGCATCGATCCAGTGGTCCCTGGGTTTCCTATAGGCCTTCTACCTTCATTCTGGCTATTTAGTATTTTCTTGGGGATTCTATTACCTCCAATCCTTATGATATGTCCAGCCCATTGAAGTCTGACATCTGATGATGGTGGTTAACTTGTTGTCTTTATATAGATTATATAGTTCATTATTGTAGCGTATTCTCCACACACCTTTATCTTGGACTGGGCCATATATTCTTAAGATCCTTCTTTCGAAAGTGTCAATTAAATTAGCGGTTTGTTTATTCATGGTCCAGGTCTCGCTGCCATATGTCAATATTGGTCTAATCATGACTTTCTATGTAGTGTTGCTTTGGTCTTGTGATGAATGTTTCTTGACTTAATAATTGTAGATAGCACTGCATAAACTCCATTGGCGGCATGTATCCTTCTCTTTATTTCATACATTTTGTTATTATCTTCTGTTATCCAGCATCCCAAAAGGGCTAGAACAGAGGCAAACGGCGAGGAAGCCAATACCACTATTAGCCCGTAAATATCAGCAGCTGACAAGTTTGTACTTAAAAAAGAATTGAAAAATTGTAACTGGAATTCTAAGGAAGTATAGTATAATTACAAATAAATTCACTATTAAGTGGAGTAAAGTTTATCTTCTGACATTCCAACAGTCATCTTCATCCACAGTGTAGAAACAATGGACTTGATGTTTTGGAATGGGTCCTATAGAATCCCAACATTCCTGCAACTTAACTTGCTGATTAGGTAAAAAATGAAGCTAGCTACAGTGAAGCAATAAATATTACACAAATACAACTATTTGCAACAAAAACTTCACTTATCTTAAGAAAATTATGTAAATTTCTCTTATTAATTGATGATTAAATTAATTTGATTATTAATGCTGGACACACTGTGGAGGTTTTTCTGGATTTTACTCTTTGCCACACATGTTTTAACATCCTTCCTACACCAGCTGCTCCTTTATCATGTGATGCGCAGAAGAAATGTCTTTTTAACAGTATTACAGTATCACAATCTTCTTTTCCAAAATTATGTTTGAAAATGTATGCCTTGCTTGAAATGCTGGCTGGCACCATCTGAAATGTGAACCTGCTTTAGGTTACTGAACTGAGACTTACGTCAGCTGATATTTTCTGACTAAAGGCAAGAACAGAAATATTATCATGCTCATGTTGTCATCCTGCAGCAGTGTGTGTTACTGCTGTGTACATATGTTTTTTATTTATGAATGCTGTAAATGCTGTGGTTCTCAGTGTTCCATTCTACGTTAACTGTGAAAGACTGCTTAATTTTGCTCAAAGAATTCTTAATATGGCTTGAGGTTCTTTTACTGCCTCTCTGAAGGAAGCCATGCCAAGGAGTTTTACCCTGAAAAAATTCATAGTCCTCCACTGGATTTAAACCTGGACTTTTTTTATCTGCTGTGAAGATGTAATTGGATTTCTGTTCCAATGAGCGCCCTGAATTTCATTTTGCTGATAAAGACTAGTTCTTACTGAAACCCATTTGTAAAATACGAACTGTGTCACTAACTAGGTGGGATTTAGCATTCCTAAACTAGTTGATTTTTTTTTCTTTTACAAAGAAATGAATAAAAAATGTGGGAACTTTCTTCTGTTCCTGCAGAGCATTTGTAACAAAATCCTGCTGAACACATCAGATTCATCCGCATTCTACTGATACCATTTAGCACTATCAACTGCAATATCAGTACTTCTAATAAAGTCTTGAAACTTTTTTTAAATTTACGCACTCTTGACATGCCAAGCAGTTTTTTTTTTTTTTTTTTTTTTTTTCCCAGGGTCACAAACCCTAATTTTATCAAGTTTTCAACACTTTTAAGGAAAGCTTGAAGTACATTATGACAAGGGCCTGGATTTTGATGAAAAGTCATCTCTTTCCTGAGTAGTCACAGACGATGTTTATTGGAAATTAAGTGCATTCTGGAACAAATACGTTAGATGTATATGGTTTTTATAGATAATCAAAATGCATTTTTATAATAGTCGTTTTTCAACATTTAGATGCAGTTTACGGTCATTTTCTTTCTTTTTCACGAATTTATTGGGCATTTTCATCTGTAGCCCGCATTCGGGAGACCCGGGTTCGATTCTTGTGGCCGACCTGACCCTTACCCATGGGCTTTTTGGGGGGTTTTAAAATAATCTGTAATTAAAAGTTCACATCATCATCTTTTATGAAATAGTAACTTTGTAAATGTTGTAAACATGTAATTAACATAGGTCAGCGTCCTAACAGTGCTGGTGAATTTATGACACATCAATTTTTGGAATCTCCGATTACATCATTCAATACATGTGGAATGCATCAGTCAGGACTTCAGGAACTAGAAGTGTTGCAGTAAGGAGAGTAGTTTGTGAGGTGTGTAAATTTCTTGTGTTATGGAATTGAAATGCCGAAACAAAAACAGTCAAGTGCGCCCCGTTTGAAACTGAATGTTTCAGAGTTTGGCAAAAACATATTTTCTACTGATGGAACTGTATTGTTCTGTAAAGTGTGCGAAATTAAAGTCGCTGCATACAAATGGTTCACCATACAACATGTTGGCCGGGAAAAACATTTGTAAGCTCTTTAAAATGTGAAGGAAAAAAAAAGACGAGCTCTTGATTACTGTTAAAAGAAACGGCTTCGACATCAAGTAACAAGTCATCTTCCTATTATAATGATTTATGTGATGTGTTTGTTAGTGCAAATATTCCGCTAGGAAAATTAAGTAATTCCAAATTATGAGAGTTTTTTAACTCCACATTGGTTATACAATTCCAGATAAATCAACTTTGCATAAAAGTTACCTACCAAAATGTTATGAAGACATGTTAAACCGAATATGTCAATGTGTGAATGGGAAAAAAAATGTATATCAATTGATGAGACAACAGATTCAGAGGGGCATTATGTAGCGAATGTAGTGATAGATACGCTAGAAGCTACTAGTGCTGCACAAATGTTTCTTCTGACCTCATAGGTTATGGAAGCTGCTAACCACTGTCAGATATGCAAACTGTCGATAAATCCATGTCTTTATTGTGGCCTAGTGGAACACAGCATGACAACGTGCTCCTCTTCCTAACAGATGCGGCACCTTACATGGTAAAGGCGGCAAAACCGATCCAATCATTTTACAGTAAGATGGTGCATGTTACGTGTTTACCCCATGCTGTTCATTGAATTGCAGAGCAGGTCAGATTAACATTTCCAGAAGTAGATACACTAATTTCCACAGTAAAGAAAATATTTTTGAAAGCGCCAACCCAAACTATGCATTTCAAAGAAAAGGCCCCTAATATACCTTTGCCCCCGGCACCAATTTTAACACGGTGGGGTACATGGTTAACTTCATGTGTATACCACTGTGACACTGACAAATAGTGAGAAAAGTATTAAATAGCTTTGATAGGGTAGATTCTAAGGCAATTGAGAGTGCACAGGATGTTTTCTGATACTCAAATCCGAGGTAAATTAGCTTTCATTATTTTAAATTTTACATTTTTGACATAAATCATAACCCACCTTGAAGGTAGCATGACATTAGATAAGACAGAGTTAGTGAAGATTGTGGAAGAGAGGATACAAAATGTAAAAGGTGAGATTGGGGACAAAATTAGACAGAAACTAAAATTTGTGTTGGACAAAAATAAAGGATACCAAAAAGTTTCTCAGATTGCCGATATCTTGTCAGGAGAAAACTTCAGAACTGATATTTTTGAATAGGATTTAACAGCAGTGACATAATGTTTTTCAAATATGCACCAAATAACATCTGTGGAAGTGGAGAGAAGTTTCTCAAAGTATAAAACAGTTTTAGTTGATAGCCACCGTTCCTTTACTTTTGATAACTTGAAGATGACCATGGTGGTGTACTGCAATGCTAAGTAAGGTATGTTTTGGCTAATGGGTACAGCAACCAATCTTTTCATATTTTAAAAAATTGAAAATGACCTAATGAATTTTTAATTTACCTATTATTTAGGAGCAATAATTGCATTGTTTACTAAGAAAGTTTAAAATGTCAAAATTCGAACTATATATTCATTGTCTGTGACAGCTACTAATTTATTATTATGAGAGAAATTGTTAATTTTTGTTAGGTAATTTTTTTACATTTTTGTGCATTTTTTTATATTTTAAGGGCATTTTATAGCTCATTTTTAGAGATTTTTTTAGGTCAACAACATCTAGGCCCTAATTATAACATTCAAAAGAAGTTTTACATTGTCATGATAACTACAAACACAAACACCACCTGGAGTTTGTGAACAAGTAAGCGCATTTGTACCCCCCGCCCGCCTCGGTAGTGTAGATGGTAGCATGGCTGCCTCACGTTCAAGAGGTCCCGAGTTCGAATCGCGGTCAGGGTGAGTTACCTGGATAAGGTTTTTCCAGGGGTTTTTCCTTATCCTTATGGATGAATGTCGGGTAGCTCTAAGCTCCATGGACCCTGGACACATTTGAGCATCATTTCACCCATTTCATTCACCATCCGATATGACTTAACGTTGGAGGACGTAAAATTAAAAAAAAAAATCACATTTGTACCCAGTATTATGCGGATGATGAGAAAACAGATTTTGATATGACGATGCTCTGTTTTGAATGCTTCATACACTTCTTATATAATATAAAAAAAGTTATTCTCTTTAGTCAATACCTTTATTGAGATGATCGTCTTTTCTGCCTGCAGCTTGATATATATAATCTTAAATTAAATTTAAAGGGAATCGATTAATGACACTAAACACTTACTTTTAAATTTTCCCGGAACATGTTTCAGAGACTTTGCCTCCATCGTCAACCGGACATCAACTAGCTCTCAGTGGTGGGAACCAGTCGATGTCTGGTTGACAATGGAGGCAAAGTCTCTGAAACATGTTCCGGGAAAATTTAGAAGTAAGTGTTTAGTGTCATTAATCGACTCCCTTTAAATTTAATTTATTACAACACTGTTTTCAATACTTCTAAGAAAGGAAATATATAATCTTGTTCATAAATATCTGTAACCACAGTTCTACTTCTACTAATAAAAGCATTTGAACCATGTGGCTTCATATTTTGAGCTGAAAAGCTGCGAGTGGCAGCTATTTTAGCATCAAAGAGCTGTAATATTACCTCCAGCAAAATTTACAGGGTTGCCAATATCAAAAATTAGGATTTTCTTTTAATGCCAGTAAAAATATTCCTCTAATCTTCATTTTTAAAGAAAATAGAGCAATATGAGTGTTACGTTTGAACGAACATACGATGGGCACTATTTATATTTTGAGCCTTGGCAACTCTGAATGTTGTAGGTGCATTCTCACATTTCCAATGGAAAGTTTGACATTGTTAACCATAATCTACTTCAAAAATTTTGTCAATAGAGCGTCATTTGATTTGTTTACATTAACTTGAAAATTGTGTCTCAACAAAAATATGGAATTAACTGGTGAAAATGTTCATCGTATGATTTACTACTCCTTTTGTCATGGAGTATCAAGGCAAGACTGCATTGATCAACTTACTTCTACATTTGGTGACAAAGCTCCATCATTTACCACTGTGAAACACGTATAACGAATTTAATCGTGGCCGCCATATGCTCAATGAAGAAGTTCATGAAGGTTGTCCAAAATCAGTTGTGACAGAAAGCATTCATGCTGTGCAAAAACTAATAATGCAAGATCATGCGACATATTGTGAGATTGAGGCATCCCTAGGCATTAGTTCTACCATCATATATAAAATATTACATGATTATTCATCCGTAAAAAAGGTTTGCTCTCGTTGGATCCCACATAATTTGATGCAATCCAAAAAGATGCTCGTGTCGATTGGTGTACAAAAATGCTCAAGAAATACAATGGCGGTGCCTCAAAAGACATATATAAAATTGTAACAGGTGACGAATCATGGATTTATGCATATGAGCCAGAATGTAAACAGCAGTCGACTGTATGGGTGTTTCAAAATGAAGCAAACCCAACATAAGTCGTTTGCACTGAAGCATTTCAAAGCAATGGTTGCCTGCTTTTTCAGCAAAGCCGGCCATGTGGCAACAGTGAGTCATTCCATATCAAATCGCACAAATTTCGGGGAAAATTGACCTCCATGTCTCCGATTTCATTGATATTGAGTTTATATGTTCTATGAAGGAAAAAATGCTACACATATCTTTTTTTTTAGTCTCTGGTTTAATTGTTTTGACCAATAAAAAGCATTAAACATTTAGGTATTTTGCGTGCATCGTTCTACATTGTTGTGAATATATCTGGTTATTTTTGGTAGAAAAATATAATTTTTGGCTCATTTACTAAATTGAAATGCATACTTCATTTACACATTAAACAAAAAATAGTTTGTGTAATATTTATGTTTTCAAAAAGGCATTAAGATTACAAATATCATTATCAATGCTAGCATTTTACTAATTGGGATTCCAAATAATAAGAGAAATTAAGTAACTTACCAATTCGTGCAGCGCTGCTTACGAGGTCAAGACTCACACACACCGTGTGCCAGCTGACTGCGTATCTTGCATTGCACTTCCGTGATCACCTACAAGGTCAATTATTATTTCTGTTTCCAGAAGCTCGGTGATGATACTATTAATAGCTCTCTCTCTGATCACATTCATCACACGTCATTCCATAGTTTGAAATTCCAGTCACAAATTTACACTTGCAGTCACCACGTATTTTGTTGCATTGATTTAAAATTAATCATAGATCAGTTAAGGAGTTTTAATATCCACCGCTCTCCCTTCGCTTTGCAACGAATAGTTTTTTATTACTGCCTAAGATACAGATATTGGCACAAAAGAATGCAATTGTAAAGTGCCTCGCACCACTTTTGTTTGTTGATATCTTGATTGAAATACATAATTATGCCCCTTATGTTGACTATCGGAGAAAACGTTTAAAGCTACATTGGAAATATTCTTCTCGGCCCAGGTTAGCAGTTTTCTTGAAGTTGTGATAGTCTCTATTCCAGGCTGAAGGCTAGCTTTCATTGCAAGTTTTTTAACAGGACCACCGATGCCATCACAAGGTCGCTTTCCGTGGGATGTGGCGAAAATGTGCTACTCTGCTTGAATATGAAAGTCATTTTCGTATAAACAGATGATTGAAAATTTTTTTTTTATTTTTATACTGAGCACTTGACCCATCTGAAAAATATATTACTTTATGCAGTACTCTCAATTGCTGTTTCAGAAACAGTGAACAGTTTTGTTTGGAAAAGGTGGACAGCTCTGGTGTCGTGTTTTAAGCATTCAGAAATAGCAACAAAGATAAAATGTTTTATGTCACTATTGTCTTTATAGTAGACCACAAAAGGATGAATTGTGGCCTGACGATTGTTCAAGTGTACCCCCTGAACAGAATCCTGAATAACAAAAGCATAATTTTCCGAGAAATCGGCTATCACTACGCATTCGCCTAATGCCAGATTTTTTTTACACTCCCGCAAAAATAAATTCTGCTGCTGAGCTATGAACATCTGTGGAAGTAAATTGCTGAGTTTTATTGATAATTTGCCTAGAAAATCCTCTACAGGCGATATCAAGGTTTCTAAATTTGTGCGATCCACAATCACCCACTGTATGTAGGTAATCTCATGAGTATCTTGTTCATCAAGTAGTTGTTTTAAATGATTTGTTATATTTTCTGTTCCTGGACAAGCTTTATATGTCTTTAAAAAACAGTTAGATGATGGGGGGTTGCAGACGATGTGTGTCAAGCAGTTCTTATAATTGGTTAAAATGGGATTTGAATTTGCAGTGAGACGATAAATACTGATACCATCAAGCATTAATTTAACATTTTCGTGATGAGCACAAACACAAACTGAATGGGTTCCACTAGTTCCAAGAAGTACATATTACTTAGGCCTTAATTCCGCAAATTTTGAAAACCGTATTCTGACATCCGGATGCATATCTTTAAAGCTTTGGTATGTTTCTTTAAGATTGCAAAGTATCAGTCTTTTCTGTTTATGGATTCTCTTACCATTTTCTTTAACAGAAACTACATTTTTTTTTTGCCAGGCATAACCCTACTCACATCATCAGAATTATAAAATTCAGACACATTTTTTTAATGTAGATGGGTCAAGGCTTTTTCCTGATTTGGTGTCTAGAGTTTCTAAAATTCCTTTTTCTTTAGCCACCTGTTTAGATACTTGTATCATGTGAGTTGACACATCAAAATGTTGTTTTATTTTCTTGTAAGACCAGCTGTCAAAAATAGTCAGTATTTGTATTTTGAGAGTTTTGTCATCAGTTTCATGGAAAAAATCTACTAGTTTCGGTATTATTTCAGAATGATGTGAATTTTCATTTGAAGTGGAGTCTGCAATATGAAATACTTTATCCTTCATTGCCTGCGATATTTTCTGAAACTTATCCCGAGGATGGCATTTTTGCTGCAATTTTCTTTCTTTTTATAGGCAATTCTCCTATTGCCACTAAACTCTCATTCAATTTTCTTGCTGCGTCTTTTGTGTCCATGCTTACTGCATCACTGGAGGATGAGGAAAAACTATCACTATCTGTATTTTCACTTCTAGTACTGCACTTTCGTTAGCACTTGGTACACATAACTCAGTTGTACTTTGTTGCTTTGGAAGTTTTGAAATTTTCTTGTGACAATTGTCACACACTTTCAAATCATGAGATAGGTTTATGCCTTCCAGTTTGAGTTTAATGAGCATTGCTGAGGTTACTGGCCTTAACTTTTTATTTCGTACTCTGTGGTTAACTAGTTTGAATGGATTAAAGCAGTAACAATAACTCCTTTGTACCAAATCTGACATGATTAAAAACAACTTCCACACTTCAGAACTTATACGTACGTAATGTCAGTTGACAACATGCTGAGGTTGCAACTTATTATTGTGCATCTGAACGGTAAACACCGGAAGTAAAATGATAGCTCGCCCATGGGTTCACAGCACTCTCGGTCCACGTGAATCACCTCACACGCCACCAGTAAAGTATTTATAACACCGCTTTTTACTTCAATCCCATTCCGAAAACAATTAAATTCGATGCACAATATTTCAAAGATTATAATGATTTTTTTCCGTTTTTATAAAGTAAAAAACTGCTAATTAAAACACATTTTGAAAAACTTACCACCCTAAATGGCGCCCATTTTTTGTTTTCACCGAACCTAGAAAAATAGCATATTAAACTGCAACATTTGTACTTCATAATGTCTCAAACACTAACATTTCATTATTCATATAATCTTTGTTATAACGATTTTCATAGAATATAGCAGGCGAATATACGGAAAATATAATATTCAATAAACCTCTAAATAATCGTGCCACACCAAAACAAAATAGACAGGTTATTTAATATTGTCTAGGTGTTAGGTAAAAACAAACAGGTCATGTCTCAAACGTGTTTGTTTTGACATGGAATGACTCCAGTGCCTTTAGAGGAATCTAAAATGGTCAGTGCCAAATGGTACACAACCATTTGTTTGCCGAAAGTCTTCAGTGAAGTAAGGAACACCAACAAGAACCATAGGATCATTCTTCATCAAGACAATGCGAGTGCATACACATCTCATCTATCAACAGAATATTTGAAGGCTCAAAAAATCGAATTGATGGGTCATCCGCCTTACAGTGCTGATTTGGCACACAATGACTTCTTTTTGCTCCCAAAATCAAGAATAAATTGCATGGACAATAATTTTTGTCAGCAGAAGAAGCCATTGATGCCTTGAAAAACCATGTTTTGGTGGTGTCTCAAGAAGACTGGAATAAATGCTTTGATAAATGGTTCAAACGGATGCAAAAGTGTATTGATCATAAAGGAGAATATTTTGAAAATCAGTAAAGCAGTTTTCAGTCACAAATTACTTTGTTTTAATTATTAGGCTTAAAATATAGTGTCCCTCATATATTGATGCTATAGGCACAACAGAATGTTGCTATTTAATATTATAAAATAGGTTTTTCTTCTACAAAGAAGTGTATATTTCAACCTCTCCTTTCATGGAGTTAGTATGGCTTTAGTAAAACTGGAATTTTTTCATGTTGTTTGGAATTACTCATAAATTAATCACTGAAAGAAGTAAAAAATTGAAGAAGAAGAAGAAGAAGAAGAAGAAGAAGAAGAAGAAGAAGAAGAAGAAGAAGAAGAAGAAGAAGAAGAAGAAGAAGAAGAAGAAGAAGAAGAAGAAGAAGAAGAAGAAGAAGAAGAAGAAGAAGAAGAAGAAGAAGAAGAAGAAGAAGAAGAAGAAGAAGAAGAAGAAGAAGAAGAAGAAGAAGAAGAAGAAGAAGAAGAAGAAGAAGAAGAAGAAGAAGAAGAAGAAGAAGAAGAAGAAGAAGAAGAAGAAGAAGAAGAAGAAGAAGAAGAAGAAGAAGAAGAAGAAGAAGAAGAAGAAGAAGAAGAAGAAGAAGAAGAAGAAGAAGAAGAAGAAGAAGAAGAAGAAGAAGAAGAAGAAGAAGAAGAAGAAGAAGAAGAAGAAGAAGAAGAAGAAGAAGAAGAAGAAGAAGAAGAAGAAGAAGAAGAAGAAGAAGAAGAAGAAGAAGAAGAAGAAGAAGAAGAAGAAGAAGAAGAAGAAGAAGAAGAAGAAGAAGAAGAAGAAGAAGAAATATACCTTCAGCTCTAGTATTACATAAAATATGCCCACGCAATCAAAATACTAACTTTCAAAATCATTCTCCAAATGAGACTGCTTAATAACACAGATGCACTGGTCGAGATAAGCAGAATTGTAGGCTGGATTCTGATAGCAATATTACACTGGGGTAAGTTTATGCTGCAGGATGTTAAACAGCCGTTATATATGATTGCAACTGAAGTGAAATTTTTCAGTGTTTTAACATTGTAGAAAAAACAATTTTGTCCTCCTAGGTTGAGATTATAAGCTATTGTGCATGGGGCTTCCCATTTCCCATTAATTATTATTACTCATTCTTACTTCTAAAAAATCACATTCTTTAACAATCTCCAGTTTGTGGCCACCAAAAACCAGTTTTCCATTTATTTATACTTATAGTAAAACCTCATTAACTTGGACCATTTTAACCCGGATGTCTGGATAACTCGGACAAGTTTTGGGGGAAAAAAAGAAAGTTGTTTAGCATAGTATATGACTTGTTTTACAAATGATAAAGTGCTATTCTCAGTAGCCTGTATACAGCTAGTGTGAAGAAATGATTAATTTCCATAAATTAACTTAAATAATAAGAGGAATCGATATTTTATTTTGAAAGTCAAGCCGAAACATTGCCAAATGAACCTCTAATGTTAAAGCGGATGTGAGATTGTGCTGTTCATAAACAATACATTAAACTGAGACAGCAGAAGCTCACTACTGTTTTTACTACTGATTATTTTGTAGCTATATTGTGTACATAGGCTATTACAGTACATACATTTAGGTGTTTTAAGTGAAAGTGTGCTGGTAATAATTTCTAAACTCCATTAAAAATATTTCATGATGTCATACATATTTGGTTTTTTGTTTTTTTTAATCGTTTTTCCGTCACTCTCTGTATAACCAGACTTTCATCAACTTGGATTGGGCCTGGTCCCAGTTGATCCGGATAAACGAGGTTCTACTGTACTTGAATTTCCCATTCTTCACAAAATGTTTGTATTTCATTCATTGTTCTCTCTAATTCTACTACTGATATATTTTCTGCATACAATAAACCTGGTATCTCTTTATTTCTATTATCTGACTGCTGGTTTCTTTTACAGTTTCTGGTATGTCATCTATGAATAGCTTAATAGTATGGGATTCAGCTTGCATCACTGTCTCTAGTCCTATTTTTATTGTATAATTTCTATAATTCATTTTTCTCACAACTATACAGAATTTTGCATTTGTAGATTTTTCTTGATTTATTTTATAAAATTGTCAAATATTTTTTTCCTCTTAGTTTATTTATTGTGTCAAGTACTTTTTCGAAGTCTTCAAAAAACATGTAAACCTTTGGTACAAAAGTGAATCGAGAATATATTGACACATTGCTTCACTCACACTAAGTGAGTGAAGCAATGTGTCAATATATTCTCGATTCACTTTTGTACTAATTTGTGCTTCACTGCCCCTACGCTTCTTTCAAGTTTATACTTTGGATGTAAACCTTTCCTCTTTTCTTGTTCAGATGCTTGTCTATAAGTGTTTATTATGAAATGCATATATTGACTGTTTTTCTTTACTAAATCCAACCCGGAATTCTATAGTTCCTTTTCTAATTCTACTCGCTCCATTATCTTTCTGCCAATATTTCTGTGTACACTTTCTACTATGTGAACAGTAGGCTTATTCCTCCATAATTTTCTGATTTATTTACTCCTTTCGCTTTATAAATTGTCACAACAATACTTGTTTTCCAGCATTCTAGTATATTGCTCTATATTTTAAATTTAGTATCGCCATCAGCATTCTTAATCCTTGTGTTGCTACATTTCTTTTCCTTCCCCCCTTCCTGAATTTCCATAGTATTATGTCTACTCCTACTGCTTCAAATTTCTCCTGAAAATTTTCAGCATTGTTATTTTGCCATCCTTTTTACATTTGTTACTACTGCCCCTTTTCAAGGTTTTTGGTTCTACTCTTCATCTTTTTCTCTTCCCTTCCCCAGTCAGTCTAATAAAGTATGAATTCTAGCCATTCAGTTGTGATTTTTTCCCCCTCAATATTTCCCATATTTATTACAATAAAATATAATAATTTGTTACAAACTTCACTTATCGTTTTAAGATATTGTAAATTCTTAAGAAGATAAGCAAAGTTTGTGACAAATTATTATATTTTATTATAAATGTATTGCTTCACTGTTATAAGCTTCAGCTTTTTACATATTTTCTTGCCATTCCTTCTTCTTTGTCTCTAACAAACATTTATATCCCCATTTTGTTGTCAAATCTTGTCGATCTGATTCCTTTTCCGAACCCCTCAATCTGACACTTTTTTTTTTCTTTTTCTTTTTCCTGTATCGATCAAGCCAACCCTTTTTCATTTGCACCTTTCCTTGTTTTAGTTCCATTCCTGTCCCTGCTCTCTTTACAGCAATTTTAGTAGCTTTTGTACTTTTTCTGCTTTTCTCTTGTTAATAGGCACCATTATTTTATATTCTTATCTGAGCTACCTGTGAATTTAAATCTTTTTTAAAATTTTCTTTTAGTTCCTACTTCATTTAAATAATTTGTTCACTTTATCTGAGTTGCCTCTTTTTTGGTTACTGGTTGTTCTCCCACCTTTATTTCCATAACTAATGGATAGTGATTTACTGTTTACTGTCTCATTTTGTACTTTAAATGTTTTGATTGTCTCCTCCATTTCTCCACTATGGTCAAATTTAAATTACTTTAGGATCCTGACAGTTCCTTCGAAAGTGAAGAGAGGGAGGGTTTCTATGGCAACAACAGTGACCAGACCTTTTTAATGCTGCACCACATAACTTCAGTCGATTAGGCAAGCCATTCCCTTTCGCCCCCCTGTCTAATTTTGCCATAAATGTTACTGTGTTGTCATGTTGATGAACATGTCATGTAAAGCACAGATATTGTTCATTTCATTCTCTTCACCGTGCATAATCTAAGTGTACCTATAGTATAGCAACGCAAAGAAAATCCCTGTAAGGAATGTGCTGTGGGACAAGGACAGCGAATGTGTGTGGCAGAGAACGCTTGCTATACAAGGAGCAGACCGTTAAAAAAGCATGTGCCCTATTTACTCTGATCACTAAAACCGAGAAGATTCATTCACAAAAGTAGAAGCCGTCAGAATGTTTTTGAATGGTCTGTAACTGTACTGACATGGGGTGTCATAAACCTGTCCAGGGAGGGTGTGGGGACCTTCGGCCTCCCCCCTGTGTCTCACCCCTCGGAGACTTTCTCTCCTGTGGAGGAGTATAATTGTTTGGTTATAGTTTAACTTTTAAAAAAGCTTGATTTCTTCATTAGTTATTTAGTGATTTCATTTGTGTATTAATATTTCGTATGTCATCAGTGATTTAGTGTTACTAGCTTAATGACACAATATCCCAACCAGCACCACTTAAAAACAGGGTAGACCAGGTACTCACTCCCCCCAGAAAAAATATTCAAAAGTAGGACAGAGATCTGTATCAAGCAATTAAGTAAGAGAGCTGGTGTGTGTGTGTGTGTGTGTGTGTGTGTGTGTGTGTGTGTGTGTGCGTGCGTGCGTGCGCGTGCGTGTGCGTGCGTGCTGCATGAATATTTTGAAAAAATTAGTTACTGCTATCTTTCTTAAGGCAATACACAGCTGAATATTCTAAACTTTTAGAAATGTATATTAAATCTACAGTAAGTACACTTCAAGTTAAAATGCATGCTCTGAATTCTTAGTTTTAAGAAAGTTTTCAGTTTTGTACTTGCTAATCTAATAAGGTATACAGAGAAAGTAGACATTCTGAAAAGTGTTCTATTATTTGTATGTTAAGGAAATTTGTTCAGTAAATTATTACGTTTAATGCCAAACAGTGTATTAGGTTTCTTTTGATTGTTCTTAATCCCAGCTTTCTAAGAAACACTCCCAGGCAGAAGCATTGTGAAAAACAAATTTAAACTCTGTTGAACATTTTCAGTTTTGTCTTAGTTTCATCTGTACATCTGTACAAGTTAATTTAGTGCTCTTTTCTGTCTAACCATCACACATGCCAAGGCATTCATAAGTGGCAACGTAACTTTCCCTGCCATTACTCCACCATGTGTTTTATGGCAGCTGTCAGGATCTTAAAGTAATTTTAATTCTACTGTACATAACATATAATCTACTATACTTAAGTCATTTGCTTTTGTCCTACCTGTTATAGGATAGTAAGTTATTTATCTCACAAAATTCTAGGAGCCTTTTTCCTTTTCTGTTTTTTCCCTATTTCTGCTTTTTACTTTTTCTCTCCTGCTTTGTTTCCGAATAATGTACTGTTTTAGCAGGTACAACAGAAAGTGCTCATATTCCTTTTTCAGGATTACCTACAGTTATAGCCACGCCTTTTTCCTTTCCAATCAATCATTAACCTCCTATCACAACATATTCTATATCAGGCATCTTATCCCTAATTCCTCCCCATGTCTCTTAAATTTGTATATATTGTCATAAAAGTATTGTTTCCAGCAGGTTAATACACAACTCTCATCTGTCCTTACCTTTACCCCATTTATTAATTATCAGCTACAATCCTTTGTTGTTCCTATTCTTTTTAATTCTGTGTCAGTAATTACATCCATGCCTTTTCTTATACATTATTTCTTCTTATGCTTATCCCTCGTATCTTGTACATGCATTTATCTTTACAAATTTGAAATCTTCTGTCTCTGTTGATTTATTTTCTCCTAACCATGTCTGTGCTATTCCATAGTCTTTTATTTCTATATGCTACATATTTCACTTTCTTTACTTTCCTCCCTAATTTGCATTATTGCATTCCTTCTTTGATATTATATCCAGACCCCTCCCCCCTCCTCTTCGCTCTCTCTTCCATCTGCCTCAAACTTGACCCTGCATTTTTTTCTCATATAACTGCTCTTAGCACCTTGCTACACTCACATTCTTTGCTGGAAAAGTTTCCATATTCTCCACCTCTCCTCTTCCTCCCAATCTTGCAGTTGTTGCTCCCTTGGTTGTTAAATCCTCATGTTTGTCAGTGTTTTCTCCTATTTCTTCTCTGTTCCTTCCCCGCTGCTTTCTTCTGTTGGATAATGAATTTCCTTGCCTCTTTGACTTGTTTGTATAGCTCCTTGTATCTCATTTCTTCTGTTCTCTGTCTTACATGTCCATAGGTATTGGGTTTGTCTAGTTGGTGTAGCTGCCCAGGCAGGTTTGGGAGATGCCCTAAGAATCTAGGTACTATCCTGGTTAGCTAGTAGCATGGTGTGATAGATCACTGGTAGCCCAGCTGAGGTAGTCTTCCTAGATGGGTTGACACATATAAGTGGCATATCTACATCCTCTCAAAGGGGTAGGATTGCTTTTTAAACTCAAGGTGTTGCCCTAATAGATCTTCGGTTCTCCCTGGTAATGGGAGGAGGATTTTCATACTCCCAGCTAGTCTCGTTTAAACTTTTCTCAGCTGCTTAACAACACCTAGTTTACGGGCTGGCTTCTTCCATTGTTTGGGTATTTTCTTGTTGATTCTTGTGCATATTAAAAGTTCATTCCTTCTTATGTTCAAGCCCCATTAAAAACAAAATATATAAATACAAATTTCTACATTACTTATGTTGCTGAAAAGCAGCAACCAAAGAAATTGGTAACCAGGTACTTCATCTCTATTTACAGCCACCTACGATTTACTCACTGATACTCAGCAAAACTGTACTGGTAGTCAGCACATTCTTTGTCCAATCTTTGTCTTCATCTATTTGATTTTTACCCATATATTTTATTTCCTTAACAATTTGTTAAATATTCAATTTGATTTACCCATTAATGTGTGTGCGTGTGTACGTGCATGTCCTATTTCTATTATTTCTAAACCCTCATTACATATACTTGAATTTAATGTTATAATTTCAGTTCATGTAAATTAAGTAGATTATTAAGATCCCTAATATTTGGATATATATATATTGTAAATTAGAATATATTATCTATTTCGTTTTCCTTCAGTAATAATTTCACTTATATCACTCACTTTCTAATTTTTATTTTCCTTTTCATTATACTAAACATAAAAACTCTGTTTTCTTAGCTCCCCTCACTCTGGTAGCTCAGCTTTCCATCCTTCCTGTTGGTGATGTAAAGTAGTTGCAACTTCCTTCTTCTCAGATCCAATGTCACTTCTCTCCTCCAAAATGAGGTTTTCCCCTACAGTAGCAATCCTCAAACTATACTGGCACCTTGTTCTCTCTCGTCCCTCATCCTTTCTTTCGTCTTCATTTTATTGTCTCCTCTCACTCCATTCTTATTGTCCTATGGGTACTAAAATATCTTAGTTTCCATAAGTCATTTCATTTTCCTAAGTTTACCTCACAGCTATGTTTTCTAATTCATTCTCCTCTTCTTCTTCTTCTTCTTCTTCTTCTTCTTCTTCTTCTTCTTCTTCTTCTTCTTCTTCTTCTTCTTCTTCTTCTTCTTCTTCTTCTTCTTCTTCTTCTTCTTCTTCTTCTTCTTCTTCTTCTTCTTCTTCTTCTTCTTCTTCTTCTTCTTCTTCTTCTTCTACAATTTCAGTAGGATTTTATCATTTCCTTTCTGGTCCTTAATTCTCTGTCATAATTATTCTTCTGCGTTGATATTTAATATACAAAATTCTTTGTACTTCTATAGTTATTTTCGGTAGTACTATTCTCTCCACCTACCCTTTAGAGTGCTTTCCAAACTGTTTTACTCATATATGCAAGATGATGTAGTCTTATTGTCAATTAAGGATTTCTAAAAACTGAGTATACTGTACACTGAACCACTTGCCTGTCATCAAGACAGCCCGGTTTCAATTCCAGGGGGCTGTATGTGAGGGGATTTGTAGTAGACAAAGCATTGTCTGGTTAGATTTTCTCCACTTTCCCGTACTATTCATTGCACCATTTGCTCTTTCATCAGGTTTCATTTTATCCATTTCACCTTCATTTCATTTATTCCACACCTTTATTCCAAATAAAAAAAAAGTTTGGATTTTCTCAAAAATAACTTATTTTCAAACAAACAATAACAAACATGTAATAACTTATTTTGATTAACATACATAAAAGGTTTAAGATATTTTAATGGAAGTGAAAAGAGAATAATTTTTTGGGATTGTTCTCATAATTCCTCTTCATTCTGCATGACTTTTGCATAACTGGTAAACCATAAGCAATAGACAAAATTGTACTATACAAAAATGCAAATCTTGTTAAAACACATAGTTTGTAAGATATACATTTTTTTTTTTTTTTTTTGAGTCAACCATATCTGAGATATTCCTTGTTACTTATTTTAATTTTTGAAAAGTTGCACTTTTCTCAAATAGAAAATCATTTTTCGTTTTTACAAGTCCTGGCTATGTAGAGAGTCCAATTTCAGTGCCATCGTATAGCAACCAACTGTTCAAAAATTCAACTATTGCTTAAGCCTACTGATTCCCCAATTTTCATTTTACCAACCAGGAAATATCTATTTATACAATTTCAACAGAAGTTATCTCGATTAAGATGAAGTAGATAGTAGAATAAGCATTTTAGAGTGAGTAGAAAAAGTAATCTTAGTGCACAGATTTTTTATCTCTTGGACATAAAGAGAGAACGTAATATCAAAGCTGTTACATAATGACCAGCTCTTAAAAGATCTTATTGTTGCTTAAAGCCTGCAGGAAAATTTTCAGCAAGATATTTCTTCAAATGTTGTGATGTAGATCGAGGAATGAGTTAAATATTAAAATCATTAGCACTGTTAACAATGAAGTATTCTTTATATGTTGGAGTTTTGAAGCTATTGCACTTATTTTCACTCACCTTTACTTTTAAATATTATGAGACAGTTGAAACTTTTCAAAGACATTCATACTGAAGCTCTCTCATTCTTATTTCCCCTTCCTGCTGCGACTGATCATGCTGGCATAAAGTTTTAATACTTCATTTAAAAGTGGGATTTCAAAATTTGTTGCACTTTTACTGTTTTTAAAGATGTGCATGTTTTCTCAGATATTCAGTTCTATTGGGAAGTGATTTTAGCAATTTTATATTTTGACCAATATTATGATCTTGTGTCCAAAAATGGTATGCTACAGTGGATTTATGTATTTCTTTTAGGTTTGTTTTTTTTTTTTTTTTTTTTTTTTTTTTTTTTTTTTTTTTTTTTTTAATCCGGCTTCCAAGTTTTTCATATTGTCTATGTAGTATTTTTCACATTCCTCACAACTGATCTGATAGATCCCAGATTTTGACATGCTCAGGATTGTATTTTTAAGAGGTTTGTATAGCAAGTTCTGTATCTGTTTTGTGGGGCTAATAGTCTTATGTTTATGTTTTTGATGGTAGGTGAACTTTCTGTCCTTCCAATCTGTATTTGATAGTAGTGTAAATGTGGTTCGCACTTAGTACTCATGTTCAGTACTCCAACAAAAGAGGTATGAGTCTTTATAAGAATAATTTGTACAGCATTGGAGAAAGTCATATGAGTGCAACATATAAAAATTTTTAAGTTATATAAAATCTCAATGGCTTGGTATTATTACATTTTTAAATTTATCTTAAGCTTCCTGATATTTTTGCAGACTATATTCCCTTTCAGTAAATATAATTGATTTCTGGTATATTTCTGAAATATCTTTTGGTTTCATTTTAGAGACTATTTTATTTATAACATTTTTCATTGCTGAATTTAAGTTTTTCAGTCTTATCTGTTAAGTATCTTTGGTAGTTATGTTTAAAATATTAAATTCTTCTTTCATTTGTTGACAATTTGGTTGCTTGGAATTATAATGGGTGCATTATAAGTTGGTGATTGGCGTTTTGCCTCCACGTGCTGTTCAGCTGCGAAAACAAGGAGAGGGGATAAACACGTCACTGACACGTCATTGCCGTCGCCTAGCAACCAGCAATCCACCAATCAAAAGTAAACTGTTGTCATAGCAACCCAAGCCGCTTATCCTATGTTGCCAACTCTATCGCACTACACCACGTGCTTTATGCATGACGCTATTCTATCGGCATGTTGAGGTTTTCAGTAAACAGACACTGGTCCTATTGTTGCTTCGCTTATGAATCAGCAGTATCACAATACCGTCGTCGTTCGTTGCCCTTTAGTATGAGACGGTATGCGTTGTTAGAAGGGAACAGCTTTACATTTTCGCAATATAATTCGTGTGTTTCAGTGATCAACTTTATTGTTTCAGTGCAACTTCAATATTTAGCTAATTATCGTTACTCATGGCTACCGCAAACATTTGTGCTACAGAAACAGACAGAAAGAAACTATCTGCGAAGACCACAAAAAATGTTTTTGGGCACGGAATCCCAATTAAAGGACAAGCAAGGGAAATTGTATGTTCCGTAAGAAAATATTTTGAGGATGAAAGAGACAATGGGAGTCCAATAATTCCCGTTTCAAAAGTACTGGACAGAACCTCAGCTGCTGTTGGTGTAAGTAAGAATACCATAGTTAGAGTATGGAAAGAGAAATACGCTAGTGAAGAAAATCAGGCATGTACATCGCGGTTACAAACTCGTATGCTGTACTTAGGTAACTGCTCACTTAAACGTGTAGACAGTCTTACGGCAATCTTACGATTAATACTGCAGTATGCAAATTTCTAGGAATATGTGCGTGTGCATTACTGCAACTGACTGAAACCAAACTTCCACCTCCCCTCTACCCGTCACCTTCATTGCCTAGCACGTGGAGAGGGACGGTAAAGTGGCAACGGTGCTATCCCCTCTCTTTCCCCACTCCTTCAACCGTCAATCACCAACTTATAATGCACCCATAATAAATAACTAGTTACGTTTATTTTCATAATTCATATTTCTTATAATTGTGTTTTAATTAAAGTTTGGAATAATGTTATAATCACTTACAATAAAACCTTGGCCCAATTTCCAGTTATTTTATATTTTGTGTTTATTGAACATAAAGTAATACCTCCATGTTCTTTATTTTGAAAAGTATGAAGGGTTATTATTTTGGTTGAGTATAACAAGTTCAAAGTCGGCTACCAATTCCTCCCAACATTTCACCTTTATCATACATATTCTTAGTAAACAAAGATTTTGATTTATGTTGCAGTTGTATCAAGTGTATTACATCCATATCTATATTTCATACGAATTTCTTTTAATTTTGGTAGAAATAGTTCTATGGGTAAACTACACTGGAAGTAGTAATTGACCAAAATAAATTTTCCAATAAGATAGGAGTAAGACATGTAAGATATGATTTATTGAGAATTCAGATTTACAACAAATGATTCATTATTTTCAAACTACTATATTTTCCAAAGTATTACACATATGACAATGGTTTATTCATCAAAATAACTGGAAACTCAAATTGATTCCCACACTCTACAAATGCTCTATATTTGGGTGACATGATATACATCCAGGATGTAATCCAGTTGTTTATGAACATTCTGGACCATCATCTCGTCAATGATCATTACTGCAGTGATGATACATTCCTTCAGTTGTACCAATTGTACCTTGATCTGCAAAATAAAGAGAAATTGCATACAAATGATAAAGATTACTGTACTAGTTCTTCAAACATTAAAATTTGCATCTCAGTAATGCTTTACCTTTGGATGAGATAGGTAGTATGATCATATTGATGGGGATACTAGCTTGTTTCTTGCGGGTTTTAAAAATGTACTGATATATTTGTTTAGTTTTAATTGCTCTGTAATTATTTGTGGAGATATAAATGCACATTTCGACATAACTAAGGACACCCCTAGCGTAAGACAATTTACACTCTTATTGCAACAAATGGGTTATCACTGTACAAATAGAGAACCTACTCAAGGATCTGCATGCCTTGATAACATAATAACAAACATAAAACAAAATTATTCATTGAAAGTGTCAAAGCATATGTTATCAGATCATAAGCCCTAAGTCCTTGAGGTAACCATTATGAAAGATATTACACAGAGAGTAAAAAAGCTATTAAAGAAATAAGGGACTATAGTATTACTAATGTAAATACATTTAAGGAAAGTTTAGCATTAGTGAATTGGGAAAGCATTTTGTTTAATAGTGAGAGGTCATCTGAAGAAACTTTTGAAATTTTCTTCAGAACTTTTGTTGAACTTTTTAATAATTCTTGTAAGAAAAAAACAGTCATTGTAAACCATAATAAAAAAGCTAAACCGATTAGTACATACAGTTGGTATAACTCAGGGCTCAAAAGAATGAAAAATAAGCTAATGATTCAGAAAGATATGTATAAAATTCAAGCCAATGAAGTAGAGTGGAACTTATTAAGAGATTATCAATAAAGCTATAGAAAGGCTTTACTGGAGGCAAAGAAAGAAGCAAATGAAAAACTCATAGCAAATTCTGATAATAAATGCAAAGCGGCCTGGTCGGTAATAAACACCATAGCTGGCAAAACTAACAGAACTAGTATAAATCAGTCATTAACCCCAGATGTTTTCAATAACTTTTTTTTATAGAATCGGTGAAAGAAATAACTACACAACTAAACCCCTGTTTAGATACTGCTATGAGCTTCATAAATGATACAAAATTAGATGATGAAAATGAAAGATTTCACCTTAGAGAAATAACTTATGCTGAAGTTGAAAAAGTAACCAAAAAGCTTAAAAGCTCAAAAAGAGATATATATGATCTCTCTAATAATTTCACAATAGATATAATCCAATATATATTGATACCTCTGATCTTCTGTATTAATAAATGCTTTGCTGAAAGTGTTTTCCCTAAAATGCTAAAATTTTCAAAGGTTATTCCAATATACAAAAAGGGAGACAGGAGTAAACCAATTAGTTACAGACCAATCTCAATAATTCCAACAATAGCAAAGATTTTTCTATGTCTTCTAAAAAATCAATTGCAAGAATATTTTGAAATGTAAAATTTATTTTTTAAAAATCAATTTGGGTATCGAGGTGGAAAATCTACCATAAATGCTGTAGATTCATTTGCTGAAAAGATATATCAAGCTTTCGAGGATGGTGATTTAGCTCAGGGCACACTTTGTGACCTAAGCAAAGCTTTTGACTGTATGAAATATGATGTCTTGTTAAAGAAGCTCAAAATCGATGGAATCAAAGGTCAAAATTAAATATTTTCAAATCTTATTTAGAGGATCGGAAGCAACTCATATCACTACAGCGAAAATGTTCTCAAGTTACCAAGGTGGAAATAGGGGTTCCTCAGGGCTCGGTGCTAGGACCTCTATTGTTCTTAACCGCTTCGCCGATGGCCATTTAAATCCTTCAGGGGCCGGCAACGGATACCCAATAAACAGAACAGGACATTTAAATTGTTAAATGCTGTAAAAATGCATCATAAATACAATTCCGTATCTTCCGTATTTATTAAGTTATTTAAACGAAACAAAAACTGGTTTAAAACTCATTAAAGGCAGTATAAATCTACAGTAACAATAAAGTAGAGACTACATTAATAAATTGTTGAAATTTCACTACTTTGTTTCACTGTAGCAAAAGCCATTCTTTGTGCCGAACGCGCCTAATATGTGAATCACTTTGTTTTGTGTGTATACGAGCCATAGTATGCATGTATAGCTACGTAAGCGACTTCTCAGGTTCAAGTTTAGTTTATTTATGCTATACCAAGCGATAATATGATGAGAATATGTTGCGTCACACACTCACACACTGGAATGAAAACTCTGTCAGCATCTGTTATTACAGTGTTTCTCAACCAAGGTTTCTAGTAGCCTTATGCAGCAGTTTTCGCTCTATTTCAGTTATTTATACTCTCTCTTTGTTCAAAGTGATTTCTTGTAGCTATCAAGAGCTAAATGTATGGCACATTTGAAATTGTTAAATTTCAATGTTAACCATGGCTTATCCCGGTAATGTAGCAAATAAATTAGCTTGGGTATGATGTGTACAGGCTTCTGATATTACTGTAGAAAATCTGGAAGATTTGTTGTACGATTATGAAGGAGATCTTTAGGACATACGTAGCAGTGACGTGTACTGGTCTACAGCTGGCATGTTAGCTACTCCATTGTTTGGGGAAATGGCGGGTCAAATATGGGTGATACGGATCAGCTATTACCAGCAATCCCTCTTTACGGAAAAGAGTTAAATGGTAAAAAAAAAGTATTTTTATACCACTGGATGTAACTATGCACAGTTGTTTAGTAATTTTCAGAGCTGTAAAAGACATTCATCTACCTGTACTTGCGCGTATAAAGAGCTCGTAACCTAATTGAGTATTATAATACTCAGAGGCCTCTTTATACTAGGGGGTAGCAAAATTCACCACATCATCCCTCATACTTGAGAGAAAACACTTTCCTAAAAGTATACCAACCACACCCAAAAAACTTGTAACCATTTCGAAAATGTGTAGTGTGTTGCGAAAAAGAAGTTCGCAAGGAAACCAATATTATTGGGTGTGAATCTGCAGATGTGCCCTTGGGTGTTTATCCAGATTTGGAGATGTACAATTCAAAAAGAAACCTTTAAGGATACGTTTACATTCCTTATAGAACTAATTTAAATTTATTGTAAAACAGCAAGATTAAAATAATTGGCGTTACATGAGCATTAAATGCATGTATGCGCAGGACGTCTATACACGTCCATATCGGTTTGGGGCATTTTAACTTGGACGTCATATGACGTCCATATCGGTGAAAGGGTTAATAATGATAAATGATATAGAGAAGTGTGTTCCATGCCACACTGTGGTGTATGCAGATGATACATCATTCTTGAATGTAGACAGTGAGTTCAAATTGTTATCAGAGTCAGTAAATAAAACCTTAAAACAAGCCCAACTTTGGTTCGAAAGCAATGACTTCTTTATGAATGAAACTAAATCCCAAAATATCCTTTTTACTTTAAAAAATACAAACTGTTTAAATGACAAAACAAGTAAAACTGTAAAGCTCCTTGGCATTACTATTGATCGCAATTTATCATGGAACCCTCACACTGAATATGTCTGTAATAAGTTATCACGTGTGATATTCTTATTAGCAAATTTAAAAAGAGCTGTATCAAAAGAATATGTATGCATGGCATATTTTTCATTCTTCCAAAGTATTTTTAGATATGGTTTGATACTATGGGGTAGTAGTCCAAAAATAGTGGAGGTACTAAAACTCCAAAAGAAGACTATTCGAATATTAACAGATTCAAAGAAATTAGAGCATTGTAAGCCACTGTTTATAGCAGCTAAAATTCCTACAATAGTTAATTTATATATTTATGATGTGCTGGTATATATTAAAGAAAGAAAAAAACTATAACATAAGAAATGAAATTTTGTAGAGAGAACACTACTTTGATGTAAATTTTAGTACTACAGTACAAGCAATGCAGTCTTTGTTATACTAATATGCAACTCTGCATATTTCATATTATAGCTGCAAAATTTGGTTCCTGTAGCTATTGTGTTATGGAATTCCTGAGCTTCAGTGGGTGTGACAAAAAGCAGCCCATTCAGTCTTATGACTTTCTTTAAGCCTTTTGTAGAATTCTTTCATCTGGTTTTCTTTGGTTATACAAGGGAAGAACTGTCCAAATTTTATGCAGTCTTCACTAATATCTTTTAGTGCAATTTTTCTTCCATTTTAAATTTTCTGTCATATACATGTTCCTCCATTCATATGTACTGCTACATTTGAATATTATGTGTACTACATCTTCTTTTCCTCTATACATTGGACATGTTTTGCATTGCACTTTGAATGGTGCCATCTTAAAATGGACAGGCAGCATTAGGTACTTCACAAATGTTATAATACATTAAAAAGTTTGACGTAGTTTGCATTGATTTCAACTTAATTACAATAGACATTCATTTTTAATTGTAGTGGAAAGTGCTTATGCTACTAAAGTAAGATTATACAGATATATTTTTTAGATGTGATGCATGACCTTGCTCAGATGTGGGTGAGTGACGTCATGCAAAACAATGGTAGGGGTAAGATCTCTGCTTTCACCAGCAGATTGCTGATAAAGCTAGTGGGTTAGATGACAAATGACTGATACTCCTTTTTCTTCCAAATAAACAAGTGGACTGGACCATAAACAGCTGTGCAACATAACGTCATATGCCACGTCTAAAAATACCCCTGTACATTTGCTGTTCTAGAACTTTACCACTGGAATGACAATAAGTGTAGATATGTGCAGATTGGCTGAAAAATAACTTCATAATTTTCCTGTTTGCAGCAAGGTATGTGTAACACAACATACAAAATTTCAAATGCACAGTTTATAACTGGAAATCATTGTATCTTTTTTTCAGCAGGACAAATTCTCGGCGGACAGATAGAAATCAAGCTGCTAGTGAGACCCCTACACCCACAAATTCACCTAACAACTGTGAATATGAACGAAGATTAAAGATACGTCAGAGGATGCGTGAGGTGGATTGGAATTGGCTGGATGCCTGTATTGGTGTCGTTGAAGGTGATCCTAATCCTGTGGAAGCATACCTGTCATCTGGTGGTGATCCAGCTAGACAGCTTACATCTGCAGAAGTTGCTCTCCTTAATCGCCCTTCAGCATTTGATACTGGACATACTTTGGTACACTTAGCAATAAGGTAAGTTCCCCATATAGCTATTAGAGTGATAACTCAGTAAATTCTACTAAACTAATCTGGAAAGCAAATAAGACACTTTGAAGTTATTAACGGTGCATGAAATTATAATTGGAAAGGGAAGTTTGGGAAGAAAACTCAGGTCTAAGTTTTCCAGGTACCTCCCTGGAACTTATTACTTATAAGGATTTGGAAGCTCTGAGAAAACCTTAGTTAAGAAAGGCAGTCCTGGCATTATTTGAGCATGAACCACCCAGCCACATGTGTTTGAATTATCAGTTAAGAGTGAAAACGTATGAGGTACTAAGATGCAAACTCCAGCATTTCCACTTTACATAAAAAACAAGGTTTTGACTTAAAGCTAATATATAATCCATATCTAAATAATTTGTATTTATAGGTAAATATTTGTAGATCCTGGAAAAGATGTTAATTAGAAACAGGTTAATAGACTTAATTGATGAAAATTAATTTTTCTTCCACACTAGCTGTGTGTAGGACAAGGTTTTGAACCACGGATCTCGGGTTCTCCATTAGTCTCAGTTGGTCTTGGCTATGCCATTGAACTTTTCAGTCTGACTCTACCCTTCGACAACTTTTAGGTTTTGACTTAAAGCTAATATATAATCCATATCTAAATAATTTGTATTTATAGGTAAATATTTGTAGGTCCTGGAAAAGATGTTAATTAGAAACAGGTTAATAGATTTAATTGATGAAAATTAATTTTTCTTCTACACTAGCTGTGTGTAGGACAAGGTTTTGAACCACGGATCTCGGGTTCTCCATTGGTCTCAGTTGGTCTTGGCTATGCCATTGAACTTTTCAGTCTGACTCTACCCTACGACAACTTCGTCCTACACACAACTAGTATGATTGAACAAATAAATTCCATCAATTAACTTAAATTGTAGTCTGAAGTATGAAGCCTGGGGCTTAAGTACTTACAATATAAGTTGCCACAAAAGGTATGTATCTCATTGTATATGAGATCCCGTAGTGGTTTACCGAGAAAATACAGAGTGATTTATATAGAACTGACACATTTCTTTCATTGTTTCAAAAAGAGTTGTGCTAGTGACAACTTATTATACCTAAAATGTAGAGGAATTTTGGGAGATTATTTACCTCTATAGCAAATGTTGAAAATGTCCTCCATCTTGATAAGGCACAACTCAATATATTGTTCACTCTGCAATGCTTACAGTCTGGTTAAAAAAAATTGGCCCCACTATTCTTTGTGCGGATATTGCACACCAAACTCCAATTTTAACTGGGTGCATAGGTACTTCATGGATGACACGTGGATTTTCGATGGCCCAATGTCATGAGTTCTGTGAGTTCACATAACCGGATAAATGAAACCATGCTTCATCTGTGACCCATGTGATGGACAATATGGCAGGATTTTGCACAATAAACGTCTGAAACCGACAATTCAATTTTTTATCCTTATCTGGTTCCTGTAGCTGATGAACAACTGTAACCCTATGTGGTTTTAGGCCTGCACTTTTCGCAGCTCTCTGACATATTGAGTTGGTGTACCCCATCTCCTGCAACAAACTTCTTAATGATTTTTTAGATGTCTGCTCCAGCCATGCTTTTGCGTCAGCAACAACCGTGGGAATCCTAGATGAACGATGCTTGGCTTTTTCACTCGCCAGAGATCCAGTTGCTTCCAATTTGTTTACCAGTTCCAATATTGTGTTTCTTTTGGGAGGACAGCAAACACCAAATTCTCTCTGGTATGCCCTTTGAGTAGTGTAATTAAATTCGTAATCCAGTATTGTTTCACAAGGAAGAGTTGTTGATTTAATGTGTACTGCATTTTCATGTTGACTAGAACAGAATGTCAAAAATAGCTGCCAACAATAGCAGTTAGGAATAAAACATAAACATCTGCGCATCTAGTGGCAAGGAATCAAAACTCCAGAACATTCTGCTTAATTTGGTGCTAAAATTAGGTAATTGAATAAATTTCCAATGGAATAATTAAAGAAAGAAATGTGTCAGTTCTATATAAATCACTTTGTACAAGTCAATTGGAGAATTGCCATGGTAGCTCAGAGCAACTGGACAGAGACCTGGAGATCCATGGTTTAAATCCCGGCTATGGCATTGAATTTTTCAGTCTTACTCTATCCTTTGAAAATGTTAATATAACCTTATTTATACATAAAGCATGTATACATAATTCACACTTATTCAGGGTTACTACAAATGATTGATTCATTTTCAAACCGCTAAATTTTCCAAAGTATTACACTTACAACAATGGTTTATACATCAAAATAACTGGAGACTCACAGAGTTTATTCCTAAATTCTACAAATGTTGTACATGTGCCCCTTGGGTGACATGATATTCATCCAGGTGGTAATCCAGTTCGTTTCAAACATTTTGGACCATCATGTCGTCAATAGTCCTTATTGTAATTGTGGTACATTTCTTCGATTGTACCAGTGTTTTTGGTAGTGGAGATACATAGGTCTTTAAGGTATCCCCAGAGGTAGAAGTCACATGTTGATAGGTCAGGTGACCTCGGGGACCAAAGAAAAAGATCCTGGTCCTGTCTTGTTGGAATACAAAATTGACAGAATCATTCAGTTTTGGAAACAACCATAACTGCAATATATCTAGGTAAGATGTGTCCATAAAGTGTTTTCAAAAAGAAAAATGGTCCATATATCTTTCTGTGTGACATCACATAGAAAACATTTAACTTTGATGAATTTCTTTCAACTGTAACAAATGCATGAGGATTTTAAGTCCCCCAAACTCTCACATTATAACGATTAACAACTTCAGACAAGAATAGAAGGCAGTGGACTGCATACAAAGTGTGACTAAAAGTTTAGTTTCAAGTTTTGAGTGGTATTTTCCCAGAATACAGGCAGTAACTGAGGATTTCATCACAAATGGAAATAGTACTCTACCCAACTTAGCTCTGTGAGTAAAGATAGCTCTTTCCTTTAACCGTTTTGCCGATGGCCATTTAAATCCTTCAGGGGCCGGAACAGATACCCAATAAACAGAACAAGACATTTAAATTGTTAAATGCTGTAAAAGTGCATCATAAATACAATTCCGTATCTTCCGTATTTATCAAGTTATTTAAACGAAACAAAAACTGGTTTAAAATTCATTAAAGGCAGTATAAATCTGCAGTAACAATAAAGTAGAGACTACATTAATAAATTGTTGAAATTTCACTACTTTGTTTCACTGTAGCAAAAGCCATTCTTTGTGCCAAACGCACCTAATATTTGAATCATTTTGTTTTGTGTGTATACGAACGAATGTATTTATGTATAGCTACGCAAGCGACTTCTCCGGTTCAAGTGTAGTTTATGCTATACCAAGCGATAATCATATTACGAATATATGTTGCGTTACACACACACACACACACACACACACACACACACACACACACACACACACACACGCACGCACGCTGGAAAGAAAACTGTTATTGCAGTGTTTCTCAACCAAGGTTTCTGGTAGCCTTATGCAGCTGTTTTTGCTCAGTATTTTAGTTATTTCTACTCGTGTATTCAGAGTAATTTCTTATAGCTATCAAGAGCTAAATGAATGGCACATTTGAAATTGTTAAATTGCAATGTTAAGCATGGCTTATCCCCATAATGTAGCAAATAAAATAGCTTGGGTATGATGTGTACAGGCTTCTGATATTACTGTAGAAAATCTGGAAGATTTGTTGTGCGATTATGGAGATGTTTAGGATATAGGTAGCAGTGACGTGTACTGGTCTACAGATGGCATGTTAGCTACTCCATTGTTTGGGGAAATGGCGGGTCAAATATGGGTGATGCGGATCAGCTATTACTAGCTATCCCTCTTTATGTAAAACAGTTAAATGGTAAAAAAAGTATTTTTATACCACTGGATGTAACCACACACAATTGTTTAGTAATTTTCCGAGATGTAAATTCATGCAAGACATTCATCTACCTATACATGCGCATATAAAGAGCTCGTAACCTAATTGAGTACTATAATACTCAGAGGCCTCTTTATACTGGGGGTTAAGAAATTCACCACGACATCACCCCTCATACTTGAGAGAAAACACTTTCCTAAATAATAATATAAAACCAGTATTATTTGGTGTGAATCTGCAGATGTGCCTTTGGGTGTTTATCCAGGTTTGGAGGTGTACAATTCAAAAAGAAACCTTTAGGGTCTGTTTACATCCCTTATAGAACTAATTTAAATGTATTGTAAAATAGAAAGATTAAAATAATTGGCGTTAAATGAACATTAAATGCATGTATGCGTAGGACGTCTATACACGTCCATATCGGTTTGGGACATTTTAACTTGGACTTCATATGACGTCCATATCGGTGAAAGGGTTAATTAAACAAATAAAATATTTAGTGATTATTTTCCACTTATCTTAAGAAGTTGATGACAATACTTCTATCTTCTCTAATTGAAGAAATAATTTATTATAAAAATAATAAATAAAAAATAATAAAATAATTTATTGTGTAGTCAGTTGTTAAACACAATTTTATTGTTATTAATTTTTAGATGAGTCGTATTTATTACACATCTGCTTCACTTTCGTACCTATTTTGAGGACATGTTTCGCAAATCATCGTTTGCATCTCAGCAGCTCATTTCTGGTCTGAAAATCATGAAATTGAAGATAGCACAGAATTACTAAAATACGTACAAAAACATAGTGAACTCGTCCTATGGGAGAGAATATACATAGAAAAACATAAAAACCAACTAATGAACTTTGAAATCCCGCCAGAAGAGAATCCCACATTTAAGTTCATCACTAAATCAACAGATGGCAGCAGCAACTCCAGAATTACCCACACCACTGGATCAAGCTTTAGTCGCATAAGAGCCGAAGATGCAAACGATGATTTGCGAAACATGTCCTCAAAATAGGTACGAAAGTGAAGCAGATGTGTAATAAATACGACTCATCTAAAAATTAATAATTATTTCGCTTCACTGTGGTGTTCCAATACAGTTAAATCTCGACAATTTTATTGATTTATAATTACGGCATAACTAAGAAAAGCTATGTATCGCTGATATTTCAGCAGTCAACTGTTTCAGCCGCAGTATGGCTAACAATTTGGAAAATCAGGTCTGCCACCCAACTTCTGAAAACCAAAGTAAGATGAACAAAAACAACACTACTACTGCACACAGTTATTCAATTGCTCAATCTATGCCAAATAAAGAACAAGCTTTAATTATTGAAGCGAATGACAGTTTATCACTCAAAGAATATGTATTAGCCTAAGGCAAATTAGTTAATCCCACAAGTATTAGATTATTATCACGTATTTCTAACAACAGAGATATCATCTACTTGACAAACAAAACCTTGGTGAAAGACATAACCTCAAGATTTTCAAAGATCAAAATTGATGACATATCCTTGGAAATTAGACCTCTCTTAACTAAAAATAAAAGGGTTATAATATCTAATGTGTGCCCAGTGATTCCAAATCATGTGATTGAGGAAAATCTTTTGAATAAAGGTATTGAAACAGATTCTGCATTTTCCTACATCAGAACAGGGATATCTATACCAGGGTATACCCATATAATTAGTTTTCACCGACAAGTTTATGTAAAACCTGATGTTTTTGATAAATTGCCTGGATCCATGCCCATAGAATTTGAAGGCACCACACACTGGATTTTCTTTTCATCAGATGCCCCCACCTCCTTCCTTTGCAAAATGGAAGGACATTTTGTGAAGCAATGCAAATCGTCCTTGGAATCTCCTATTGACCAAGAAATTCCGGAAAACACAAGGAATGTAATTACTAGAAAAAATTTGAGTATTATCGAACCAAAGAATGTTACAACGCAAGAACCAATCATTCAAGATTTGAATGGACATATAACTGAAGAAAATAAAAAAACCTCAATGACTAAATGCATAACAATGTCAGAATTGGGAATCTCAAAAAATCCAACCCTTATGGAGGCAGCTCAGATTAACCCTTCGCGAGCGAAACCCATATATGGGTGACGGTGTCCAGTTGCCCACAAGCGGAAACCCATATATGGGTGCGCAGTTATAGAGCTATTGTAGTCAGCTATTTCCACTCATATAATTCAGATATAGTTAGTACCAGCAGCTGGCAGGAAATGTGCTTTCAAACATTGGTGGTCTGTAAATCCCCGAATTTGCTTTGTCAGGAATTCCCTTCGTTGCCCTCACCAGTGAAGCAATAAACAGTGCACAGTTTGATACTAGTAAGCCTCATTTTATTTTGTATTTTTGGCATAATGGCAGGAAAGAAAGGGTTGATGGACAAAGAAATTGTAGCTCTTGATACTGCAGACAATAGTACACCTAGCTGGGCAGAGGTGAGTAATTTTGATCGTGGCCCTACATCTGTTATACCAGTACATAATATCCAGCAGCAACCGATTCTTCCTTCTCACTTTGATGAGAATATTCCTCCCATAGACTTTTTTCAGTCTTTTTTTTTTATGACAAAATTCTGAAAATAATTACCGAGGAAACTTGCATTCAAAGAAACACAAAAAGCAAGTGACGCCTCCAACAAAGAAAGCCAGGATTGCATCCTGAAATCCCCCAACAATTGACATAAAAGCACTAATTGGGGTGGTTATCAACTTGGGGCTTCACCCTACCTCTGATGTCACAGGCTATTTTTCTACAAGTTGGGTTGATAAATTTCCATTTTTCAGTGATGTATTTTCTTGTGACAAATTTCTCCTTTTGTTTTGGAATCTTCATTTTGCGCATGCTGAGGGAAACAGAAAATTATCTAAAGAAGAATTTATTCAAAATTTAATGGAAAAACTACGGCAAAAATGCAGTTTATTGTATTCCCCAGGTCCATTTGTATCAGTTGACTAGAGGACCATCAGTTTCAAGGGAAGAGTAAAATTCAAAGTGTATAACCCAAACAAACCTACAAAATTTGGAATCAAAGTTTTCTGCTTATTTGATGCTTCCAGTGGATATCTATACAATTTCCAACCCTATATGGGCAAAACTGAATCAAATTCTAACCTCCTGAAAACTACCTTTGTTATAAAGACCCACCTAAAGGTTTCCATGTTTACACAGACAGTTACTATACATCACTTGAACTAGCTGATGAACTGTGGAAGATGAATATGGTGACTATTGGGACAGCAGAAAAAATATGCCACACCAACTAAAGCTAGGAAACATAAAGAAAATGAAGAGAGGTGAGGTAAAAAGCTTCTGGAATCAGCAAAAGCTTGCCCTGTGCTGGGAAGACAAAAGAACTGTAACAGTTCTCAGTACCAGTCACGGGCGATAAAAACGAAATGACAGAGGTGCCTTCAAAATTTCCAAACCAGGTAGCAACATTAAAACCAAACATTATTTTGGACTACACTCGACACATGGGCGGTGTTGATAGAACTGATAATTATATTGCGCATTGTCAATTCTGCAGGAGACCATGCAAGTTGTATAGAATAATGTTTTTCTGGTTGCTGGAAGTTTGCATTGTTAATTCGTACCAGTTACACACAATGCACATGACAAACAAATGTAAACCGATCCTGTCACATAGAAAATTTTGCAAGCATCTCATCATTTCTTGGTGGCAGAGCGCATGGGAGTGCGACAAAACAATGCTACGTCAAGTAAGGGTCGTATTTCTCAGGGCCCAACTTTGGAAAGACTAAATGGATTTCCGCATTTCATGGGGAGAAGAGAACAAGGAAGTTGGGCAAATCCTTGTGTGGTATGTAAGGCCCAAAAACAAATAAAGGAAACAATATATTTTTGTGAAACCTGCATCTCCAAGCCTCCCCTGCATCCAGGTGTGTGTTTCAAAATATATCACACAAAAGAACAATTTTAGGGAAAGATTTCACACCCTTGAACATTATATGATGTTTGTTATTCATTTGCTTCCCTGTATGAATAATCCTGAGATAAAATAATCAGTCTCAAAATCGTAGATATACTAGATATCCCTGCTCCAGCTAGGTGTAACCTCACATTTCTATCACAATTATGAATTATTATTAGTGCTGTAGATAGATCAAAATGTTTAATCAATTAATCATGTTAATTTAATCGATTAATCAATAGATTGATCAAGATATTATCTCAGAAACTATTTGTAGTTGGTTTATTAATACTCGTCACTTATTTATATTTATGAGAGACTAGTTTCAAAGGCATTCAGTTGGAAAGAGATTGAAAATGAAGGCAAATGCCTTTGAAGCTAGTCTCTCATAAATATAAACAAGTAAGTGACGAGTATTAATAAACCAACTGCAAATAGTTTCTGAGATTAATTTTGACGTCACTGTTACTAAATTCCTCCAAACACATAAGATATTATCTGTTCGAAAATTACGCATCAGAATTATATAAAATACTTTAATACTGTGTGTATTTAATTATTTATGAAACTTTTAAATATTTAGATTCAAAATTTGTGTTTGCATCAAGTGCACATACTTTATATATGTATTGAATTAGATCTACAATATTTTTGTAAGTTATTATTTAGTAACGTATTATATCAATATCTACTAAGATTTGTGAGACTGACATGCAAATAATAGTTTACGTGAAGACTCACTAGTCACTTTACAAAATACTTTTTTTTCTGTCAGACACTTTACCAGATTTATTTAGTGTAAAGCCAAAATGTACACCCAGTTTCTCTCGCAAATTTTCATATACCATAATTTTAATTTCACTCAGCACAAAATGTTTTTCCTTATTTTAACTTTTTAACACAAAACTTTCACTCACTGTCACGAACTCAGAAATGTTACTGGCTTACTGCAGTTTTTACAGCAAAGTTACACCACCACCAGCCCTGAAAAGAGGGATCAGCTATTGTTTCCATAGCTGCGTAAGTGAAGTGTTTGGTTCAGGGTTGTACAGCTCAGTTTATGCTAGCAAGCGATATTCAGTTGTATACAATATGTTGTTGCACACAAGCTGTAAGGAAAGAAACCTCTCTGTCAACATCTGTATGAGTTATGTACCTCTTAGAATATTTCCCAACAAAAGTGTTATTTAGGCTCTCTCGAGGTTCAGAGTGATTTCTTTAGCTATCAGGAGTTACATTATCTCAAAGTTCAAAGAACATTATGTGTCTAGTGAAAGCTTGGTGCGTTGGAAAGGCTGTTTACGTTGGAAGCAATACATCAAAACAAAGAGGTCCAAATTTGGCTAAAAGAGTTTTGATTAATATTCATTGTAATCAATTAATTTTAATCGACTTGATTATTTGATTAAAAATTTTTAATCTTTAATCTAAAATAAAAAAATTAATCGATTAATTGTTTTGGTTAATCAGTTAAATCACGCAGTGCTAATTATTATTTATTATTACCATCGGTTTTACAAAACATATGTTACATATACTTATATGACAGTATTTAGTTCCTGAACTGTTCCTAGTTTATGTGTGAACACGTGTGTATGTTAGAACTACAAGATGTGATGCAAAATCGAAAAATGGTACTTATGCCAATTTTGCAGGAACATTTTAATGCAGATTAACAAATCTTCACTCCTGTAGGACAGTAGTGATAGAATTCAACAAAAAAAAACAAGGTACAACATGTTTTTTAATAGATTTGAGCTCGAGTGTACTTTTATTTGTATTTTGAAGAGTTACATATTTTTATAAAATTGCCTTCTGCTCAGAGCCATAAAATATGTCAGCTCGGGAAGGGTTAATGCAATAAAGAGAAAGGAATACAAGGATACTCCTCTTAAAAGACCTATTTCTACTTCAAGTCAGCACTCAGAAAGTGAGCAACAATATCTCTCAGACTCATCGTTAGAAAGCAACGAAGATCAGTCAACCAATATAAAACCAAAGAAGATGCCAACATACACATAAGAAAACTAAAACAGACTCTACAGCAATGCTAGACAGTCAGCTCTCTCCTGTTAGAATATTAATGGAAGAAAGCCCAGAAAATAACAATTTGGACTTCCAATAGCTCAAGAGGTTTGTAGAAAACACAAAAGGAACGTCAGATATAGTGTCCATAGCTCTCAATTATACAGATAACCTGAAAAGTCTTTTGGACACTATTAAAAACATCCACCCATCACTGACAAATAAAGGAATTAAGAATTGGTTCACATGTATTGAAAAGAAGCTAGGTGTAGAAATTAACAAATCTAGAATACCAGAAGTTCTTGGAACTTAATTTAATTCTATCTAGTCCATTGTTTGTCTTCTTATTTAACTTTTATATATCTCCCAAAAAATGGGATGTGCAATATTGCAATGGAATCTCCGAGGTTTCTGAGTGCAACATGAGTATTTGAATATTTTGATAAAAAATCACCTGCCCAATGTGATTTGTCTGCAGGAAACCAACTTTAGTGACCAGTTTATTCCAAACATACCTGGATATTCCATTTATTATAAGAACAGAGCAACAGCAATTCACGCCAGTAGTGTAGTAGCTACTTTCATCAAAGATAACAATTCATTAACTACTCCCCTTGAAGTAGTAGCAGTAAAAGTAATAATGACAACTTCTTTCTGTATATGTAATGTATACTTACCTAACAGTTATAAGCTTAAACTTGAAGACCTTCAAAATATAGTAAACCAATTACCTAATCCTTTCTTACTCCTAGGTGACTTTAATAGTCACAATGTACTGTGGGGTTGTAAGAAATCTGACCAAAGAGGATAACTTATTGAATCTATATTATTAGAGCAAAACTTAATATTACTTAATTCGTCTCAGGCTACCCACTTTGACCTTCCTCATGACTGCTTTAGTGGTATTGACTTGTCAATAATTTCTCCTAGCAGTGCACAACTATTTAGCTGGTCAGTTTATAATGTCCCTTATGGCAGTGATCATTTTCCGATCATTATTATCATGGACAATGAAACTTCTGAATTCATAAAACAGCCAAAGCGGATAATTGGAAAAGCTGATTGGGCGAAGTTTAAAGCCCAGTAGCCAAGCCACGTCATCTGTAACATTGATTCAGGAAAACTCAAACACCAACAGTATTGTCAAACATTTCACAGAAATGATAATAGAATTATACAAATATAACTATTTGTAACAAAGAACTTCACTTATCTTAAGAAAAATGATGTCGATTTTTCTAATTAGTTGAAATTGAAATTGATTTCAGGAACCCTTGTTTGCGTCGTCAGTCAAAGAAAACCCTACGTAATGATAATAGAAGTTGCTAACATCACCATCCCAAAAACAAGGATATGCCTGTTTCACAAATGAAGGGTTCCATGGTGGAACAATGACTATAAAAATACAATTCAGAACAAAAATAAAGTATATTTTAGATTTAAAAACACCCATCTACCAAAAACAAAATTCAGTATAAAAAATTGTGAGCTTTGGCACATAGAACAATAAAAGAAAGCAAACGCAAATCATGGTTAGATTTTGTATCCTCATTGAATTGTCAAGCACCTCTAGAACAAATTTGGAAAAAAATTAGTAAAGTAAATGGATCCAACAAAGCATCTATGATACCATTCCTACGAAATAAAGGATCAGATAAAATGGTGAGTGATAATAAATATCAGACAGTTTAAGTCATACATTTGCGGCCATTTCCAGTGATTCAAGTTACAACCCCAAATTCCTTAAATTTAAACAAAGATTTGAAAGTGAAGCCATGAATGTAGATTTCTCCTCCACAGACCAACAGGATTATAAGAGTGAAATAACACTAGAAGAAATTACGGATATACTAAGTGAATGTAAATCTAAATCTTGTGGACCTGATGGAATACCTTATGAGATATTGAAACATCTTCCTAACAAGTGCATTCTGTACTTACAAGACATATACAATTTTATATGGAACAGCAAAGTATTTCCTACTTGTTGGAGAAAAGTAACGGTAATTCCCATTCTTAAACCCAATGGTGACCCTTCTAAACCAGAGAGCTATCGTCCAATTACTCTAATTTGTACTTTGAGTAAAGTATTAAAGTTATGATGTAAATGACTTCGATGGACTCTTGAAATAAATAACTTCTTCAACAAAGATCAACATGGATTTCGACAAGGGCATTCAACAATGGATAGTCTCATTACTATTGAAAAAGAAATTATAGAAGGTTTTAAAAATTCCCAGCACTGTGTAATGATTAGTTTAGATATCGAAAAAGTGTACAACATGATTTGGGAAAAAAGTCTTAAAACTTCTATCTCAAAACCAGATCAATGGAAAAAATGCTTATGTATGTGAGCAATTTCCTAATAGGAAGACAATTTCAAGTGCTGGCCAATGGAACCTACTCTGAAATTCAGGATATTCAAAATGGAGTACCTCAAGGATCTTCGCTCAGTGTTTTGCTTTTCCTTGTAGCTATCACTGACATTACATCTCATATAAAACTACCAGTCAAAGCTAATTTATTCGCAGACGATTTAACAATCTACTGCAAGGGCAAAAATCTAACCACTACCCAAAAAATTCTGCAAACTGCAATGAATGCATTGCAGGAATGGTCAGATTTAACTGGATTCAAGTTCTCAAAAAACAAAAAAGTGTACATAGTGTTCTCTAAAAAGAAAAAGATCACTGAGAATCTTAAGATCTATATTGGAGGTAATATTATTGAAGTTGTTAAGACACTAAAACTCCTGGACAGTAAGCTGACATGGATTCCTCATATTAAAAATCTAAAATCAGACTGTATTAGGAGAGCTTTTCTGCACCAATCAATATATTGCTTTAGATTGAGTGTCATTTTATGTGGAAATAATCAAGATTTTCTTATATGTTAATGTAAGTTTGCATACAAGATGGCAGTAAGTGTGTGTTACAGTACAAGAAGTAATTACTTGCATAAACTTGCAGAAACCCAGGGTAAGAAGCCTGAGAATGGTATAAACGAAACAATAGTGAGAGTATTAATTTTTTTATTAATACTGTGAGAGTATTAATAATTTTTCGCTTCATTGTGGTGTTCCAATAGAGTTAAATCTCGAAATAGTGAGAGTATTGTGTGTACAAATGTTAGTAAACATAACTCGTCAAACAAACAAGAAAATGATAGAATCAAGTTCAGCATGCGCTAAAGCCCAGACGCGTGATCCCAAAAGCAGGGAAACGGTAGCATCTCTACATAAAATTATTGAAATTCTTCACAAAGAATTACAGGAGGCGCAAGTGGTAATTGAGAAACTAAAAAGGATGAGAAAATGCGATGTAAGGTTGAGGTTATGAATGCAGGTACCCAAAAAGACGATGACTGGCAGCAAACTAAGGATTGCAGGCAACATAAGAAATGGGAGAAGACAAAAAGGTCCACAAAAAAAAAAAAATAGATTTGCAGTACTTAATGAAGAAATAAAGGAAAAGGAACCACGCAACTTTAAGACGCCGAAGACTAAGGCATTGGTACTTGGTGATTCATTGCTCAAATTCTTGGTAGAGGAATGTTGTGCTGAAGGCTATGAAGTATTGTGCTACCCAGGGATCAAAATAGAAGAGTTGAAGCTTAAGGTTGAGGACATGGATCTAAGTGTGAAAGAGCCAGCAGTAATTGCTTTCCAAGTAGGTACCAGTAATATACATAGGAACGTTCTTGCTGAAGAAATCATGGGAGACACTATGGATTTAGTAGATAAAGAAAAAGTCACCAACTTCAAAAATAATATCAGAAGTGATGTAAGTGAAAAAAAAAAAGTGCAGAGAATAAATAATGAACTGGATTGGATGTGTTCCATATGATCGTGTTTAATGGTGCATGGCAATGCATCGTTATGCTATGAAGACGGGCCGGGATGGTGTACATCTAAATAGAAGAGGAGCACAGAAATTTGGGAACTTTTAAGTAATGGCATATCAAGTTGCCTGATGGAAAACGAATAAGTACAGTAGTGGATGAAAATGGGGCTAAATGTATATCTAGCATTAGTAATGGTTTAAATGATAGTAATTCTGCAACTTACATGATTAATTTAAAGGGGTAAAAAAAGATTAGGGATGAATGCTGTGGCTCAGGTGTGATATATAAACAAACTGGATTAAACAAAATACAATGTAAGCACCAAGGTAATTTATATAAATTTTTACACCAAAATGTTCAATTTGTTGCAAATAAAAGAGCACAAACTGAATTACTTATCCACGAACATAACCCAGATTTTTAATATTAACTGAACATGGTTTAAAACAGGAATTTATACAATTTAGTAATTATGCTGGTTATAAATGTATTACTAGCAACTCAAGGGAAGGGCATAAAGGGATTGGGGTTATTCTAAGCAGATTTCCTAATATACAATTTAATGTGCTAAAAATATCCAGAATCTAACTGTTGAGAGGCAAATAGAAATTGCTGAGGTGCAGGTTACTTTAAATAAACTTGTATGTAATGTTATAGGCATTTATTGCCCTTCATGTGGTAACTTCAACATCTTTATAGATAAGTGGCAAAGTATGTTAGATCAAATAACCATGTTAAATAAGAGTACTATTATAACTGGTGACTTTAATTTGGATCTAATGAAAAATGACAAATGGACTTGTAAATTTACCACAGCATTAAAAGATTTTAATCTTGTCCCCACAATTCGTGAACCAACAGGGTCACCCAGACATCTGCAACTTGTATTGACAACATAATAACTGATGTTCCAAGGTCCTTATTTAAAGCTGAAGTTAGCGAGACAAATATTTCTGATCATAAAGGTCAACGATTGCATGTCTTGTTTAAGAAACCACAGGAGGTTGTAAATACATTTATCGTAGGGTTTGTGGTAAATCTTGGTGGAAGTTATCGAGACAAATATTTCTGATCATAAAGGTCAACGATTGCATGTCTTGTTTAAGAAACCACAGGAGGTTGTAAATACATTTATCGTAGGGTTTGTGGTAAATCTTGGTGGAAGTTATCGAGACAAATATTTCTGATCATAAAGGTCAACGATTGCATGTCTTGTTTAAGAAACCACAGGAGGTTTTAAATACATTTATCGTAGGGTTTGTGGTAAATCTTGGTGTCCAGCATTAATTACACATTTAAACAAAGAAAGCTGGGAAGAATAGACAAGGCTGAGAAATGAGAAATGCCAATGAGAAATAAGAATATATAAAATAAAATGTATAAAATTCCAAAATATTCTAAATTATTATATTGACAATGTTTTTCCAATCAAAAAATGTAAAGTCTCAAGCTAACATATTGATAAGTTGAGCTGGATTAGTAAAGGTATATGCACATCCAAAACTAGGCTTGGACTGCTAACTGAAATGGAAAGAACCTCGGACAACCAAGTTTTTAAAGATTATGTTAAAAAGTATAGACATATGTACAATGAAGTAGTTAGAAATGCAAAATTGTGGCACAATAACAAACTTACTGCAGGGTCAAAAAATAAGGTAAAAACAGCTTCGGGCCTAGTTAATAAAATAAGAGGGAAAGTTTCCAATCATACCAAGTGCAAGCAAATAGAATCAGATGGTAAGCTACTTAGAGACCCAATAAAGATAGCAGAAGCTTTCAGTAATTGTTATATAAATATTAACAATAGGGTAATTAATAATAAACAAAGTAACATAGTGGAATACAAACCTAAAATTTATAATACTAATACACTATTCTTAAATCCAACTGATACACAAGAGATAATAAAAATAATTGACTCATTAAATCCTAGCAGATCTACAGCATTTGATGGTATAACAAGTAATATCCTGAAAGTATGTAAGCACTGTATAGCACAGCCATTAGTAGGTATCATAAACGCATCCATGTCAGAAGGTATGTTCCCCTCTTGCCTAAAGAAGGGGAAGGTAACACCTGTATTTAAAAAAGACAATCCCGAAGAAATTTGTAATTACCAGCCAATTACAATTACATCAGCAGTATCCAAAGTTTTTGAAAAAGTATTTTTAAATAGATGATTAAGTTTCATTAAGAAACATAAAATACTGTGTGATAGGCAATATGGCTTTCACAAAAATATGTTCACAAGAGATGCAATAACCAAAACAATATCATAAATAAACTGAATAACAAGGAGAAAGTCACAGGACTTTTTCTTGATCTTTCAAAATCTTTTGACTGTGTGGATCATCAGTTATTAATAAAGAAACTTGAAGCATACGGTATTAGAGGAATATCAAGTAACTGGGTAATATCTTATTTGTTAGACAGGAAACAAAGTACTGAAATTAGGTCGACTGATAGTAAAGGTTACATAAAACAACATTAAGCATTGTTACAAACTAATGAATATGGAGTCCCTCAAGGTTCAATTCTAGGTCCCATACTGTTCTTATTATACATAAATGACTTGCCTGAACATCTACCAACTAAAAGCACTGATATCACATTATATGCAGGCGACACCATTTTATTTGTTTCAGCAGAAAATGAAGAGCAGTTAAATAGCAAATCAGTACTAAAGTGAATCGAGAATATATTGACACATTGCTTCATTCACTCACACTTCACAAGTGTGAGTGAAGCAATGTGTCAATATATTCTCGATTCACTGTTGTACTAATTTGTGCTTCACTGTCCCTACGCTTCTTTCAAGTTTATACTTTGTTAAATAGCAAATGTTGCTTGGTGGTTGGTTGCTAATGCTCATGGAGTTGGAGAATTTCCATTTTCCTTCTGGCCTCCCAATAACGTGTGACTAGTTGTGCTGTCAGTTCTCCATCTGTTTTTGTCAGGGCACTACACTGGAGCAGATGATCTCTGTCCATCAATGAGTTCGGGTCCCTACACAGTTTGCAGGTCGGGGATTCAAAAATATTAATCCTGTGTAGATGAGCGGCCAAACAGTCGTGGCCAGTAATCAGTCGGAAGATGGCAACAGTACTGCTTCTTGGGTAGTCTGGGATGGGATTTTTACTTCCTTGTAGAATTTTCCATTGCTTGTTGGTACTTTTTTCTTTGCATTCTTCTTTCCAGAATAAGTTGATTCTATTGTTTATATGTAGTTTTGATGTGTGGAATTATATATATAATAGCAAATGTTTGGAGGTGTTATTAAGTCTGGAAAAATACTTTTATACTCAAAATCTTACCCCAAATATTAATAAAACAAATTACTTACTATTTTCACTGGGCGGGAGCTATATCTGTAATGGACTGAATTTGACATACAAAGAGAAAAATATATCTAGAGTGCAAGACACAAAATTCTTAGGCATTAACATTGATGATAATCTCTCCTGGAAAAATCACATTCAACTGTTTACTCTAAACTTAACAAGACCGTGTTTTTGTTATGTCAACCAGTTAACATTTTACCTCCTCAAGCAATTCATAATGTATATTTTTCTTTATTTCATTCACATCTGGAATATGGGGCTATGTTATAGGGTTCTGCTGGTAAGACTCTTTTTGCACACCTATTTTCAGTCCAAAAGAGGGCTATTAGAGTTTTAGCTAAGCTGCCACAATCTGAGTCATGTAGACCATACTTTGAGAAATTCAAAATCTTATCCTTCTTTTGCATATATGTAAATTATGTTATTTTGTATGTAAAAAAAAACACACACACACACACAACAATATCCCCTTGCCTAAATAAAGATATACACAAACACCACATTCGCAGACAAAATGACTTTTTTCTTCAGTCATATAGGGGCCAGTTTGGAAATTTGGAAATAAAAATATTATTTATGCTGGATCAAAATACTTCCAACATATTACCAAAGAGACTGAAGTCAGCAGTAGACAGAAATACTTTTAAAAAAGAGCTCAAAATGTATTTGTTAACCCACTGTTTTTATAATGAAGATGAGTTTCTTATCTATAATGAAAATTAATCACATTTTAATCACAATCATAGTTGAGTTTTTGACATAATAGTATGCATAGATGTATATTATCAATATGTAGGTTAATTTTATAAACTTGTATTTTTTTATCACATGATTGATGTGGCCTTAAGAACAATTGTCTATATGTGTACAGTGTTATTTTATATTGTAATTATTTTGTATTATAAACATGTGATCTATGTAACACTGTTTTTGTGTATACTATACAACTGAAAATAAATAAATAAGATTACGTATCTTAAAAGTTTTAGCAGCAAAAAACTGGGGTGCAGACTCAAAACGTTTTATTATCTACTTACAAAACTACTATCAGATCTAAACTAGATTATGCAGCCATAGTATACAACTCAGCCTCTCCTACTGCTCTCAAAATGCTCATTTCATTACAGACTACAGCTCTACGGCTTATTTTAGGAGCTTTCTGCACAAGTCCTTCTTCGAGTCTTGAAATAAAGACAGAATAACCCCCACTAGAAATGAGAAGAATTCAACTAAGTTTAATATATGCATTCAAATAAGCTTCTGTTCAGGAAACCAAAATACTGGAGCAAATTTAAAAAAAAAAAATGCTTTAATACTCCCACAAATCGACATCATAGCCATACTACTTTCTATGAAAGAGTATCTACTTATCTTCATTGCCTTAAATTTAGGTGAACCTACTATTTCAGCAAGGAAAGTATTTCACCAAATAATGCCTTGGAGGCTTTTACTACCAGTCTTCCACTTACAGATGCTTTCTCACATCAAATGTGAAACTTCTAATATTACCTATAATCAACTTTTCCGTGAATATCAAGAGCTTCATCGGAATGATTTATATATATATATATATATATATATATATATATATATATATATATATATATATATATACACTGATTGGTTCTATTATTGATGAAAAATGTGGATGTGCAATTGTTTACCCTGAACACACAGTATTACACAAACTACCTGATCACGTTTCTATTTTCTCACGTGAGTTATTTGCCATAAAAGAAAGTTTGCAATTCATTTTAAAATCTAAAAATCCTAACTCCTTTTTGATAATTACTGACTCAGTGAGTGCAATTCTAGCCATTAAGGATAAAAAGACAAAAAATGCATTGGTTCAAGAAATACAAACCTTATCCAATGAAGCTATCAACTCAGGCAAACAGATTAACATACTGTAGATACCATCACATAGACAAATTAATGGCAATGAGCAAGCAGATGCAGCAGCCCACGAAGCAACCAGTTTACCTCTAGATGAAACAATTACAAGCATAACTTACCAAGATTATACTCTCTATATTAAAAATTACATCAGAAGAAACTGGAAAAATAGTGGTATAACAACTCAAACAGCAAACTGCATGATATAATGACTAACGGAATATTAAGACGTCCTCTTAAACAAGTGAAACATAAAGAACAAGTGGCTTTAGCTAGACTAAGAATTGGTCATTGCGGAATCACGCATTCACACATCATATCCAAGGGTCCAGCCCCCATATGTGAGATGTGTCAGACAGCTTTAACAACTGTACATATCACTAAATGTGCCAGATACACAAAGTGGCGGACGAAGAACAAGCTTCTATCTGATGATTCTACTGTACTTAATCATCCTAAAATTATCAGTAACATTCTACAATTTACAAAAGACGCTTCATTATTTCAGTTGTAATTTTAGTGCATCACTATTGTTCTCAGTATTGTACTGCTGTTAAAATTCCACTTTATTGTAAACTACCAAACAATATTATAAATTATACCAATGTCATATTTAGTGTTATATATTAAGCCAATGTTATATTCATATAACTTTTTGAACATTGTATCAGAATGTATTATTGTGTTACTGTGTTAACGTAGATATTATGTAATTACTTTGTGTACAGTTGCAATATGACCATGTAGTTAGCGACTATAAACAAGGTTGAAATTTAAAAAAAAAAATCAAATGAAACGTGCATTCATCACTAAATGTCAACTTGGCAGCAAAATCTTCATCCATCATTGCTTCTTGCATTGTGGTGCAAAATTGCAGGCGCTGGCCGTAACTTCCACCTTCAAATGTTGCAGGAGCTGTTTACGACAGGGTTAGTAATGTAAATGTTGATTGGAAAAATTATTTGTAGTCGGTTTTTTGACACTACGTCACATTTTCATATTTTTGAGCCTCAAAGCTACAAAAATGTATGTGACGAAGTGTCAAAAACCGACTAGAAATAGTTTTTTTTCAATTTTGACATCACTGTTACTAAATTCCTCCAATCATGCATAATTGATTAGGCTAATAAGTCTTGAGGAACCTAAAAATATAAACATGTAAGTGACGAAGAGTCAAAAAACTGACTAAAATAGTTTTTTCAATTAATTTTGACATCACTGTTATTAAATTCCTCCAATATTGTTGCAAAATCTTCCACGCAATTTGTTGTAGTATTCTAAGTTCACGACTTCCATAAATTGTGAATTTCTGTGGACTATGGAGAAATGTTTGCATAACTTTTGCCGTTCATCTGGCATGTTTGGTCACCGGTAGATTCCTTTTTACAGATAACCACTATCCCTAAATTGCCAATGTCAGTGCAAAATGCTTTGTTTATATGGCAGTTGTTGTTGAATGTGCCTTGCACTGCTGTAACAGACGTGCACCTCATATATTCCAATACAAAAGCACTCTTGTGTTGTTTTGTTGCCATTTTGTGTAAGGTATAACCTTGCCCGCATGTTGATTTCCTTTCCACTGTGTTGAGCTGCCATCTGGCATAATGTATACAAACTTAGTGAGTTTCCAGTTATTTTGATGTATAAACCATTTCTTGTAAGTGTAATAGTTTGGATAATATAGAGGTTTGAAAACGAATGTATCATTGATAGTAACATTGTACATAATAAATTTCAGTGAAATATAAATGAGTTTTATATAATTAAATGGTCATACACTATCTTAAAAGAAACTAGAAATACATGTTCCTTATCGCTGCTTCTAAAGAGGCATGCTGGAGCGCACAGCTTTCAGTGTGGAAACAAAAGACAAGGACGTTTGCTTGTATATTTCTTTGGCACAACAATGTCACAGAAACAAACAAGGAATAAAGATAATCTTTGATATCTGATGTTTACTGCTGAACTGTGGTTTTGTTGTTCAGTTCTCAGTTGCTTTTAATCAGTCATGCTGAAAACAAAATGATATGCTAAATCAGAAAGTAAAATTCATATAAGAAGTGGCACTTACACGATGCAAAACCAAAACTGCTTCAGACTGAGGAATTGCTTATACCATTTTATGTAAAGTCATCAGTAACAGAAATGCTTCTTTGGATGAGTTTTTAAAATTGGGTGCAAAATCAACTATTATGTGTTTCTAATGGGAAGGTGTTTGTCCTTGAGCGCTACTAGGTGAGCAACCAGAGTCCTGAGGTGCTGTCGTATTGTATTCCCGCTAAGTGGTGTGTGACGAGCGCCAACCTAATCATTCTGTATGAAATACTATTTGTGCTAAGACAAAAATTCAGATTTTGCCGAAAATGATCCATGTGGAAGGTAGAGAGTAATGTAATTAACATAACCATAAAACCCCATATTTTTAGCTCAAATAGGTTTTCTAATACAAATAAATAAACCACTATTACCTGTATTATAATAAATCACAACGTAAGCACTGTATGAATATTATTGGTTGGCATGTACGTATATTTGTAATCACTCAGAACTGAAACGTAAATGTTTGACATGACGTGATAAAAGAATTACTTTGAATAATCCAATTCGAGTGAGAGGAAACAATAAATTTCCTGCTGCCCTAGCAGAACATGTCTGGTCACATTATATCCTGTGAATGGTTCGTAATCTCTATTTACTCTAGATAGTTCAAAGTGGTTGGTGTGTATGGTGTACATATACTTTTAATTACTCAGAACTGAAATTTAAACTACTGACATGACAGATAAAAGAATTACTGTGAATAAGTCAAGGTGTTAAATTTGAGAAAGAGCAAACACTTCATTTCCTGTTAGCCTGTGGAATGCTGTATGCTTATGTTTATGAATGAATGCTGGATAAGAAGTGTTTATTTACTCTGGAGAGTTCAGATCAATATCATTCAGTTGCAGGGGCGGTTCCTCCATAAGATTGCAGGTTTGCGCTACACCCACTGATTCTGAATATACAACAGGTGCATTTTGCACATTAAAGCTGTACTTCTTTGCATTGTTTTATATACAAACATGTTTCAATTACGCTTATCGTGTGTAGCTGCCCATGACCGCAGAAGTCAAAATAAATAGTGATTAGCTGTAGGAGCCGCAGGTTTGCAGCGAAGAGTTAACCTAAGATTTTGCCCAAATGTAGGCTCTCTGAGGGGGTTGCGGGAAGGTGAAGAAATGGGAGTGACTTCTTATACATTGCTTAAATGGAGGTTTATAAACCTAGCTCCTCCTACTCTTAGCAACGGCTATAGCGTGACCTTCAGGCTTAGCTTCTGTGTGCTCTGCTTTTCGAACACAGGGAGAATTTAATTAAATGCATGGAGGTTATTCAGAAGAGAGCTCTGTTAAACAACAACACCACACTTGTTCAGGCTTCTAGGTTTATGGCCACTTTGAAAGATTATAATTTTGTATTCTGGCTGTCTTTCTTCTACAAGTTCATGCCACATGTGGACATTTTGTACAATCAGCTGCAGAAACGAGACTGCAATGCAACATTTGCCATCGCCCAGCTAAACGCATTTAAAAGGGAAGTGCAAAAGGTAAGAAATAGCGTGGATATCGAGGAACACGAAGAAATTGCAATTAAGAGGAGAAGAATAGAAGATCATGATGTGAAAAGAAGAGAAGCTCTTGAAGTATGTGACATTCTTAGAGAAGCAAAGGACAGATTTAGCTTCACGGGGCATCTGGTAGCCTCAACTTTGTTTCATCAAGAAAATTTCTAAGACATTTCCAGAGGATTCCCTTAGAGAAACAATAAGGTTCTATCCTTTTATCATTGGAACAAAAATTCGTAGAGAACTGACTGTAATTTACAGTCAAGAGGAATTTCGTGGAATGTCCGGTGCTTTGTGCTTGATGGACTTCAATAAGGAAAACAATTTATGTGCTACATTCAGCGAATATGTCAAACTCCTCCGAGTACTGTTAACTATGCCAATGTCTACCGCTGAAGCAGAATGCTGTTTCTCAACTTTAAAAAGAATAAAAACTTTCCTTAGGAACACAATGTCACAGGACCGATTAGCATTAGCAATGCTTTCAATTGAGAGAGATTTTGTTATGAAGATCAGCGATTTCAACGCAAAAGTTATCGATTGATTTGCCAGGTCTAAGGAGAGTAGAGCAGAGAATCTGTATAAATAGGTGAGTCATTACTACTCTGTATTTTATTTTTCATTTGTGCACCACCAATAATTTAACCCACCAGCCGCCACTGTTCAGTTGTTCTTTACACAACAGTAGAGTAAGAGTTAAATAGGGCAATGGCTTCTTGCAGTGAATTTAGAGGCAAGTCAAAAAGGCAGGTATAGCGAAGTCAGTCTCGAAGTATTATTTTTAAGGTGTACACGTTCTTCAAAAATTTTTCGGAAACAGAAACTAAAAATGAGTTATTGCAAAGAGTACTTCCGTTTAAAAACACGGAAAAAGTGTATCAGCTGGATCAACTTGCAATTGAAATGGGACATGAGGTAATACGCCTCCCACCTTACCACTGCCAATATAATCCAATTGAATTGGTGTGGGCTCAAATAAAAAGGTGGATTGCAAACAGAAATAATACTTTTAAACTGACGGACGTTAAACGACTTGTTTACAAAGAAATTGACAAGGTAACACAACAGGACTGGGAAAAGTGTGTGAGGCATGCAGAAAACCTTCAAGAAGACAATTTTAAGAAAGAAATAGCACATGACGAGATTTTGGAACCTATAATCATAAATTTGCAAGACTCAGACAATGAAGACAGTGACAATGACGAATTGTCTCTTAACGGAAGTGATATTGACAGCGATTTGGATGAGCCACTGGCACTTCCATTGGAATAGAAAAACGAGTAATTCATAAACTACAATTATAGTTATAGTAATTTAAAATATACATAATTAGCAAAAATACTTTTTCAAATTTTGATTTTGGCAACTGCATCACTGTAAAAGTTTGTAAAATATAATTTGCTTACCCTTACGTCTGCATCAAGGAGACCTGCATGTTGTGTGAGAGTGCGAGAGAGAGAGGGGGGAGAGGGAAATATAAAAAGGAGTGGGGTAACAAGCTGACAACGCTGAGTGTGATACAGCATCTGATTAGCTGGACTCCAGAACTCTTCCCATTTGAAACATGTAATAAATGCACCCATTGGTAGATATGCTGATTTGGAAATCATACTTTTCACATCATTCCAGTAGAAACTTGCTGCAGTTGTACCAATAAATGGTGAAATTCTGAAAGCTAAAGCAATGGATTTAGCTAAATTTATGAACATTATGGTTCATTTCAAGGTTTCATCAGGGTGGTTGCAAGGATTTCAAGATTGTCATGGAATCACAGGGAGAACAATTTACTGCGAGTTGAATACAATACTGGAAGAGCTACTACCAGGAATCATAAGCGATTATCAGCCTGGAGCTACATTCTATCTGTGTCTTTATCAGTTCCCAAAAAAGGTTAGAAAGGAAATTTGCTCTCCTTATTCCCTTGTCATTCATTTCCTTTGCTTTGAAAATGCAGAAAGCATTGATTGCAGCTATATTTAGCAAGTTATAGAACACAACCATAGGCCAGCATCTTGTGTTTCTTGCAATGTCAGTTTTCTGGCACACAGTCCACCAAGTCAACCCCAATCTTTCTTGCATTATAAAATGTTATAATTTTTGGCTTTTTTCCCCTCACTTGTTGTAGATACTATAGCGCAGCATCGTGATACATTGTAGAAATCGACAAAACAAATTTATTTCTTTTGGGATAGTATGAAACCTGTGTTTTATTCTTGTCAGAAACCAAATAAGATGATTTTATAGCTCTTTGTGATGGAGGTATGAACTCTCTAGGAACTTCCTTTTTGCTTTTGTGGAGAGTACCCACATAAGTCAAACCGTTTTCTTTCATACTTCCAACAAGAGGAATGCTGCTAAACCAATTATCTCCTGTAATATTCCTATTACTTCCGTAACTGGATCAGTAAGTCTCATCACGGCATCTTTTGGTGAATTACTAAATTTATAGGGTCCTTCTGGTTGAGTACCAAGATATGTTTCCAGATTGAGGGTGTATGCTGTGTTTGCACCTACTAATGCAAACATTTTGATCCCTTACTTACCAGGCTTACTAGGAATAAACTGTCTGAAAGGACAATTTCCTCTAATTGCAAGAAGTTGCTCATTGACTGTGAGATATTCACTGACAGAAGAATAATATTTCTGAAAGTTGTTCACAACTAATATAGATAACGAGATGAAAAGCGTAACATGTTTAAAACACTTGTAATATATTACAAAAGCATTGCTCATGTATATGATATAGAGAATGAAATGTATACGGAATACTCAGCAACACTATGCAGAAAGTGTAATGTGAAAGGTCGCATGGGGGACACTTGTCACCCAAAAGCACACAGGAGAACAAAACTTCAGCTACACACGCTATAAGAGCAACTACAGAACTGAAAAAGGGAAGTGTGAGTGATGCCTGTAACCCACGTGAGTAACGAAGGGTTAAATTTGGTATCTTAAGGATGGTGATGCTACTGGTACTGATGAAATTGTGCCTATAAATGAACTAGCTCTACGGGTGGGTGCAAATTTCTATACTTCTGTGCTTTTTTAAGATAATCTAGTTGTTTGTGGGGAACTAGAGTATGAGAAGATTATTACTAATGTGTGACAAAAACATGGTGGTGATTAAAAGAAAGTGGACAACACTGATAATAATGGGGATCATGATTCAAATGTGTGTGTGGGTGTGTGGGTGGTTTGTGTTTTTTTTTTTTTTTTTTAATGCTCAGAATTTGATAATAAAATCATTTTTCTTCTTGCTTCCCAATATTTGGAGACTAGATCTTGATTTTGGAGAGTTTCACATACAGTTAGATGATCGATGTTCATTAAATCGTCTTTACCACATAAACAGCACTGTGGAGAAGTTGTTAATCCAGCCTTGAATAAATGTCCATTCAAACAATCGTGGCCTGTGATTAATCTGAACATTGCTACTAAAGATTTTCGAGGTAGTTCTGGAATTGTCTTTAGTTTGTTTTGGAGATCTTTCCAATTAAGTTTTTCAGAGGAAACTAAATAGTTCTTATATAGTTTTGTGAAGATGTTTTTGATTAATCTTTTAACTGTTTCATAGGGAATATTTTGTTTCGTTGTTTGAGATATTTTGGAACCCTTCTTGGCCAACATATCTGCTTGCTCATTGCCAGAAATTCCACAGTGAGATGGTATCCATTGGAAAACTATACGTATAAATCCTTTCATGGAAGTGTTGAAAACAGTGTTGTTGTATAAATTAAATTAATTGGGAGTCGATTAATGGCACTAAACAACACTTACTTTTAAGTACAAAATTGAATCGAGAATATATTGACACATTGCTTCACTCACACTGTTTATTCACAGGACATGTTTCAAGAGCTCTTGCTCCTATCCTCAGCTGATACTCGACTAGTGCAAGTTGTAGTGGTTTCTTCTGATACTCGACTAGTGCAAGTTGTGGTTTCTTCTTTCTCCGTATTGTCAATAGATGGTTTGTTGACAATATGAAAATAACACTATCGAGATTTGGATGCTTCTCAGACTTGTAGGCCTAATCACTCAAAGTATAAACTTGAAAGAAGCGTAGGGACAGTGAAGCACAAACTAGTACAAAATTGAATCGAGAATATATTGACACATTGCTTCACTCACACTGTTTATTCACAGGACATGTTTCAAGAGCTCTTGCTCCTATCCTCAGCTGATACTCGACTAGTGCAAGTTGTAGTGGTTTCTTCTTTCTCCGTATTGTCAATAGACATCTACAACTTGCACTAGTCGAGTATCAGCTGAGGATAGGAGCAAGAGCTCTAGATGTCTATTGACAATACGGAGAAAGAAGAAACCACTACAACTTGCACTAGTCGAGTATCAGCTGAGGATAGGAGCAAGAGCTCTTGAAACATGTCCTGTGAATAAACAGTGTGAGTGAAGCAATGTGTCAATATATTCTCGATTCAATTTTGTACTAGTTTGTGCTTCACTGTCCCTATGCTTCTTTCAAGTTTATACTTTGACTTACTTTTAAATTTTCCTGGAACTAGTTTGAGGCCTTCCCTCTATCTTCAGCCGGACATCGACTGGTTCTCATTGGTGTAGCTGGCAATATTTTGTCATCGGTCTCCTCTGGTGGCGGCTCGAGGAACTTGCTGAACAAATCTTTCTGTGGGATGTCGAAATTGAATACTTTGTTCCTGTTTTTTGAAATAAATATTTGTTCCCATGAGGACAGTTCTTGTTTTCCTGTTGTATGTTTTAGTAATTTTGGTTCTGGATTTATGTTGTGGTTTTTTTCCCAAAAATGCGTGGCAACTGCTGATTTTTCTAACTGTATTTTATGTTCCTAAAGTGTTCCTTTGCTCTTGTTTATAAATTTCTTTTGGTTTTTCCAATATAAATTTGACTACAGTCACAGCATTCAATTTGATATATACCAGATTTTTTGTTAGATGGAATGGCATCTTTGATGTTTGAGCAAATTAGGTTTTTTAAGGAGTAATGGTTCACTGGAGCTAGTTGAATGTTTTGTTTTTTGAAGACTTTTTTGAATTTATCAAAGGCCCATGGATGGTAAGTGAATTTTTTGAAGATCATTTTAGTTTCTGTAGCTGAGAGGGTTGTGGTTTCCTTTAGTAGTTTCTTCTTATTTGCTAAGTTCACTTTTTTGTCTACTAGTGATTTGGGAAAGTCATTTTTCTGTGCTATTTCAATAATTTTGTTGTATGCTATTTTGTATTCTTCTGCTGTGAGAGGGATGTTCACCAGTCTGTGCTAAACTATTGAAGATTGCCTGTTTGTGGGATCTTGTATTGTAGCCATTAGCTTTTATGTAGTTGTCTGTCTGTGTTGGTTTTCTGTAAATGCCAAAGTTTATTCTATTTTTATTTCTGATTATTTTTAGATCTAAAAATGGTAAATACTCAGTAAATAATCAGAAATAAAAATAGAATAAACTTTGGCATTTACAGAAAACCAACACAGACAGACAACTACATAAAAGCTAATGGCTACAATCCAAGATCCCACAAACAGGCAATCTTCAATAGTTTAGCACAGACTGGTGAACATCCCTCTCACAGCAGAAGAATACAAAATAGAATACAACAAAATTATTGAAATAGCACAGAAAAATGACTTTCCCAAATCACTAGTAGACAAAAAAGTGAACTTAGCAAATAAGAAGAAACTACTAAAGGAAACCACAACCCTCTCAACTACAGAAACTAAAATGATCTTCAAAAAATTCACTTACCATCCAAGGGCCTTTGATAAATTCAAAAAAGTCTTCAAAAAACAAAACATTCAACTAGCTCCAGTGAACCATTACTCCTTAAAAAACCTAATTTGCTCAAACATCAAAGATGCCATTCCGTCTAACAAAAAATCTGGTATATATCAAATTGACTGCTGTGACTGTAGTCAAATTTATATTGGAAAAACCAAAAGAAATTTATAAACAAGAGCAAAGGAACACTTTAGGAACATAAAATACAGTTAGAAAAATCAGCAGTTGCCACGCATTTTTGGAAAAAAAACCACAACATAAATCCAGAACCAAAATTACTAAAACATACAACAGGAAAACAAGAACTGTCCACATGGGAACAAATCTTTATTTCAAAAAATAGGAACAAAGTATTCAATTTCGACATCCCCCAGAAAGATTTGTTCAGCAAGTTTCTCGAACCGCCACCAGAGGAGACCGATGACAAAATATTGCCAGCTACACCAATGAGAACCAGTCGATGTCCGGCTGAAGATAGAGGGAAGGCCTCTGAAACTAGTTCCGGGAAAATTTAAAAGTGTTGTTTAGTGTCATTAATCGACTCCCAATTAATTTAACTATACGTATATTTAAATTTTGAAGATGTTTAATCATATTATGAATTTCATTTATCTTTTCGGTTTTTGGGCTGTCATTTGAAATAATAGCCTGAATAGCTGCTTTAGAATCTGTTAAGAAAACTATGTTGGAAAGCTTATTTGTCCAGGCAAATAGATTTTGTAAGGAAGTATAAATTGCATCAATTTCTCCATCAAAATGATTCAAATGTTGAAATACCTAAAATGTGTGAAGTGTTAAGTGCAATAAATGTGTGTAAGCATTAGCATCAATTGTAATGATGCATTTAATGCAAGGAAAAAAAAAGTTAAACAAGCTGAATTAACTGAATACTTTAAAAGCAGGACCAATTTCTAAATAATGTTTGCCTTGTACATTTCTTTATTGTTTGTGAAGTTTTTACACATGCAGCCCCACTGTATTTTTTTTAGAAAAAAAATTATGCATTATTAAAATTTGTTAGCAATTCTGAATTACAAGTAATCTTCCCTTTTCTCCAAGATCTACGCATAAATCAGGTTCAACTGTATATGCATTCTCCATGTACATATTTGCCAATAATTTGCTAATTTGCATATATCATTTACTAGTGTTATAACAGTTTGAAAAATGTACTGAGATTCAAATTCTGAAATTTCCATATCTCTGTGAGGTAGATTTTGCGATATTTCCTTGCAATCAATCATCAACCCAGATGGGATGATGCAATTATTACTTGATCAAGCAGTTGGCAGACCAAAGACAATAATACTTCAATGTAAATAGTTAACTGATTAGAGCTTCTTGTGTTACCAGCCGTATAATATGAAGTTGCTTGAACTTTCATCCATTCTAGCTGTTTGACCTTCTTAGGTAAGTGGTGAGTTACCCCATACCGGGTATAAATATACTTCAGTTGGAGGTGTGGGGCTAATAGGACACAGCACTCTTTGATTGGTTTGGAAGAGAAGTGCTGGTAGCTGTTTAAGTATTCCTGTCCAAGCTGTGCTAAGCCATATATATGATTGTCTCTGTTAAAAATATTTAGCTGTAATTCATAGATATTACATAGCTGATAACCCGAAAAGCTCTATTCCATAATCATCACTGTGAAAGCCCAAATGTTATGTAAGTAGTTTATTGTTCGTATGCATTGCTACATTGTTGTATATTAGGGAAACTAATGACCATGATGATAAATGCTATTATTCCAACTACATTAGGATGAAATGAGAAAGTGGGAAACTCATAACATTGGAAGCAGTTCTGAGAAATACTTTACATTTTCATAGAAGCAGGTTTGTACGTTTAAGTCAATGTAATTCATATAGGTGGAAAACATGTACACATGTTTATGTTGCAAACCTGAAGACTTCCTTGTGATGAAGTTCTATTCTTACGGGTCTCAAATTTCATTATGAAGCATCCTGTATACAATGGCATCATCTAAAGATGGTAAGGGAAAATTGATTACTTTCATAGGAAATGGATTGGCCAGTTTTGAATTTTATCTGCAAAACTTCTGACCTGCATTGCTGTAGATAACAATATTTTGTATTATGTGTAATACAGCAGTACTTTAAGGGTAACCCTTTGATATCAGCTCAAAATTGATTCTTGTTTTATTATGGAGTAGTAATTTAACCTAAACCATCCATCCAGAGTAATAATTGTAATACAACAAAAAATCACATTTACAGTATTGTTATTAACATTGATGAATGTTTCATAAAACATGAAAATATACAACTAAATATGTAATATTATTAGTGTTTACAATTGTTAGATTTTTTTATAAATAACTAATATTAAAAAACATGAAAAATATTGATTGTAGTTTTTACTGCAATTATTTCAGCAGACACATAACCTTAGTATTCTACTGTTGGTAAAATTTAAATGCAAATGTTTCCAAATTCTAAATGTATTTTTCTAGAAAACAATAGCATGTTATTGGAGTTATCCAACATAATCATTTCTTTCACATCTTGAAAATGTACTAAAAGTAGAGTTGCATCTAGGCACGTCATATTCAGTTTTACTTCCAGATGAAGGAGAAACTGCATTTCATCAAAATATGTAAGTTATTTCACCAGAAATTGCATCCTCATTTTAGCTTCTTTAAAGTCTAAACTAAAAAAAAGTTATAAGAAAGGTCCTTGCATTTGTCTGAACAGCATAACTGAAATGAAAAATAAATATCAAAGTATATATTTAAAGGAACCATTTGATGGAAATCTCCCACTTTCCTAAACAATCCTTTACATGGAAAATAATGATTACCTGGGATCTAGTATTTTGGTAAAGCTACATACCCATTCTCAAATGCTGTTTATTCATGTACACAAAATGGAACCATAGTACTGAAAAGAAAAAATATATTATTGTAAAAGACTATTTGTAGTCTGTTTTTTGACACTTTGTCACACTTTTATATTATTGAGGGACTAGTTTAGGAAGCCATCACATCCATTTTCAACCTCTATCCAACTATCATCTATTGTCATCTGCTCTCTTCTCTTTGTGGGTGGAACTATGAACTAGAGAGAAGAGAGCAGATGACAACAGACGATAGATAGAAATTGAAAATGAACGCGATAGCTTCCAAAACTAGTTCCTCAATAATATAAAAATGTAAGTGACATGTCAAAAAAAACAACTACAAATAGTTTTTTGAATTAATTTTGATGTCACTGGTACTAAATTCCTCCAATCACGCTTAATATATTAATTTATTGCTTTCTGATCATTAACATAATGAAACACTAATGAAATCAGTGGGTGGTCATAAAATTCTTTTCCACTGCACCGCATAGAAAGAAAGATCTTATTTACATTTAATTGTTTTGTAATATTTTTATCTGTGTAGGTTCCATCGTGAAGATATGCTGGCAACATTGTTGTCACAGATAGAGGGGTCTGGTTCTGGTGTGAAGAGAGTGCCATCATATGTTGCTCCAGATTTAGCAGCAGATATTCGTCGTCATATGGCATCAACCATTAGGCAGCGTAAAGGCTCTTTTCCCTGTTACTTTGTCACCGAACTTACCACCTTTGCACTTCCTGCAGGTTAGATACTATAACTTTTTCTTTTTCATCTGTATGCCTAACTTCAGCAATGTAGTGCATAATGTATACTGAAATCAAGCTTATTATTGCTGGTGGAATTCAATTTAATTCTAAATACCCATATCATCCCTGTGTCTATAAATCAAAAGAATAGTGAAGCATCAACTATTACTTTCTCTATTATGTACATTGTGGGTACAGAGGGTATTGCATTCCATCCAAAAATTCAATTTAAAGATGTCACTGGAAAATACATTTTTTCAATACTCTCTGAAACCAGAAAAAGCATATTTAGAAGGGAGTCCATGTGTGTGTCTTGAGAAACATAATTCAAAAAATGGATACACAGTTAAATACAAAACTTGGTATTTAAGACCAGCATATGCCAAGCATGCGACACAAAGATGTTTAAGAAAATCCCCCACTTCAAAGTACCTTTGCATGGAAAATAAACATTTTAATTTTTCTCAAAAATGGATCTTAGCCATTTTGATTAAATCCATATGTGTAAGGTATTTTCATGAACTGAAATGTGTATCTAGGAAGTTGCTCAACAGTTCTCTTCATTCAGGATTATTTTTGCATGACTGGTAAACAGTAAGAGATGGTAAAATCATACTACTCAAAAAATATACATCTTACTAAAGCACACAATTGGTGCCAGAGCTAGTTTTCTAACCATTTTTGAGATGTTACCTGTTTGCATTTTCAAATATTTAATATTTGAATATTTATTTTTCTAAGCATCTATACGAAAGAATACAAGAATACAAATGGGTATGGTTAAGCATTCAGCCCAGGTTGTTAGCTTGTTATATTTATATAAAAAATGTTGTTTTCATCTAAGAACTTTCTGATTTAACACCCCTTAGCAAATTCCATTTGTCTTTATCTTTAATTGGTACATCTACCTTTGTATTTTTATTAAAGAGTTCCATTAATACTACCTATCTAATCTAAGCCATTTCCCTTTTATACACACTTTTCTCCAAATGTCTGTGCCTGTTGTATAAAAAAATAATGTGCTCCATGTCTTCTTTTCCTCCACATAATGGACACTGATTTTGTGGAAAACCTTATCTCATCCCAGGGGTGATTCTTTCTTGATGCGTTAGAATTACTGAGTCACCTACTTATTTTTTAATAACTTACATGTTCTTACTTATGTTCTATGTTCTAGCATTTAATTTTCATTTATGAAAGTTCTCCAAATTATATTTTGTAATGAACCCGCTCTCTTGGCACCCACGTGTCGATAATGCAGCTAGCTTACTTCCCCACTAGTGATTTGTTATTAAAAGGCTAAGGTGACCATAAAAAATGTGGTGGGAGAGAATTGGTTGGAGGGGCAGAATGCACTGCTGGTTACCATGGCTACGAATTCAATTCATAGAAGCTGTATATTCCACACCAACTCATGTTACCAATGCAATACAGGACTTTCTTCCTACTTTTTCATTTATTTGAAAATAAATTTGTTAGAAGTGGTAACGCGCTTGAAGTGAGCCCCACGTGTCATGTGCTACTGTTTATTGTCAGTTTGCATCCTGTTTAAAAACATAATTTTTTTATGCAATCAGTGACTATTGTGTGATATGTGAAGTGTTTAATTTTTCATATTTAAGAGATTTACAATGAATCCAACACATGACTTGGTGTGTTCCATTCTCCAAACATCCTTTCCTTTATGGAAAAATTATGACAAATGCAACGTGGTAAATGTCGGTAGGCCAACACCAGTGCTATGTTTAGAAAAACTTAGTGGCGAGCATCTTCAAAATACACCAGAACAGTTAAGACTCATTGGTATGAAGAACATAATTGTGTTGGATTGAAGCAGCTGAGAAAAAACGCTAACAAAATTGCAGACGTTCTTTGGGAAAGCTCACGTCTATATATTGTAAAATACAATGAGAACGTTAAGCTTAACAGGCTTTTCATGAAATATCCCATTAGGGAAGTAGACAAGAAATGGCATTTCATGGACATAATGAAAGCAAGGACTCTTTAAATAAAGATAATTTTAAGGAACTTTGGGATTCATATACAGAGGGAAGCTCCATCAAAATTCAAAACCACTAATCCAGTATAAAATCTGTTTTTGTGATGCTGATTTAGGTTAGCCAATTTTCATCTAATCTCTCTCAAAGTCATCTAATCAATTTGCCCAGAGCCGTGCCTGTCTCATCCCTTTTAGCCTCCAATACACCAGCTTGTATCTCCACACAATATTTTCTCTTTGTTCATTGTATTTTAATTTATCAATAAATGTTCCCATTCTTCCCATTTCAATATCAGCAAATTCCTTTTACTGTTGCACCAGCATTTCCTTATAAAACTTTCTTTACATAGCATCCACAATTTCCCATCCACCACCACTCTTTCCTCAAACCAGTTGACATTTAGGTCTGGTATTTGATATTTACACTTACTGACAGCTGCCAATGCTCTTTTCACTTTTGCCAGTCGCAACTTCTTCTATTTCTCTTATTGTTCACCCCCATCAATTTTGACCCCTAAATATGTGCAATCTCTAACCACTTTATATTTTTTATTTTCTTTCTTCCACTTTTCATACCTACTCAGTTTCATTTCTTTCTTTACTAATATTTGAGTCTTCTGGTTTACTCTCAAATTCCATTCATTGAAGTACTTGTGTATTTGCTGTATGGAATCTTTTAGACCAGTTGTTGAAATGAATCCTATAACTAAATCATTTGCAAATAACTTAGGGATTGTCATATTGTTGCTGACAAAAAATTATTACTCTTTCCTATCTCATTTAGTATATCGTCAATGGGCAAATTGAATAACACAGGTTTTGACTTGCACATTTGCTGTAGTCCCTTCTTTTGATTTATTTCTTTTATTACCATTCCTTCATTAACTTTCACTCAGAATCTATTCACCTTGTATAAGGCTTTAAAGCTGTTCACCATATGTTGACTTACACTCTTGCTCAAAAGTTTATACTATAACAGTTTTAGGTCAATGCAATCATACACTTTCTCAAGGTCTACAAATGTCATATACAGTTTTCTTCTTTTTTCCTTTAAATATTTATCCATTAATGATATTGTTATGAATAGATCTACAGTTCTTCTGCCCTTGTGAAACCAAATTTGAAATTCTGAGAGAATTTGAAAATGCAAATTGAAATTAACACTGAAGTAGTGTAATAATTAAAATTATACTGTGAGTTGACTGAGACACTGTACTTCACATATCACAACTTTTCTTTCAATGTGTTTCGCCTCCAGTTGAAGGCTTTATCAAGAAATTGTCGACTGGCTAGATAGAACCTTGGTGCTCCAGCTGATCATAGTTCTCTGGAGACGAGACATCTGGCAACAGTCCAGTGAGGCTAAGTAAAATATTTTCTACTGATCAAATGTTAAAATTCATTAAGTTTGTTATGAATTTCTTAAATGGTTTCCCAGATGTTTAATTCTTGATTCAATTAAGTTGATTTTAGTAGTTGGGTTTTATGTTCTATGTTGTGGTTATGATCCCAGGAATGTCCTGCTACTGCAGATTTATTTGTTTCTTTTTGCTTGATGTTACTAAAGTGTTCTTTTAATTTGGTTTGAATGTTATGGTAAAGAAATCTGGCATTTATAGAATTAATTGCTCAGACTGCAATAAGATATGCATTGGAAAGACAAAATGTAACATTGGAACCAGATTAAAAGAACATTTTAGGAACATCAAGCAAAAAGAAGCAGATAAATCCGTATTAGCAGCACATTTCTGGGATCATAACTACAACATAGAACATAAAATGCAATTGCTAAAATCAGTTCACTTGAATCAAAAATTAAACATCTAGGAAAACATTTGTATAATGGACTTTGAAACACGCTTAATGGATTTGACATTCTGTTCAAAGAAAATATTTTACCTAGCCTCATTAGAGCATCAGCAGATGTCTCATCCCCAGAGAAACATGATCAGCTGGAACACCAAGGTTCTAGCCAGTCAACAATTTCTTGACAATGCCTTCAAGTGAAGGCGAAACTTGTTGAAAGAAAATTTGTGATGTGTGAAGTACAGTGCATCTCAGTCAACTCATAGTATACTTTTAATTCCATTGTGTAAGGACTATGATACAATGAAGCACAAAATTAATATAATTTTGAGTCAAACTAATACTCAATGCTCCACTTATTGCTAGTATTTACCTAGAACGCATTTCGTTAGGATCTTCCTAACATCATCAGCTGTTGTCGACTAATGGACATTGGTTCGGTGAACTCCTCGGAGGTGATAGGTGCGTCTCTGTCGGTATCTTGATGAACTTGAAATTTGGGTTTTCTTCAAAGGTAGTGTCGAAATTAAACAGTTTTCTTTTATATTTCTTTATGAAGATTTTTTCCCACATGGTTAATGCAGCTGGACCTTGGACACTTTTTAATAAGTGAATTTCTCGTTCTATATCATGATTCTCCTTCCAAAAATGGTACGCTACCGCCGATTTCTCTATTTCTTTGTTCCTGATGTTCCTAAAATGCTCTTTAAGCATAATGTTCAAGTTCCTTTTTGTATTTCCAATGTGAAAGTTGTCACATGGAAAAGGTAAGGATTATGTAAAGTACTTTAATATTCTGTATATTTGATTATTTATGGAACTTAAATATTTAGATTCAAAATTTGTTTTTGCATCAAGTGCACATTCTTTATATATGTATTGAATTAGATCTACAATATTTTTGTAAGTAATTATTTAGTAACGTATTATATCAATATCTACTATGATTTGTGAGACTGAGATGCAAATAATAATTTACATGAAGACTCACCTAGTCACTTTCATCCATGATTTTAAACATATAAGTGCATTCACATGCTTTGAATTAAGTGCTGCTGTTCGTTTGGTGACAATATTTACTGTGGTAGTTCGATGTGGGCCATGACCGTGTTTATTTGTTCTCTGTATTAGTTTAACAAATTAAGTTATTTGTGGAGATTTAAAAGCTCATATTGTGCTGGATTCTACTGTAAGTAGTAGATAATTTAGTTATTCACAGGTAGAAGTGTTAGTAATAAGATCCTTTAACACTTCATTGTGTAAAAGCATTTATTTATTTATTTATTTATTTATTTATTTATTACTGAGCTCAGCTCATTGAATATGAATGAAACAAAAGCTAATCATGCGATAAACAATGCAGCGAAAAGATTACGTATTAACGGTGCTGCCAACACATCTCCATTTTACACTCCGAATCCATTTGAACCACTGAGTAATCTAACTCAGGACAAATCCAATGAAAACATGAATCAGGACGATAGTGTAAATGATAACTCCCAAGTCAAAGCTGTTAAACCACCACCTGTTTACATAAATAACATTAGAGACATGAATACAGTTCTGCAGGCACTATAAAGCAAAGCAGTAGGCCAGTTTAAGCACACTAATGTTTCAAATCAAAGGGTTAAGTTTTGTTTCGAAACATTAGAAGGATATCGAAAGGCAATTCATTACTTTGAAAAAAACAAAGTCGAGTACCACTCTTACCAAATGAAGCAGGATCGTAATTTCCGAGTAGTTATTTGCAGCTTACATCCTACATGTGATACAGTCATTGTAATGAATGAATTAAGATCATTGGGTTTCTCACCTACACAGATGGTTCCTGTTTACCACCCAGTTACAAAGAACCCGCTACCACTATTTTTCGTCTCAAACCAAGTCCAGATAATAAAAAAAATCTATGATTTAACTAGATTGTACCATGCAGTCATAAAAGTTGAACCCCCTAAACCAAAACGTCATATCATCCAGTGCTACAGGTGCCAAGAATATGGGCACAGTAAAAATTGTCATAAAAGTGCTCGCTGTGTTAAAATGCGATGGTACACATGCTATTGAGGAATGTAAGAAACCCAACAATGTGCCTCCAGTGTGTATAAACTGTAAAGGGCAGCATACAGCTAGTTACAAGGGATGTCCAATGCACGTGAAGCTTCAAAATTCAACATACACATTCCAAGGAAAGAACACCGAAAGTATAATTGGGGCTCCACCACCAAGAATTAATGTGGGTTCTGAAACCCAATTTCCTTCGCTCCCAGTACCATCTCAGCCATTTAGTCAAAAATTGTATTCAGAAGCAAGCAACTCAAAAAACAGTGAGAATCAAATGAAGTGCATACTGGGTAAACTAGATTCGCTGCTATTACTCTTGGTTCCTCTCATAAATACTTTTACACAAATAATACTTGTTATTATAAAAGATAATGGAGCAAACCCTTAAAGGACTAATTCGCATATGCACATGGAATTGCCAGGGCATAAACAACAAATATCATGTACTGTTACACTTTCTGCTTATGACATAGACATTCTGCTAGCTACAGAAGCTAAACTAGCGCCACATATATATTTTAGAATTCCAGGGTACACGATTTATCGTGCTAACCATCCGAGCAATGACAGAAAAGGTGGTTCGGCCATATTTGTTAAAACTGCAGTTCTTCACAGCGAACTACTGAGCATATTAGAGCTTGAATATCAAGTGTCCCAAATATTGCTGGATATGGGTGATATAAAACTACAGATTGGCTCTTTCTATTCGACTACAGCAAACTCACAATGGTGGATTTCTGGGGAATCTTCGCTACAGTGAAATCACGTTATCTTCTAGATGGTGACTTCAGTAGTAAACACCCGAGATGGGGGTCCAACACTACCAATCCAAGAGGGAAGCTGCTTCACGAGGTAATATATCAGTTTAAATCAGACATTTTGCATCCAGTTGAACCAACCCACTATCCACACGATGGAAGCACTCCTGTTGTTTTAGATTTTTTCATCAGTAAAAAGGTATCATATGTGTGCAGACACAGTTGTATTACATGAACTAACCTCAGACCATTATCCAGTTGTGGTTAATCTTTCATAAAATATAAATCTAAAAGAACACGCCCACACTTTAATCAAGTAACCTTTAATTGGAGTTTGTATACATCAACAGTGGAACAATATACACAAAAGTTCCACTCAAAACACCTAGAGACATAGAAGTTGCAGTTTCTAGCATAACCAGAGATATACAGTATGCCACACGAATATCTAGTAACAGCCAAACATATAAAATGAAGTCATTCCATTGTACCCCACACATCAAGCATCTTCATCAAACTAAAAGGGAATATAGTCGGCTATGGGAAAGAACCAGGTATCCAGCTTTATTAAATAACATCTCCAGGAAACTGAACAGAGCACTAAAGAAACAACACTACGATTCCCTGGAAGCAGAAATGAAAAGCCTCAACTGTCAAGCTGGATCCTTGTGGGGAAAAACTAAACGTGTCCTTAAATACAAAGATAACACACCTCTAAAAATTGGCAATCACTGGTACACAATACCAGATGAAAATGTAGAGCTTTATAGCGCACAGTTACAACAGCAGTTTCAACCCAGTCCTATCACCAATGAACATTTTACTAAGTTTGTTAACAGCAGCATATCTCAACCATTGCATCTTTCTAATTTTCCGAAGCTCTTCACGCCTGGACAGGTTGAAAAATACAATTAGTCGATTTCCCTAAAAAAAAAGCTCCTGGTGAAGACTTATAGTCCAACCTTTGCTCGCACATCTTCCAAAAAAAGCTGTAGTCTTCTTAACAAAAATTTACAATGCTATTCTTTGCTTGACTGACTTCCCACCAACATGGAAACATGCATCAGTTCCTTTCTTGGAAGTGTTGAAAACAATGTTATGATAAATTAACTTTAAAGAGAGTCGATTAAAGACACTAGACAACACTTACTTTTAAATTTTTCCGGAACATGTTTCTGAGGCTTTGCCTCTATCATCGGCCGGCTCTCGACTGGTTCTCGTTGGTGTAGCTGACGATATTTTGTCACAGGTCTCCTCTGGTGGCGGTTCAAGGAACTTGCTGAACAAATCTTTCTGGGGGATGTCGAAATTGAATACTTTGTTCCTATTTTTTGAAATGAAGATTTGTTCCCATGTGGATAGTTCTTGTTTTCCTGATGTATGTTTTAGTAGTTTTGGTTCTGGATTTATGTTTTTTCCAAAAATGTGTGGCAACTGCTGATTTTTCTAATTGTTTATATTTTATGTTTCTAAAGTGTTCCTTTGCTCTTGTTTCTAAATTTCTTTTGGTTTTTCCAATATAAATTTGACTACAGTCATTGCATTCAATTTGATATATACCAGATTTTTTGTTAGATGGAATGGCATCTTTGATGTTTGAGCAAATTAGGTTTTTTAAGGAGAAATGGTTGACTGGTGTTAGTTGAATGTTTTGTTTTTTAAAGACTTTTTTGATTTATCATAGGCCCATGGATGGTAAGAGAATTTTTTGAAAATCATATTAGTTTCTGTAGCTGAGAGGGTTGTGGTTTCCTTTAGTAGCTTCTTTTTTTTTGCTAAGTTCACTTTTTTGTCCACTAATGATTTGGGAAAGTTATTTTTTTGTGCTATTTCAATTATTTTGTTGTATTCTGTTTTGTATTCTTCTGCTGTGAGAGGGATGTTTACCAGTCTGTGTGCTAAACTATTGAAGATTGCCTGTTTGTGGGATCTTGGGTTGTAGCCATTAGCTTTTATGTAGTTGTCTGTGTTGGTTTTCTGTAAATGCCAAAGTTTAGTCTGTTTTTATTCCTCATTATTTTTAGGTCCAAAAATGGTAAATGCTCATCTTTCTCTATTTCTACAGTGAATTTGTTGCTTTTTTTCTTGGATATTTAAAAGTTTTAGTGCATCTCTGATGTGTTTTTTTGGTACTATTGCAAAGATATCATTTACATATCTTTGCCAGAGTTTGAACATCCAAGGGAAACCTTTGTTGATCCGTTATTTCTAATGCACTCCTGTACAGATCGGCCAGGAAGGGTGATAGGGGGTTGCCCATTGCTAACCCTGAAGTTTGGTGATAATATTTTGTTTGAAACTGGAAGAAATTTTGTTCTATGCATAATTTGGTTAGTTCGATGTAGTCTGAAATTTCAGGTGATGCCATTCCAAGTTGTTTGAGCCATTTTTCTATCAACGGTGGGAGTTGATTAACTGGTATGCTGGGAAACAGTGATTTAACATCAAACGAGACTAGTGTGTCCTCTTCTTTTAGTTCAGTATCCTTAATGTGTTCTATAAGTTCATAGGTGTTTTTGATGCTTAGGCTGTCGAATTTTGGAAATGAGTTTAATTTGTTTGTTAACCACTTTGCAAGTTTGTATGTTGGTGAATTTATACTGCTAACTATAGGTCTCATTGTTATGGATGGTTTGTGTATTTTGGGTAAGCCATAAAGTCTAGGTAAGGTTGGGTTATCCGGTTTAACTGCATATTTGTTTGGTATTATGCTTGATTTTGCTATTGTTTTTTCAAATGACTGTATGCAAGATTTTAGAAGATTTTTGTTAATGATTTCATATTCATTGTCAGTTAGCATTTTTTTCATTTTTTCAATATAATCTGATTTTTCCATTATGACAATCTTGTTGCCTTTGTGTAAATAACGTTTTTCTGTTTCAAAGAATGGATAGTATTATGTTTTCTCTTCTGAAAGGATCTGTTCTCTATTTCCTCCAAAATATTTTCACAATGGCTTTTTACTGAATTTTGTTTGGATACTGGTAGAATTTGTGTCGAAATGTTGATATCTGCAATGTAGTCTTCAATTTTGTTTGAGAAAATGACACATGTTTTTAATCCATTATTTAAAAGATCCAATTCTTTTTTGGAGAAATTTTGCTTAGATAGGTTTACTACGTTTTCAAAGATTTGCGTGCTCGATTTTTCGTTTACGCAACTTATTTCACTATTGAATTTAGCGTGTGTGACGATTGCTGAAATTTCCAGTTTTATCACATATTTTTCCACCAGATTTTGTTTTCTGTGATTACGACCGTTTGCTTTACAAAAGTTGGCGTGATATTGTGTCTGAGGCAAAGTTTTAGGAACAAAAACCGTGATAAAGTTATAAATTTTGAAATCCCGGCATTAAATGAAGTATTAAAACTTAGTGCCCCTAACACCAGATGGCAGAGTGATCGGAGCTCCGTAGCAGTGGAAGAAGAGGAATGTTCATTTAGTCACCAAACAGCTGAGGATGAGATCGAATGATCTTGAAAACATTTCACTTATACAACAAGTAAGTGAAGTTTGAGTGTAAACATAGTGACTCTTAAATCAAACTCAAATATGAAGAATACTTCACTGTTAATAATGCTTCTGCTTTTAATATTTATGAATGTAATTTGTCTTATTTAAGTTTATGTGTGAGTTATTGGACCTAAAGTACTCTGTAACTCGTGTTGTATTACTTACTGTTGTATTTCCCAAAGCTTGCGAACTTATACCTGTATTTACTATTGATGTGTCGTCAGCATACATAAATATTTTCCCTTCACTAATATTTGGAAGATCATTGACATACATTATAAAAAGTAGGGGCCGAGAACGGAACCTTGAGGCACTCCATATGTCACCAGTTTACTATTTGAATAGTATTCCGTAATATGTTGATTCCTAGCATGTGTAATTTTTACCTGTTGGGATCTTTGCCTCAGATATGTTCTAATTAAATTGTTCAGAATTCCATGTATTCCATAATGATACAGTTTATCTAGTAGGAGTTCATGTTCAACACAAATGCTTTCGAGAGATCCAGAAATATACAGCTATTGCTTTCATTGTTATCTAGCTTATCTATTATATGATCAATTATTTCTGATATGACATTTTTTGTTGATTTACATTTTCTGAAACCGTATTGAAAATTGACCAGAATTTCATATTTGTCTAGAAATGATATGATTTGGTCAGCTATTATTGTTTCCACTAACTTGGAAAGGGACGAGATAATTGTTACTGGGCGATAGTTACTTATTTCACCCTTGTCTCCTTTTTTATGAATAGGAATGACAATAGATTTTTTTCAAACATTCAGGAAATATACCTGTTGTAATGACCGAGTTAATTTTTTACATAAGGGCTCTATCATGTAAGGGGTGCATTGCTTCAATAAAGCATTAGAGATACCATCAAGCCCAGAAGAATTTGTTTTTCAGTTTTGTTATGGATGCAAATAGTTCTTCTTTTGTTATTTCCCTGAGATACATAGAATTGCTAAGTGGCTTTGTTTTGTATTGATATAATTTATCCCTGCCTTTATTTAATATCAGCTAATTCACACTTTCTAAAAAGTAGAGATTAAATGAATTACTTATTTCCGCTGGATCCTCAATTCTTAGTTGACCTTTATTTAGATGAATGTTGTTATATTCACCTTTGTTTTTCCCACATTCATTGTTAGTAATGCTCCAGGATTTTTTTACTATATTGTTACTAGTACTTAGCATGCTTTTAATATGATTTGATTTTGTTTTCATTTTATATATGTCATAACATTGATTTAGTATTTCTTTGGCTTGCATAACCTCCTGATTTATCCAGGGTTTATTAATGGGGCCTCTCACTTCTTTGGTTGTTATAGGACATGCAATATCTAAATTGTGTTTGAAGATATCATAAAATGTTTCCCATTTAGCATGAATGTGAGCCTCGTGAAATATGTTCTCCCTTAAATTAACTTTAAAGAGAGTCGATTAAAGACACTAGACAACACTTACTTTTAAATTTTTCCGGAACATGTTTCAGAGGCTTTGCCTCTATCATCGGCCGGCTCTCGACTATAGATGATAGAGGCAAAGCCTCTGAAACATGTTCCGGAAAAATTTAAAAGTAAGTGTTGTCTAGTGTCTTTAATCGACTCTCTTTAAAGTTAATTTATCATAACAACACTGTTTTCAACACTTCCAAGAAAGGAATTAGAAATGTTCTCCCTTGTTTCATTAACCAGTAGGGAGTATAGACCTGTTACACTTGCTTAATTTATATCCCTGGCTTTTACATAGCATTTCTGACATTTTGGTGTATAGCAATCAATTTCTGTACACTGAGCATAATGATCAGACAGGTGGCTTTTTATTATATTTTTCAGATACATGGTGTCTGTGAGGTTTGTAGTAATCTGATCTATTATAGTAGCTGTCATATTCAGTTTTATTTACAAGATATTGCACATTTTGGTGTATGTTAAATTTTCTGTTTATGTTTATGTTACTGTTGGAGTGTACAGCAGTCTGAGCCCCTACTAACTCAGTCCCTGTACCATGTTTCCCTGAACTGTTTCCACATAGATGCGTACCCTAGAGGGATAACAGGCAGGTTCTTTGTGCTATTACTCTTAATTGAGTTTACTAATTTACTTAGCAGTAATTCCTTTCCTTTCAGTTTAGGTGCAGCCCATGGCCTATATAATATTCCCTATCAGTATTGTTTGCACTAATCAAGCTTACATTCCTAAATTTACTACAAATGTTCCTTATTTTATTGTTACACTTTTCACCAGCAATATTTACACAAGAGCTCTCGTCAAGACCGTGTCTTTTTGGTATGTTCACAATCACTACATTTGTATGCTGCAGTTTCATTAGGAACCTAGAGAGAGTTTTCAATACAGTGCTCCCGTTGTTTTTCACTATATCATTAGTTCCCCCGAGTATGATCACCTGATCTTTTGAGGTTAGGTTTCCACATGAGTTTTCTAGATTTCTGGTCACTACTTCTATTGGTGCACCGGGCTTTACTACACTTTCTACTGCAGACTCTTGCAGTTTGGCTGATAGTAACCCGTACAAAATTGAATCGAGAATATATTGACACATTGCTTCACTCACACTGTAAGTGTGTCAATATATTCTCGATTCAATTTTGTACTAGTTTGTGCTTCACTGTCCCTACGCTTCTTTCAAGTTTATACTTTGATAGTAACCCGCTCAATCCCCTGCCATGGCTATCTGCGAAGATCTTGATGATGTTCTTTTTCGGTCTGGGTCTTCGTGTTGTACACGTCTGCTTCCACTGTGGTTGTTGGTTTTGTGCCTCGGTATCCTATCCATTGTTGAGGCGTGCAAATCTATTTTGTCATTATTGTATTACTTACTGTTGCTATCTTTTGTTGCCTGTTCAGTCGCATCGGTCGATGAGGCCATTCCCATGAATTTTCTTTTTTTTGTGACTTCCACCTGCTGTGCTACTTGTAATTTCACGTTCTCGTCCCGTAAATGTTTAATTTCAGCTTTTGCTTCTTTTAGGTCGTTTGTTAGCATTTCCATGATTAAATGCAGCAAGGCGAATAATCTCTCACCACTTCCACGTGTTACCTCGAGCATTTCCATGATTAAATGCAGTGAGGCGGATCTCTCTCACCACTTCCACATGTTGCCTCGGCATCCGGCATTTTTTGCTTCTGGCATTGGCATATTTCAGTGTAACTATTATCCCTCTTCATTGCATTACCTTGACTGTCTTCATTTGTATGCATGAAAGGAGTGTTGTTCCTTTTAACGGTACTTTCGCACTTACTAGCCTCATTTTTACTAATATTAGCTAGTATTAGCACTTTGAAATGGATGGGTTTCAAATGATAATTCAAACTACTAGCACTACCACTATAATTAAATGATTTCCCACGAATTTTACAAAATACTTTTTTTCTGTCAAACACTTTACGAGATTCATTTAGCTTAAAGCCAAAATTTACACCCAGTTTTCCTTGCAAATTTTCGTATGCCATATTTAATTCCATTCAGTACAAAACGATTTTCCTTATTTTAACTTTTTTAACACAAAACTTACACTCACTGTCACGAACTCAGAAACTCTGAACAGAGTATACATACACTGGACTCGCCGTGTATGTGTGATAAGCTGAGGTAAACATTTCAGTGTTGCAAATTTTTCCCGATACGCTTTCTCACTTTGCCATGTAGTGTACGATATGTTGTCACACAGAAGCTGTAAGGAAAGAAACCTCTGTGTCAGCATCTGTTTGTAGTTGTGTACCTCTTAGAATATTTCACAACAGAAGTGTTATTTAGACTCTCTCGAGGTTCAGAGAGTGTTCTTTTAGCTATCAGGAGTTATATTATCTCAAAGTTCAAAGAACATTACGTGTCTAATGAAAGCTTGATGTGTTGGAAAGGCTGTATAAGTTGGAAGCAATACATCAAAACAAAGAGGGTCAAATTTGTCTCAGAGTTTTGATTAATATGTGTAATCAGTTTATTTTAATCGACTTTATTATTCCATTAAAATTTTAAATCTTTAATCTAAAATAAAAAATTAATTGATTAATCATTTTGGTTAATCGATTAAATCACACAGCACTAATGAATAAGCATTTGTAAGAATAAATATATGAGTCAATTGCAGAATTTAAATTTAGGATGGCATGTTGGCCATGGTAGCTCAATGGGTAAGAGCGACTGAATGGAAACTAGGATATCCGTGGTTCAAATCCCGGCCATGGTATTGAATTCTTCAAGTTGACTATCTAAAACATTAGCCTATGTACGGCTAGTGAGAAGAAATTATTAATTTCCATCAATTAACTTAAATTTGTAAGAACAGCTTGCAGAAGAGTGAGTAGGGAAAGTCATGTGAGTACAATACATAATCTTTTTCTCCTAACTGACAAGTTCATTCTTCAGTGAGCTTTTCATCGAAGAACAGGCTAAACATTGGCTAGCTGAAAGGATGAGGTATAATGGTTAAATACCAACATAGTATATAAGTTTACCATCTACCAAGTTTGCGGCACAGAGGATGTCAAGACAATTTCCTACCTTAAGCCATCCTTTACATCATCTATGTGTGTGTTTTTCCCCCCTCATAAAATGACTTAATAATTTTTATTCAATTACCATATGTTTAAAGCATTTTCATGACAGAGGAAGAATTTTCTGCATATAGTCTGCAAAGACCTCTTTATTTCCGAATTACTTTTGCATTTTTTACAACTGGTAAACTATAGAAGGGATAAATAAATGCTTTCCACATCAAAAATAGAAGTATCATTAACATAAAATCATATCAAATACATTTTTTTGTGGAATTAGCTGTTTCCAAGATATATTTTATTATTAGTTAGAAATTTCAGTTATTTTATACTTTTCTTCAAGTGCTGTTTGCATAACTTTTTTGCCATGGTCATGCAAAAAACAGGAATTCCAAAACTATACATAATGACCCTTTTTAAATGATCTGACTTCTGCTTTAAGCCTGCTCTATCACTTTTGTGATAACATCAAAATATGTAATAAAGCATTTATTCAGACTTTTAATCTGAAGTAGATAGAAGAATAGGCTTCTGTAAGAATAGTTTGTATAAGAGAACAAAAAAAAAAATCATATGAATATAACACACAAGATCTCTTTTTAAAGTAGCAGGTGATTGTAAAAGATATGTTTAAAAGCTTCCAACCATGTATTGTACATCATTTTATTACAGAGGTAGAAGATCTACCTACTTCAGTACAAGAACAATTATTTGAAGAACTACTAGATAAAGATGCACAACAGCAGCTAGAGTCAGAACCATCAGTTATAAACTGGTCTCTTGAGCTAACTATGAGGCTGGGTTCACGGTTATATGCCCTGTGGAATCGCTCTGCCGGTGATTGCCTCTTGGACTCTGCTATGCAGGCAACTTGGGGAGTGTTTGATCGTGACAACACACTCCGAAGGGCACTTGCCGATACCCTACATCAGTGTGGTCATGTGTAAGTAGTCTTTCTTAATTAAATAATAAATGCTAAGATTTTATTTAATTATGTTCTGGTGTCCTGATCTGCAGATTCTGCAATGTTAATGTAAACAAAACTGCTTTTTTTGTTATTGTGTATTGTTTTTCGGAAATATATCTTTATGAACAATGAATTATGAATACACAAAGAATTGTGTAAAACATTGTGGCATTCCCCCACTCCTGAAGCATAGATATGCAGTAACACTGACCAGCCCACTTCCATAAAAAGAGAAGTGGGGGTCAGTGTTAAACACAGCAAGCACTTTGGATTTGTCGATGATGTGAAAAATGCTGTGGAGTCAATGGCTATCATCACTGGCAGGAATTTTCTATGCAACAGCTGATCAGGTGCTATGACAAGTGTTTGAACATTGGTGGAAATTATGTAGAAAAATAGTTTAAAAGTATGCTCATTCATGTAAAATAGAATTGGCTTGAAAAAAATTGTCTTTGTTTTCCTTCCTCCCTCCCCAAAATTGTATTTACTCTCCAAACATGCCTGATATGTTAGATCAGATGTTCTAATTTTTCACAATAAGTAAGGTATAGTGTTAACATAAACAACCTTCAGTTAATAATGAATAATATTTTCTAGATTTTATCCTCGTTGGAAAGAGTACGAAGCCAGTCAAGCACAGCTGATGGAGTTTAGTCTTGAAGAAGGGCAATGGGAGGAAGATTGGGCTGGTTTGCTATCCTTGGCAAGTCAGCCAGGCTCTAGTCTCGAGCAATTGCATGTTTTTGCCCTTGCACACATTCTCCGCAGGCCCATCATAGTATATGGGGTTAAATATGTCAAGAGCTTCCGTGGTGAAGCAATTGGATATGCTAGGTTTGAAGGTGAGTTTTTATAATTAGTAACACATTCTCATAATACTAATAGTTAATTATTTTAAGGTTTTAGGAACTATACAAATTTAATGTAACAGTTTTATTCGCAGAAGTGGAAGGTCGAAAGTAAAGTACTTGGCCATTTTGACATTTGTTCTTGAGTTCAATATGGGAGCATATCACTTTACAATGCTACTTGCAATATTGTCAACTTTGTAAGGGCCTTGACTGCACTATGTGCCAATTCAATTGACAAACATTGTGATAGGAAATAAGTAATACACTATGTCATGTGATTCACAAGACAGACTCCAAGTGCTAAACTAGAACACGCAAAACACTTCAAAGTGACGCGTGTGAAAAGTTCAGTGCTCAACATTTTCAAAGTGGTAACATAAAATCCCATAATACAAACACCACATCACAATATTGTACAAAGGTAGTGATAGATATGAACTTTTAAATTGGAAATTAATTATACTGTATGTTCGCCTCATCAATGTATAACAAGGGTATATTTTTCATTGTAAAATGTAATTATCAATGCTCTCTCACAGCTCCATACTCACACACACAAGCAAGCGTATTAAGAAAGAAAGCGTTAATAAGAAACTTTCGAGATAGAGTAGAAGTTTAACCTTTTTGGAACCAGGCTTTAGTGGGACTTTTGCAGGAATATTCTATTGTTCTCAGAATTTTGAAAATAGTAATGTTCCTCTGAAGGGCATTTGAAGTGCAAACCACATGTTTCCGATGAATAGATAGAGGATAGTTAATAATGAGATATATAGAGATAAATTAGCATAAATAATATCAAAATGTAAAGTAAGGATGAAATAATACACAGACACATAAATAACTATAAATGTGAGAATTGGAATACTTGCTCAAAAATATATTTTAGTGGAAAATCAGATACAAAAGGTAGCAGGTTTAAAGCAGCAAGTCCTCACAATGAAACAATACAATACCAGCGACTGACATGATAGGAATTTGCCACACCTTGAACAGAGGCACGTAGACAGGAAACAGTACCGTTATGACACCACTAGGTCATATACCTTTGTGGGGAGGTAGAAACCAACCCCTTTGAAAGTTGAAGTCTGAGGAGCCAATAAGCTTAAATTTGATCAAAATCTGCATCCAATAAAATGTACTCTGTCACTTGAGAGGTTTGAAATAGAAACAGCTTAGAAAAGGGGCATGAATAGATAAGGTTTCTGAGAGACAGGGGGAAGAAATTGGAAGCAAGTGACAGACACTTGGCGATGTGATTTTGAATAGTGTAGACGTTGACTTAGGAAGAAACATGGTGATTAGATTTTGAATGGTGTAGTATGGAGAAGATAGTAATGAGTATATATATATCAGTGTGTAAGAGGGAAAAAGCATGCAAAGTTATTTTAGATGATAGCTGCGGGTATTAGAAGTAGGGGGAAATCATAAATCGAGACATAGTCCCGCAGGTTGTGTATCGAGCCGGAAGTGGTGAAGAAGGAAGTCAGTGATCATAACTCATAAATAAAGAGAGAGGAACAGCCATCAACTGAATGTTATTGACTGCAATATACCTTCACCACTTCTGGGACCCTGAGATAGAGATCTCTACGAAGGCTAGCCGAGAAAGAAGAACCACCAGCTATAACTCTGAGAAACCCCTGCATTCCAAAAACCTGCACCACGATGAATTTTAAAATTTAACAAACTCTAACGTAGTGGTGCCACACAAGATGTAAACAAAATACTTGTTTAAACAGAAAACATTGCAAAATTATCCTTGAAAGGAACAGAAGACCTAAAGCAGTACACTTGAAGGAACATCTTATCAGGAATCCCAGAGACACCCAGCAAAGGTGTTTACCATTTGGCGATCATGACAACTCAGGCCCTTGATGTTTCCATGAATTAGGATGACAGTGACATAGCCCATCACTACTAATAAGAAACCTAGGTCCAAAGAAAATCTTGCTTAGTGTTGTCAGTAGATGGAAAAAAGAATAGATTATGAACTCAAGGATCCAAGAAAGGTGCATAACAAGAAACATTGGTTTTGAGTGTCAAACACTAACATATAATTTTGAGTCAAACTAGTACTCCATGCTCCATATATTGCTAGTGTTTACCTAAAACACATTTCATTAGGACCTTTCTAATATCCTCAGCTAATGTCAACTGTTGAATTTTGTTTTGGTGAACTCCTTGGAGGCAATAGGGGCATCTCTCTTGGTATCTTGATGAACTTGAAGTTTGGATTCTCTTCAAAGGTGATGTCAAAATTGAAGAGCTTTCCTTAATATTTCTTTATGAACAACTTTTCCCATGTGGTTAATGCAGTTGGACCCAGAACATTGTTTAGTAAATGGATTTCTTGTTCTATATCATGAGTTCTCAATCCAGAAATGGTACACTACTGCCTGTTTTGGTATTTCTTTGTTCTTGATGTTCCTAAAATGCTCTTTAAGCCTAATGTTCAATTTACATTTTGTTTGCCAATCTAAAAGTTGAGCCTTTGCAATTTATCTGGTATACACCTGAGTTTTTGTCTAACATATGCCTAAATGATCATTTGTCACTGGGAAAGAGCTCCTAGCAAAGAGATGATGTGAATTACAACAAAAAGACATTATATGATCAACATCGACTATACAAAGTAGACATAAACAAAACCACATGCGTTTTGACCTCAGAGCTTCTTCATGGTATGCTTGACGCTTTACCCTCTAAATAGTGGCTTGAGAAAGTAGTACTACTAAAATTTAAAGAGTCACTTCGTGCCTTCTAGAGCACAAACTATTGAGAAGTAAGCATAGTTCAATTATAAAATTATACACTAGTGAATTTGTAACTAGCCTAACTTATACAGTGTAACTGAGAGCTGGAAGAGATGGCAACAAGGAAAAAGCAAAACAGTATGCATCAACATGGCAGAATGAGTGAGTTGTTAAAAATAAGCGTGAAAAACCATTATGAAATGGTGAAAAGCAATAATATACTGAAAGTTGGATAGAGTCAAACTGATTTGCATCAATTAACTTAATAGTGAAAGTGTTTAACAAGTTATGTGAGAAATATTAAAAACTTGCTATCAAAGAAGTGGTGAAATTAGCATCCAAGTTCACCGGTGTGTCATTTTGTAATATTTACAGCACATGCAAAGAAAAATCCACAGTTGGTGAAGTTAGAACTCCTGGTAAGTAATGACCAATTTACAGCTCAGATTAGAGGATGTAGATGACATAAGCAGCAAATAATTTCCATGACTAGTGTAATGCATGTTATATTTATTTTGAATAAACATGTCCTTTTAATGGTGCAAGACGCTTATTAAAGGTAGGATAACTGTGTTCTGTCATTGCAAGCGCACATAGCCATGGAGTGATGTATACCAGTGATTTGTTTGTGTCTACTTTATTCACTTGCAAAATAGGACCTGCAAAATCTTTTATTAAGAAGGGAAAGAAGGTTCAAGTACTGACTATAACAAATTAAGCAGATCTGCAAGAACTTTTGATAATGTTAAATTAATGATAAAAGTGAATTATATAGATGTAACTGTATTAATGAAATATAGCTAAGTAATACTGGTGTACAGTATTTCAATATACCAGATTACGCAGCCCAACGTGCAATCGAGTTGGGCAGGCAGGTGAATTATAAATTAGCATGTGCAGTCAAAGAGTCAAGTTGTATAGGAATCTTAATATCTGGCTGAAAGGCAAATAAACCTTTATGGCTAAAAATGTCAATTACCATACAGGATTTTATAAAGTTGACTGCTAGTATTACCTGGACAGGCAAATCCATAACAACATTCAGCAGAACATTCCACTGATATTTTGATATCTTAATGGGAGCATAACATTAATGGATCAGTATCCACTGATATTTTGATATCTTAATGGGAGCATAACATAAATGGATCAGTAGACATCTAACACATTTTCACTATCTAGAAGTTTCAATTTGAGGTATTCAAAACACTGTGCATTAACTAATGATATAATTCTGCTTGTATCAAGCAATGCAAAGAAGATAAATGTCATATCATACATAAGCCATATGCATGAGAACCTTCTATTTTGACACCCAAACACCGCATTAAATGTCTTATCTAAACTAGAATTCACAGAATGGGATAGTTGTCATAAATTCGGCTCACTAGACTGAGTCTGTCTAGGAGAGGAATTCTCTTACTTATGCCACTTAAAACACTGCCACTTAGTATGTTCAACTTCATCACAATGGAAACAAATTACTTCAGAAACCTTGAACTCTATGAGGCTAACCCTGCACTAAATTACTTTCAACTAAATAAGTCTTCCACAGCCAAATGTCTATATATAATTTCTTGTAATTGGTCAAAAGTTTGAATATGAACAGAAGAATACTAGGACCGAATCTGAATGCAGAGAATTCATTAATATGTTATTAACTGACTTTGGGAAGAATTGGCAATGCCTAAAGCCAAAGCTACCAACCAATCAGGAAATGTTTCAGTTTCATCTTGTCTTCCATAATATTCACTAATTAGCAACTGGTTAAAATGTAAAGTTGATATGCTTCATCTATGGAGCTCTTGATGTAACTAAGTCACAATAATTATGCATAATATGTGGCACTGAACACAATTACTACTACCAATGATTTGACATAAGGATGAATAAATTATATTAACACTTGATCAGAAATGCAGAATATCTGATCTGGTTTCATTAAGCCTACAAATAGTAATAAAAATGTAAAAAATGACTTAACTAGTGCTATTGTGCATAATTTTCAATTTACTTGTTATTCCCATCCCTGAATTGGGCAACTGCTGGCTGAAATGAAAATTGTGTAAAATTACTAATCTCATTACCACAGTAAAACTCGTGATTATGTTCCCATTTATTACGCTCCATTTGTAAAGTCCCTGAACATACATTATCTTTGCTGTATAATTTTATCATCTGTAGTACTTCAAAATCTTACTGTTAGTGCTGTTTTTCGAATCAGAAATCAATAAAAATATTTATTGTATATATGTATATATAATGAATGAATGAATGAATTTATTAAACTTCATTATAAATACAAATTCTTATATATTGTAACGCGGGCGCTGGAGCACCTTGTAAAGCAGCTGGCAGCGGAAGGTAGGGGAGGTTCGGTTAGCCACACCTCCTCCTCGTTTGTCTTGTGGTGGTGACAGACTGTGGTCAGGGAAAAAACATGACTGTGTCGCCGGTTTTCTCTACACCTGTTTCTCGATCTTTCTGTTACTAGAACAATCCTGTAAACACGAGAAACCGGCGATATTCCTATATAAAGAGAGCTACAGACAGACAGACGGAGTTAGTGAGTTGAGTTGGTTTTGGTTTAGTCAGTCAGTGAGTTGGTTTTGTCAGTGAGTGAGGAGACAGTCGCAGTTCTTGGTGTAAGAGTTAGTCAGTGACGTGTTAATGAACGAAAGGATTGTGCAACGGAAGACTGTACGTAACTTTGAATGTGTACCGGAGCTTACGTAACCGCGAGTACAGTGAAATTGTAACGGACGGACTGGTGAATTGTAACTGTGTGCAGCAAGTAATTCTGTGTAATTGGCAAGTATTAAACTGTAAGTCGGTGGAAATAAAGAACATTGTTGAGTGGTGTAATTGGACTTTTCATTTCACGAACCCACAAAATCACACTGGTGTCAGGAAGCGGGAAAACAACATCACCGAACATTACAACCATGGACGCGGCATTGGAAAAATTTTTGGAGAAGATGATGGAAATGAAGGCCGAACTAATCGGGAAGATGGAAGAAATGCGGGCCGAATTAACAGAGAAGCTGGAGACTAGAAATAACCTGGCCGCGGAACTGAAATTGATCAGGACGGCTAGGGACAACATCGCCGAGAAGATGGAACAAATGAAGGCCGAGTTAACCACGGAAATGAGAGCAGCGAACGACGGTCTGGCTACCGAAATGAAGGTGGCGAACGAGGCTCTCGCCGCCAAGTTTGAGGAACGGTTGGCCGGCGTGGGGGATGACGTCACGAACCTGGGCACGCGGAAGGGTCAAGTAGACGACCGCCTTAATGATTTAGAGGAAAAGGCCGACAACATCGCAAAACCCCTCACCCGCCTGACGGAGGAAAACCGGCCTTATGTGTGGACGGAGGACGCCGAAGACGCTTTCCAGCACCCGAAGGGGACCCTGTGCAGTGCTTCAATTTTGGGTTTCCCACAACCGGGTGGCGCCTTCATTGTGGACACCGACGCCAGCGACCATTGCATTGGAGGTGTCCTATCGCAGATCCAGGACGGCCACGAGCGCACAAGAGTGGAAGAGGAGGAGCGTGCCGCAGCAGTCCGAGTAGTTGTGGCAGTGCCTGCTGAAGGCTGGGATAGCGCAGGCCTGAGGAGGGAGCAGCTGGCGGACGCAGACTTGGGGCCACTCTTGAGGGAAGTGGACGCAGGGACGAGACCGACCTGGGAGGACATCGCACCGAGGAGCGCCACCTACAAGTCGCACTGGGCCCAATGGGACTCGTTGAAGACCAGAGAGGGCGTGCTGTTCCGGGTATGGGAGTCACCCGATGGGAAGGCGCAGAGAGGACAGTTGGTACTTCCCCGGAGCAAGGTCCCGGAAGTCTTGGAGGAAGTGCACGCCGGTACTTCAGGAGGACACCTGGGAGCGAACCGAATGATTCACAAACTACGGCAGCGCTACTTCTGGCTGAGACTCCGAGCAGATGCTGGTGGTACACCTGGACCGCCTCGCACGCTACGATGGGGCTGTTCGGGGCGAACAGCTTTGAGGAGGGAGCAGTGTAACGCGGGCGCTGGAGCACCCTGTAAAGCAGCTGGCAGCGGAAGGTAGGGGAGGTTCGGTTAGCCACACCTCCTCTTCGTTTGTCTTGTGGTGGTGACAGACTGTGGTCAGGGAAAAAAACATGACTGTGTCGCCGGTTTTCTCTACACCTGTTTCTCGATCTTTCTGTTACTAGAACAATCCTGTAAACACGAGAAACCGGCGATATTCCTATATAAAGAGAGCTACAGACAGACAGACGGAGTTAGTGAGTTGAGTTGGTTTTGGTTTAGTCAGTCAGTGAGTTGGTTTTGTCAGTGAGTGAGGAGACAGTCGCAGTTCTTGGTGTAAGAGTTAGTCAGTGACGTGTTAATGAACGAAAGGATTGTGCAACGGAAGACTGTACGTAACTTTGAATGTGTACCGGAGCTTACGTAACCGCGAGTACAGTGAAATTGTAACGGACGGACTGGTGAACTGTAACTGTGTGCAGCAAGTAATTCTGTGTAATTGGCAAGTATTAAACTGTAAGTCGGTGGAAATAAAGAACATTGTTGAGTGGTGTAATTGGACTTTTCATTTCACGAACCCACAAAATCACAATATTTACAATTTAATAATGTTTATATATATATATATATATATATACACCCCTACATATCTCAAGTTACATGTCAAATGACAACTCTTTATTGAGTTGCTGAATTTTCTTGGGTCCATATACTCTAACACCATGGGTTTTGAGCTATAGAGCCCTATTTATCACTTTTGGTCCTCAATCTACATTATCCTTATTTCTAATTTTTCTGAACCATGTATTTCTCACTAAACCTACTGTCCACCAATGCAAAGAAGGTCCCTGAAAGGAATGCGCCCCGTTACACAGTGGAACAAGGACAGCAAATGTGACAGGGAATGCATGCTACCCAAGGAACAGAACTGTTAAAAAAACATGTGCCCTATTCACTCTGTAAACTAAAATCGAGAAGATTCATTCACAAAAGTAGAAGCCATCAGAATGTTTTTGAATGGTCTGTAACTGTACTGACATGGGGTGACATAAGCTACCGAGGGAGGATGTAGGAACCTTTCCCAACCCCCCTGCATCTCATCCCCTGGAGACTTTTTTTCCTGTGGTATACTATAGGTACTTTCCTATTTTCAATACATTGTTTCTTGATTTAATACTCAATAACTTTTTAACTAAAATTTCACTAGGTAATATGGTCTCAGTTCTTTTTGAGTACTTTTCCTTTCCAATTCTTTGTTTCCTCACATTCTATCAATAAATGACAAAAACTATTTATTTTCGTGTTACACAGTATACACTTTACTTGTTCTTCACTCTCCCCTAAGCCCTTGACACTCTCCCCTTGACACCCCTATCACCTCCAAGGAGTTCACCATTAGTCGACAACAGCTGATGTTACGAAGGTCCTAACGAAATGTGTTCTAGGTAAATACTAGCAATAAATGGAGCATTGAGTACTAGTTCAACTCAAAATAATAATAATAATAATAATAATAATAATAATAATAATAATAATAATAATTTCTTCTTTAACTTCCCTAATTGTACCACTATCGTGGTGTTAGAAGATTCTTGTTCCTCAATTCCTTTTAAGGTCGGGCCTGAGGAACCGAAGCTTTGGATCAGATAGAGAACCAGGGTAGATGATCAGCCCAATGACTGGTGTGAAGGCGAAGGAAGTGGATGATATATATGAGGGCGAGATAAATGATAGGAAAGTTAATGATGGAGCAATTGGTGGAATGCTGACGGGGGAAACTGGAGGACCCAGGGAAAACCCATCCCAGTGCCATGTTGTCCACAAATCTCACTTTGTGGTCACCTGGGACCAACCCTGGGCCACCTTTGTGAGAGCCAAGCAGTCTAACCACTAAGCCATGGCACGGCCCAAATAATAATTAACTCTGGCAGTTAAATACCTAACCTAAGTCAGGGTACTCTCTACCTTAATTAATTCCCCCTACTTTACTATGAAGACTGTACAACTACCAATATGTTGTCCAGTTCACAGATGCAATAATTCTATGAACTTGCATCAAGGTAAGGTTCTTTTTTCCCTTGATTGTGTTCCATAACAAATCTTGCACAGCATCTTGTGGCTTAACACCAACATCGTGTAATTATTTGTTTATTTAATTATTTATTGGATATACAGTGCGGTGGCACAGCACAAAAGTATGTCAATATAATGTAATTGGTATACAATTAAGGTCCAAATACACACTCATATGCACTTTCATGCACAGTAATTACTCATTTATACCTACAAGTTATTTACAAAATTCATATATCCTATAATATGCTTTTTCCATTAAAAACCTTTTTAACAGCATGTTAAATATATTTTTACAAAATCTTATGCTACTTGGAAGCACCGGACCCCAGAACCGGTTTGCACCCTGTGCAGTTGCTAACTGACGGTCTGACACGTAGTTTTAGACTGTTTTAGATTAGCCCGTCTCCGCCAGTCTCTCCAGCTGCCGACCAGCTTGGCAGAGGTACTAGCGGATGACGAAACAGCAGTGACCAAGGTTTTATCTTTAAATTTTAGAATATAGGTCCAAACCATTTGGGCATTTTAGTCATTTAGCCTTTTACCGGTTTTAAGTTTTTCTTTTAGTGTGTGACGTACTGTTGTGCGGTTGTTTTATATAGTTTTTATCTAAATGACCATCTTTTATCTCTTTACCTCGTTTTTATCCTTTTCAGCACTTTAAGGGCACTGATAACCTTGTAGTTGAGCGCCCTTAAACCCCATCATCATCATCATCATCATCATTTGTGGAAGGCTTGCTAGCTTTTATCCGGCAGAGTGGGTTATGGCGCCTGCTCTGATCCGTTTGAGACACTTTTTGGTTGCTCTCTTTTTATTCCACTCTGTTTAACCTTTGCCTTCTGCAGTAACCGACATCTGCTTTTAGAGATTTATGGTTTACATTTTAGCCTCTGATTGGGACTCTCAGTCTTGTGCGCTTTTACGGTTTTAGTGTATTGTTTTTAACTGTGTTGATATTTTAGCATTGTCAGGGTGCTGATAACCTAAGCAGCTGTGCACCCTTACCCCCAATACTCACTCCCTTACTTGGAAGCATATTGTAAAATTTTATTGCCATATAACCAGGCAACCTTTCAAAACACTGTAATCGATTACTGGGAATTGTTATGTCATCCTTGTGCCTTGTAATTGTGCCTATCAGAATTAGTTTCTGGGAGAGAGTTCTACTCAAGCTCTTCATGTACCAAAAATTCTCTCTGCAACACAAAATTCAATGTAAATAAATATCTAATCACAAATATCACTGTCACCAGATCAGACAAAGAATACAGGATAGAATAATTTGCTCTCTTGATGTGTGAATACCATGTATAAATCACATTTTCATTATAATAAATGTACTATCAGCAAACAAATTTATGAGTACAAATACTGCAATCTGCATAAGAAAAATTTTCAACATTAAGTACTACGGTTAAATACCTAAGTATTGCAAATAAAATGAGTAATTATTACTATGCAGATATGTTTGATATGATAACAGTAACCTACAAGGTCGATGTGAGGTTGAAGAGAGGAAGAGCTGAGTAATGTTCACAGAATGGAAGTTCTGTCTGTGAAGATAGTTGGAAGTATGCCTAATTTACACTTACTAACATTCAGAAGCATATTGTACTTGCACATTTAACTTGCATTTGGAAACTTAATATCCTATTTGTACATATTTAACTCATATTTGGAAACATGTCTTAGTTTACACACTTAACTTACATTTAGAAAACCAAGTGGGAAGGCTCAGGTGTATTCTCGGTGGCTCACATTCAGCAGGTGATGAATTCAGTTTGTGTGTCCAACCGTCCTGACCCATAAGTTTTGCAGGGGTCTGTGGGTCAATAGGCAAATACTGGGAAGGATAATTACGTCCCCCAGATATCCTGCCCATTTCATCTTGCTTCTCAGTTCACTTTGTCTTTCATCCTTGTCTGTTTCAACATTCTAACTGAAGCTGGGGGTTTTGGCATGCATGACAGGGAATTTGCTGTCTGAAAATTCTCATCCTCCAGATCAGGAGAGGTCTCCAATTCCCAGGCTCCCCAGGTAATGTGTAAGCAAAAGGGGGGAGGGGAGCCAGTTGTAACAGCTGTCACCAGGGTATTTCAATTTTTAGCTGCTAGGGACCCTGCTCTCTGCTGTTGTCTCTTCTCAGATCTGACTACCCTTAGTATCCTCTCCCTTTTGGAGGGGATAAACACAAAAGATTCATAGGTCAAAGTGAAAAAGTCCCCCTTGTCATAACGTCATATACTTAGAAACATGTCCATTTTATACATTTAACTAAAATTAGGAAGCATGTTCTAGTTTGCACATTTAACTTACATTCATAAACTTGTCTTAGTTTAGATATTTAACTAGCGTTTGAAAATATTTCCTGGTTTATAAATTTAATTTGTAAACCTGTCCTAGTTTATACAGCTTACATTTGGAAACATCTCTGAGCTCACAATAAATGAAACGTGTCTGTTTATGAGACACACCCATAAAGAAAGATTTCTGGTCATCCTACAGCTAGCAACTATATGCTGGGGAGGAGCTGTATATACATGATGGAGCAATGACATGGCATTGCTCATGGACTCCTTGAGATTTTAGAGTTGCTTCATAGCAGCAGTTGAGAATGGAGGCTCACATTCCAACTCCCCTGCATATGAAGTACGGTTGGTGATATAGTTTTTGAATGTGCAGTGTATAATGCTAATTGAAATTCACCAGCTGTGCTGGGTCTGTGGACGTAGTGTTATGAGCAAGCAGATGGTGCATTGCTGGTGCAGAGACTTTGCAGTAGGTCAACAAAATGTCCATATGAGAAGTGCAGCAGGAGGCCATCCATCATTGCAGATGACCTTGTAAAGTTTCCCTAGGATCATGTTATAGAGAATCATTGCTTCACAGTCATGTAACACAGTAGCCAGTTCCCAATGTGCAACTCCTTGTTACATGAAATTGAATTGTCATGGAGCACCTGTTCCAGAAATTGTGCATCAAGTGTGTTCCAAAACTGTTTACTCAAGAACAAAAGCAAAGCTCTTGGGGGCAGCTTTGATGTTTCTATAGCAGTACCATGATGATGGTGAGGAGTTTCTGAACGAGAACATCAAAAGGGTTGAAACATTGGTTGCATACATACCTCAGGAACCATTCAGCAGTCAGTCCATTAACACCACATTAACACCACTGTAAGACAAAATTCAAACAGATTGTGTCAGCACTGAAAATGTTGTGTTCAGTTTCTGGGTCTGAGGAGGAGTTCTCCTCTTCAAATTCATGACCAGAAATGAGACTGTTAATACTGACCGTTACTATTGTGACTTTGTGGGTTCGTGAAATTAAAAGTCCAATTGCACAAACTCAAAAATGTTCTTTATTTCCACCGAATTACAGTTGGAACACTTGCCGATTACATAGAATTACATAGCGCACACAATTACAATTCACCAGTTCGTCTGTCACAGGTCCACTACGCACTCGCAATCACGTACAACTCCTCCGATGCACGTACACAGTCTTCCCGTCCGTTCGCTAGCACAGCGCTCCTCCGGCTGCTCGCCAAGAACTGAACTGAACCGTCCCTGCGTCCCTTATATACACAGATCGCTGAGTCTGGAAGCTTCGCGGCTCAGTGAATCATCCCGAAGGTTCCAGCCGTCAGGAGGAGGAGAAAGAGACGGTATAGGGCTCGTGCTGCTCTTCTAACCATCCCCTTCGTTAGCGCTACACAGATAAATGGGTAGGCGTGACCGGAATGCTTCCCATGTGGCCCTACCTGCCAGCTGGTCCTATCGGGAATTCCGATGTTCGGGTGACACTATGAAACAATGTGAAAGTTGTAATGGATTATTCATAACAAGCAATATTGGAAGCTTAGTGATGGTGTTTTCTTGCTGCATCAGCCACACATGGCTTAATGTACAACAGAGATCTGTAAACATTTGGTGGGAGGTGTTTGATTATTCTACAGCTCCAACTTCACTCCCAGTGATTTGTATTTGTTCCAGAATTTAAAAAAGTGCTATCCAGTCAGAATCAGCATTTTCAGATTGACAAAGAAACAGATGGTTGTCCATAGTTGTTCTGATTCCAGGTGGCAGATTCCTATGTTACAGGAATACAAAAGTTGATCCCACACTATGACAAATGTAGGAATTCAAGTGTGAATATGTTGAAAAATAGCTTGACACATCCTCTATCTGCTCCAAGAAAATTTTTAATGAAGTTTTTTTTTCTTCCCATGGTCCTAGAAAAACTTACTTAATAGATGTGCCTTGTACATATTTAAGTATCATTTAGAAGCATATCCCGGTTGACACATTTAACTAATATTGGGGAATACTAAACTGCAATAGAGGAGAACAGACATGCAGCAGAGTTGCTCCTGTGGAAGTGAGAAAAAAGCAGCTAAGTGACATAGCAGCTGCAAAGCAGACGGGAGAAGTTACAAGAAACAATGGCTTGGCAATGAGGTTTAAACAAGAATGGAGGAAGTGGGATAACATAGTATTAGAGATTAAAATTGAAGAGCTGAGAAGATAACAGAAGATGATAAAAGTAGAATGGAAAGTATGGAAGACTACATGAGAAGATACAACCTAAACTATTAAAACAAGCAAAAAAGGGAAGAGGAACATCGGTTTATATCAATAAGGATCTCTCATAAGAACAAAGAGAAGAAAGGATGACTCTATTTGAAGGAAGGAATAAGGTAAGGAAATAAGGATTTAATGCACTAATACAAAACAGCAAACTGTGGATTGATGGACTAGTAGCTGAGCAGAGAAGCAGCATAAGCAACATCAAAGAAACAGAGCATATGAGTGTTGACGCAGCAGAAACAAAGAAGCTGATTTTGATATTCGGTGTGAATATCCAGAATACATGTGGAGTGCATTGATGGAAGAGAAGTAATGAACAGTGTAAATTGAATACAAGATGTGGAAAACTCAGAAATGACAGCTGTGAAAAAGGAAATAGGAAAGATGAAAGTGCATTATGGCCAGTGCAGAGTGAAACAAGTGTGGGGAATCAGGGGATAAAGGAAATGCAGAGTGAAACTAGTGTGGGGATACCAGGGATTAGAAAAAGGGGGTAAGAATTATGCAGTGTATATCGAGATGTAGTGGCATGTCACCAAGGCAAAAATGTGGCTATAATGGGTACATTACAGAAAGAAAAGAATAGAATGGGACCGTGAGAGGTAGAGGAACAGATAGGAGCTAGTGTGATGAGACAATCTATCATTGGGGCAAGGGGAGAAGTGACAAAACGAAGCTTAGTAACTGTGATAGAAAAAGAGGAGGCAAGAAAAAGGGTAAAACAGTGAGAACATAAAAAAAGTGAGGTTAAATGAATCCAGGCTGAGTAAAGGGATAAGTTGAAATAAGAGGTAAACAATGGTCAGAGAAGATTAAGCATTTTCCAACTAGCGAAAAATAAATGTTGCTGTACAAATTGCAAAAAGAGAAGAAACATTACACTGGGGTTGTAACGAGCAGAGGAGAAAATCCAAGAAAGTAGGGCAAAGTGATAATTAACTGGTAGAAGAATTGAAAAGGGATTATAGTTAAATAATTTGTAACAGGGAAAGTGGACCCAAGAAATGACATGTGCAAGTGAGAAATATTGAAAAGTGAGTTTAAATAACTCCATGCCCAGAAACAATAATAATAAGCTGAAACGAGTTATAGACAAAAATTTGGCAAATAGCAAAAACTAGTACATGATAAAAAATTAAATGTAAAGCAATTACTCTTATAAGGGCCAGGCATGTATCAAGTATGTGTGTAATTGTATTGAAGGGCTGCCTTATTAGTAAAGGGCTCAGAGCTCAGCTCAGGTGTAGCCCAAGATGTATTTGTTTTATTACTTCATAAACCATATCTAGTTAAAACTAATGTTTGGAACATGTTTAACTATGTACTAACAGTTATAAACTACATACTTAAAATTATAAACATGTCCTGGTTTTACAGCTTACATTTAGATATATGTTGTAATGTAGGCACTTACCATATATTTGGGAGTAATTCTAGTTTACATACGTAAATAAAAAGTGTGAATAAGTGTACTTTTCCTTGATAGTTGACTTTAATGTAAGCTTCTTCAGAGTGAGCCTCTTTTGTACCCAACTTTTTACTAGCTTCTCTTACTAATGTGCAGTTTTTTCTCTTTCAGGTGTTTACCTGCCCTTACTTTGGGAACAGAGTTTCTGCATAAGATCTCCTTTGGCATTAGGTTACACTCGTGGTCACTTCTCAGCATTGGTTCCCATGGAGCCATATAGCAGAATGGAAGCAGGTATTGCAGGAGGAGGCAATAATCTTTCCCCTAATGATGATCTACAAATTACTTTCCTTCCACTTATGGATCGTGACCGTAAACTACTTCCTGTCCATTTTCTGACACATGATGAGGTGAGCTTTAGGCATAATTTATTCAAGAAAGAGTTTTTATATGCTGTATATATATGATGTGAACATATATCAGCAAAGGATACCAACAGATTAATGAAAATTCAGGAGTATTGCAAGTTTAATAAAATGGATTTAAGTGACAAAATCTATGCATATTATACTGTAATACATATAAAATATGAAAAAAAAAAAAGTATTGAAACAACTTTGGAAGACCTATTAATACTTAAAAGATAGAAGCTAGCAACAATGAAGCAACAAAAATTACTATATAAAATATAATTATTTGTTACAAAACTTCACTTATTTGTTAAGGAAATTGATGAAAAATTTCAGAGCATTGATTGGAGACTAGTTTCAATCGCTTCGTTGTCAGTGTTACGATCACTAGGTGTTGCAATACCAAACTCTGAAAATGAAACAAAATGAAAGTCAGAATCGATTGACAGTATTTTAAAATAAATATTTCTTCCCAAACCATTAAATCTATTGGACTATTTAATTGCTTTAATAATTTAACTTCTGGATTTATTTCATGGTTAAATAACCAAACAAATGATGAGCCACAGCCGATTTGTCAATCTGTTTATACCTAATATTTTGAAAATGTTCTTTCATTCTGGTATCTAAGTTACATTTGGTCCTTCCAATGTAAACCTGGTCACAATCTAAACAATTATATTGATAAATGCCAGATTTTTTATTATTGGGAATTTTATCTTTTTTAGAGAAATGTAGCAAATTTTTAAAATTATATTTATTTTGAGGAACTAAAGTTATACCAAATTCTTTAAACATGTTTTCAAAATGTTTTTTAACCCAAGGATTGTAAGTAAGTTTTTTAAAATTATAATCGTCTTTTATTTTTATTTGTTTTTAGTAAAAAACTGAATATCTTTCTTATTTTTCAGTAATGAAAGGTTTGATCCTATGTTAACTTTATTTTCGTTTCATTCCACACCTAACCTCCAAGTTTTCTTTTCCTTTTTAACATTGTTAAATTCAAAAACAAAAGATGAAATCTCACCAATCAATAAATCTGGAATATACCAACTAAGTTATAAGGATTATGAAAAGTTCTACATAGAAGAAACTAAAAGAAATCCAAAAACCAGAGTCAAATAACATTTTAGGAACATGAAATTGAAAGAGGAAGACACGTCAGCAGTGGTTATTCACTTTTGGAACGGTATCATAACCTTCACTCAAATCCAAAATTATTAGGTGTTGTGATATACCATAAACTGACAATGTGGGAGAACATCTTAATATGTAAATATAAAGATGGAGTAATAAACTTTGAATCATCATCATGCTTGTTACCTTGATGGACAAGTTTTGTTCCATTGGACTGTAATACTCAAGACAAACTTAAGTAGCTGTAACCTATAGGAATCCCAGGTCTTCTTTCTGGGATCCATTCATTCATTGTCCAGTTACTGTGATGGTTAAGGACATTTAAAAAGTAAAAAACTGGATTAGTGGCAGTTTTTTATTGCTCACTTTGTCATATGTAGTATTTTTTACATATTTGAGGTTTTTTTTTCAGCAACATGTTTTTGCTAAAATGTATTACTGTACTGTTACAAATTTTCAAACCTTCACATTTATGCTGTCATTGGATTAGATTGATTTGCATTCAGTGAGTTCCTGATAGCCACAAAGGCCTGTGAACATTAAATATGTCAAAAAAGTATGCAGTTTAATAACATTGTATACTTGAATATTGAACATAAAAAACACATACAGGCAATATGAAAAACAAGGCAGGGATCGTTATACATCATACAAAATCAAACACTCCCCCGCAGTCAGAAGACTTAGCAAATATGTAGATACAGATGCAATTCATAACAAATTATTATATTTGTATTGCTTCACTGTTATTAGCTTGATTTTTTTTAACATATACAATTTGTTAGTTTCTTTTCTTTCATTTCCTCTCTCTCTCTTTCTCTCACCATTTTCACTTGGCTTTTGCAAATACGTCTCAACATTCTGTATTAGATTTGCAGTGGATAACATTTATTGTCAGTTCTTCAATATACATACATTAAAATAGCTTTTGAATAGGCATCAAAGGAAAATTGGCAATGATTTGTCATTAGAACAGCTGAATTCCACTTAAAGAGCTACATAAGCTTTATCAGGATAATTTGTCATTCAGGTAGTCTTATAAAGTTATTTTGAGCTTAGGTACTCTCTAGCAGGAACTTTAAAAGCATTGAAGTTATCAGTTTTTCCTTTTGAGATCATTAGGAAGACAGTTGAGTATTTTGATGGTTTCATAATACACACCTTCCTGGAAGCAAGAAAGCTTAGCTCTGGGATGATGAATGATACACTTTTGTATAAGAATAAATCTAAATAAAGAATGTATGTTTGCAAGGAAAGGTTAATATCTTCAATCTTCTAAAAAGATCTTTGCAAGAGTGTCTGTTATGGGTGTTAGAAAGGATCCTTAAACCTTCTTTTTGCATAAGAAATACTTGGAAATTAACCATTTCTTCCATACTATTGTATGTAGGCTAAGATGTGGATCAGTAGAGCCAAACTAAAAAATTCAATGCCATAGCCAGGATTTGAACCACGGATCTCCTGGTCTCCATCCAGTTACTCTTAACCATTGAGCTATTATGGCCAACATTCCAGCAAGACACTAAATTCTTCAACTGACTCATACGTTTCCTGGTAAACCACTAGGGTTTCTCATATACAATGAGATACGCACCTTTTTTGGCAAATTACTATGCTATAAGTACTTAAGACCAAGGCTTCCTAGTTAAACCACTATTTTTGAGGTAAATTGATGGAAATGAATCGTTTCTTGTGCACTAGCTGTATGTAGGCTAAGGTTTGAATGAGTAGAGCCAGACTGAAAAATGCAGTAAGTACTTGAGTTCGAGAATTTGTCATGTCGGCATATTGGCCATAGTAGCTCAATTGTTAAGAGCAACCGGATGGAGACTGGGAGATCCGTGGTTCAAATCCCAGCTACGTCATTGAATGTTTCAGTCTGGCTGTACTCACCATAAGAAATACTTGTTTACTTTCTACTGAGTTGCCCCTAAATAATATTCCATATTCCATGTTAGAGTTAAAATATGCATAGTACACTAATTTAAATGTATCTTTAGAACTTACATTAACCACTGCTCGGATGCCATAAGAGGCAGTTGAGTTTAGGTAAGATATACTTTATGTGAAAATTCAGTGTATTCACGAATACAAAGGTTTTTGAGAAAGAAAAAATAATTAGTCAATCTAAGGAATATAGTAATGGCAGAGCTTTAACAGGAGCTACCAATTGGAAAAGTTTGTGAGCGTGGATTTAAATTATTTATATTACATTAGGCATAATTTAATACAAGTTACAGTATAGCAAATCAGACAGCATACTCAAAATAATTACAATCAGAAACTTTACTTTAAAGATCTAATGTCACAAAATACAGCAAGACCTCTTTGAAGAAATCAATAAAATTGTACTTAAAGGCTCTGCTAACATCAAAGTGAAATTTTACAAAATGTGATGAAATTTTTCACCTTATACTATTTTTTTATGCTTCTATCTTTTACCGCAGTGCTGTAGTGATGTTTTCATAATATCAGCTGTTTTAAAAGTTTGTTTGCTCAGTGGTTCTATATTATTCGGTTAATCCATAGTGTTAAACTTGCAAGTCTCTTTTTGGGGAGCAACACAGTGTTCTGCATCCTGCGTAAATTGATTTACACACTTGAAATTTTCAGGTGAGCTGCAGATAAGGATTTTAAAATTGTTGAGCTCTTTTTAAAATATATCTTACAGCCTATTTGTAGGTAAATAGGTAAATTTGTAGGTAATTTTTCCATAAATTAACTTTAAAGAGAGTCGATTAAAGACACTAGACAACACTTACTTTTAAATTTTTCCGGAACTAGTTTCAGAGGCTTTGCCTCTATCATCGGCCGGCTCTCGAGTCGAGAGCCGGCCGATGATAGAGGCAAAGCCTCTGAAACTAGTTCCGGAAAAATTTAAAAGTAAGTGTTGTCTAGTGTCTTTAATCGACTCTCTTTAAAGTTAATTTATCATAACAACACTGTTTTCAACACTTCCAAGAAAGTAATTTTTCCATAACTTAAGCTGATACAATTGAAAAGTGTGCTAATTCTTATACAAAACAAAATGTTACTAATACATTAATTAAAACTATTCCATACCTGAATAACAATTTATTCATATTGGATATTTAGCTTCAAAATAAAATTTCAGGTCAGATACAATAAACTACTTTCCTCAAGGGTTATTTTGTATTATCACATCAAAATTGTGGTAATGCTTAACTGTGTGCAAGTTACAATGATTTTACATTTTGATTAATGGTGGTTAATTATAATTAAGAAATTAGTACCTCAAAAATGTTAACTCATAAAAGTTCTGTATGCCTATTCAATATGCCTTATACTGTTCATATGTGGCAAACATTTTAAGTTAAAAGAAAATTGTTATGTAGTTTTTTGCAGTCACATTGCCTTCAACTGTTAGACAGCAATGATAATCAGTTCTATTTATTTAAAATCAGTGTCATTTCTTTGGATTTTCCAGACTAGTATGGAACTGTATAAAATCACTGTATCATTTAAGGATAGCAGTCCATTTTTTAAAAATTAATTGCATATAATTTTGCTGCAGGTTGGTAGAGAAGAAAACATACTGCGCCAGTGGTTAGATGTTGGTGAGACAGATGGTGGCATCTTGGTAGCACACCAGAAACTCCACAAAAGACCTCTTCTTGTAGCTCAAATGGTGGAAGAGTGGTTAAACCACTATCGTAGATTAGCGTAAGTATTTCTCCTATATCCTTCATAAGTACTTTATTATGTAATGTATTGTGACTTTGTGGGTTTGTAGAATTAAAAGTCCAAGTTGCAGAAATTCAAAAAGTATTTTATTTCCGTAGAAATACACTTTGGACAATCTTTACAGTAGCAGAATTGCGTCACATACACAATTACAATCCTCCAAGGTCGCCATCCACAAACAAAGGCGTTCACACAATTTACTTCTGATTACACTCTCTCATTACGACTTTGTTTACTACTGTCTTTACAACTGTCCGATAAACTAGACATGGTTTCTTTTTATACTCGACCATTCATGATTCTAGATTGTTCTATAACAAACAAGAAATCGAATATATCGAGATTTAACTGTACTGGAACACCACAGTGAAGCGAAATAATTATTAATTTTTAGATGAGTCGTATTTATTACACATCTGCTTCACTTTCGTACCTATTTTGAGGACATGTTTCGCAAATCATCGTTTGTCCTTAAAATAGGTACGAAAGTGAAGCAGATGTGTAATAAATACGACTCATCTAAAAATTAATAAGAAATCGAATGTTCTGTCACTAGACGAAACACAAACGTTCCAGACTTCAAACATTATCTGTTTTGGCATGCCTTTTATCTCCACGCTATGTTTATCTGCTTAGGCAAGCTCTTCTCCACCCGGCATTATCTGTCCCTTATTGCTCCGCGCCGCACTTTCGTAAATAATGGGTTCGCAACACTGCTCCTTCCTCAAGACTGGTCGTCCCGAACAGCACCATCGTAGCGGGCCAGACGATCCAAGTCTACCACCAATATCTTCCTTCGGGACACCTTCTGGATGCGGTAGACAACGCCGTTAATGCTCTTCACCACCCGGTACGGTCCTTGCCATGGTTGCTGAAGTTTCGGGCAGCATCCCTTGGTCCGAGTAGGGCGATACAACCAGACCAGGTAACCTTGCTGGAACCCTTGGCCGTTGGCTTGCCTATCGTATCAGGTCTTCATGCAGTCGCTCGCCTTCTGGATGTTCTGACAAGCCATCTCATGAATGTCGTGGAGATGGTCCACCAGGTTCTCCACATACTTGGTTGCTGGCTGTTTTGCGTCCGGGGGGCTCCCAAAAGTCAGGTCACAAGGGAGGCGTAACTCTCGGCCGAACATTAAGCTGGCTGGCGTCATCCCAGTGGTGTCGTGTGTTGACGAGCGGTAGGCCAACAAGAACAGTGGCACCTTGGCATCGCAGTCTCGCTGATGGCTAGTCACAACCTTCCTCAGGTGTTGTTCTAAGGTCTTGATGTATCTCTCCACCATGCCGTCCGACTGTGGATGTAGGGGTGTTGTGCGGGTCTTGTTCACCCCAAGTCTTTCTAGTGCCTCCTTCATCAGGTTGGATTCAAAATTGGTGCCCTGATCACTGTGGAGCTCTAAGGGCACCCCAAATTGGCAGAATAGTTGCTCCACGAGGCAGTCTGTAATTGTCTTCGTCCTGGTTCGGGATGGCATATACCTCCGGCCACTTGGTGAAGTAGTCCACGACCACCATCAGGTATTTATTGCCTTGGTCGGACACTGGGAATGGTCCGGCTATGCTGACGGTGATCCGTTTGAATGGCAATCCGACGTTGTACTGCTGCATGCGACCCCAGCTCCTAATCTGGGGGCTGCGACTCGTCGCGCACACGTGACATTGACGGCACTATCTCTCAGCCTCAGCCAGTAGTAGTGCTGTCGGAGTTTGTCGATTGTTTGATTTGCTCCCAGGTGTTCTCCTGAAGTACCAGCGTGCACTTCCTCCAAGACCTCTGGGACCTTACTTCGGGGAAGTACCAATTGTTCTCTCTGCATCTTCCTATCAGGCGATTCCCATACCCAGAACAGCACACCCTCTCTTGTCTTCAGTGAGTCCCATTGTGCCCAGTAGGACTTGTATATGGCACTTCCTGGTGCGATGTCCTCCCAGGTTGGTCTGCTCCCTGCCTCCAGTTCCTTTCAAGACTGGCCCCAAGTCCACATCCGCCAGCTGCTCCCTCCTCAGATCTGCGCTATCCCAGCCGTCTGCAGGCACTGCCATGACCACTCTGACAGCTGCGCCACGCTCCTTCTCTTCCACTCTTATGCACTGGCCGCACTCTTCCGGGCAGGGTCTTTGGGACATGGCGTCTGCGTTGCCGTGGCTCTTACCTCTATGGTTTTCAGAGGTGAAGTTGTACTCCTGCAGCCTCAATCCAACGGGCTGTCTAGCCTTCCAAGTTTCTAAAGCTGAGTAGCCGTGTTAGGGCAGAGTGGTCAGTCCTCATGTGGAATAGCTGACCGTGCAGGTACTTGTAGAAGTGCTTCAAGGTCTTTACTACCGCCAGTAACTCTCGCCAGGTGACGCAGTTGTTCTTTTCTGCCTTAGTGTTTTGCTGTAGTAGGCTATCGCTCGCTTGTGCCCGTCCTGGACTTGGGATAAGATGCCTCCAATGCAATGGTCGCTGGCGTCGGTGTCCACAATGAAGGTGCCGCCTGGTTGTGGGAATCCCAAAATAGGAGCACTGCAAAGTGTCTTCTTCAACTTCTGGAAAGCGCCTTTGGTGTCCTCCATCCACACATAAGGCCGGTGTTCCTCTGTCAGGTGGGTGAGGGGCTTCGTGATGTTGGAGAAGCCCTTTATGAAGTGGCGGTAATAACTGCACAGCTCCAGGAAACTGTGCAACTCTCGCTTATCCTTCGGCCGAGTACAATCTCTCATGGCCTGTGTCTTCTCCGGGTCTGTGACCACTCTGGTTGGTGAGAATATGTGGCCCAAGTAGTTAACCTCCTTGCGGAAGATCTGGCACTTTGCGTTCAGCTTCAGGTTAGTCCCCTGCAGTCTCTGTAACACCTTGCTCAGGTTGTTAAGATGGTCTTTGAAAGTCTTACCGACGATAATGATGTCGTCTAGGTATAGCAGGCAGGCATCATAGGTCAATCCTCTCATCACTGACTCCATGAGGCGTTGGAAGGTAGCTGGTGCGTTGCAGAGGCCAAACGGCATAAGTGTGAACTGCCAAAGCCGTTGGCCTGTTGAGAATGCTGTTTTCTCCTTGTCCCTCGGGTCTAGAGCCACCTGCAGTAACCCGACTTCAGCTCCAGGGTCGAGTACCACTGCGCAGCAGCAAGCATGTCAAGAGTGTTGTCAATCAGTGGTAGTGGGAAGCAATCCTTCCTGGTGCAGCATTCAGCTTCCTGTAATCCACCACGCAGAAGCGTAGCTCGCCATTCTTCTTTACCAGAGTTACAGGGGAGCACCAAGGGCTGTCAGGCTCTTCAATCACTCTCCTGGATTTCATGTCCTCCAGCATGTCTCGTACCGCCGCTTGTTTCGCCAGCGGAACGCGTCTAGGGGGTTGCCGAATAGGCCGGGCATCTCCAGTGTCGATGCAGTGAAGCACTTTCTCCGTGCCGTCGTAGTCACTGTTACCTTGGCTGAATTCACACTGGTATCGTCTCAGCAGTTGCCGAACCTTCTCCAGCTGTTCTGCGGTCAGGTGTTCAGCCGCCCTCTTCAGTAAGCCTTCCAGCCGGGGCCCTAGGTATTGCGTCGACACCGGCTCCTCTGGCTTGTCGATTGCTGTCACACTGACCACAGCCTCGCACGTCCCCAAACTCCATCCCGACCTGGATGTCGTTATCGGCGTCCGTCAGGTTGAGCAGCTTCACTGGCACCTCCTCTCGGCACGGCATCAATGTCCTGGCTACACAGAGTCCATGCACAGAGGTCTTCTGGTCCAGCATCATGTTCTTCGTCCGCTGGTCTTCCAGTCGCGCCGTCACCACCACCTCGCTTCTCGCGGAGACATCCACATCTTCCTTCAAGGTGACTTTGTAAATTCCCAGGCGTTCTTCGGGTTGCCGGAGTATCACCTATTCTCCATTGAGCCGCAGGACCTTCCTGCCGACGTCAACTGTCGCCTCATGGCTCCTGAAGGCCTAGTATCACCTCCTCAGCCACCTTCGCGACGAACACCCACTGACGCACTGCACTCCGTCCCAAGGTCAACTTCAGGAGAGCCTCCTCCACAGGCAAGTGTCGCTCGATGCCGTCATAAGCTGATATGGTCGGCTTGGCTTGGCTTCCTGGTTGGTAAACCCCTGGCTGTGTCAGGTATGATGGCGGTCACGGCTGCCCCGGTGTCTTACCAGCACGCGGCACAGCCTCCCTTTCACCCAACCGTCCGCGATGAGGATGTCATCCATCCGTCAGCTGACGGCGCACAGCGTAATTCGAGGGGATGGTGATGCCGGTGCCGACGTGCCCCTTGCAACGCTGGGCCTTTCCCTTTCTTCCGGCTGCTCTTCCTGGTGTCCGCAGTCTCTCTCCAGGTGCCCCAGCTGGCCACTCCCCCAACACACGCCACTTGGTCTTTGCCGACGTCCCTCGGCTGGCCTTCGGTCTCCATTATAGCTGATACTCCTGGTTCTCGACGCCGGGGTAGCCATCACCTTGGCCACCTTCATCCTCAATGCTGCCATTAGCGCCTCGTGGATAGATATGTAATCGCTTAGCATTAGGCGCTGACAAATCTCCGTGTCTTGTACCCCGTCAACAAAGGTGTAGGCGGCTTCCCGGGATACGAACTCTGGTGGGAGGTCGACTAAGGCTCTACTAGCCAGCTGCTCAATTGCCAGGGCGAACTCCTGCAGTGTCTTCCTTGGCCGCTGCAACCTTGACTTCAGCTGGCTGCGGTACACTGCGGCTAAGTGGTGATTTCCGAAGTGGTTTTCCAGGGTTTCCCAGATGTCCTTGGGTGCCGCCGCTGTCTGAACCGCGTTCAGAACTTCTGTGGCCCGTCCCTGGAGGCTGGCTATTAGCTGTGCGGCTTCTTCCTTCGGTGACCACTTGTTGTGTTTGGCCACTGTGTCGAAATGGTGACAGAAGACTTCGAACGTTGAAGTGATGGAAGACTTCGGCGGTTTGACACGCGTAGATGTTGTGTCGCATCCCGGCGGGTCTACTTTTAAATCCTTCAACCTCCTGCCGACGACCATCATGGCGTTCAGGGACTTGGTGTTGTTGTCGGCCTTTCCCTCCAGCTGGTTAACGCAGCTCGCTAGGTCTTCGGCGCGCTCGCCTAACTACGTGAAATCCTCCTTTACGCTGACCAACTGCTCCTCAAATTTGGCGGCGAGGGCTTCATTCGCAGCCCTCATTTCGGTTGCCAGACTATCGTTCGCCGCTTTCATTTCCATGGTTAATTCGGCCATCTTTGCGGACATCGTCGCGGCCAAGTTGCTATTTGAAGCTTCCATCTTCGCAGCGAGGTTATCATTAGCCGTCTTCATTTCTGTTAGTACTGCGGTCAGGCTATTATTTGCCGCTTTCATTTCCATGGTCAGTTCGGCCTTCATTTCCATCATGTTCTTTAAAATCGTTTCCAATGCCGCGTCCATTGTTTAATGTTCCACTTCCTGACACCAATTGAGACTTTGTGGGTTCGTAGAATTAAAAGTCCAAGTTGCAGAAATTCAAAATGTTCTTTATTTCCATAGAAATACTCTTTGGACATTCTTTATAGTAGCAGAATTACGTCACATACACAATTACAATCTTCTAAGGTCGCTGTCCACAAACAAAAGCGTTCACACAATTCAGTTCTGATTACACTCTCTCATTACGACTCTGTTTACTACTGTCTTTACAACTGTCCGATAAACTAGACATGGTTTCTTTTTATACCCGACCATTCATGATTCTAGATTGTTCTATAACAAACAAGAAATCGAATGTTCTGTCACTAGACAAAACATGAATGTTCCAGACTTCTAACGTTATCTGTTTTGGCATGCCTTTTATCTCCGCGCTATGTTTATCTGCTTAGGCAAGCTCTTTATCTCCAGCCGGCACTATCTGTCCCTTATTGCTCCGCGCCGCGCTATCGTAAATAATGGCTTTGCGACAGTATTAAACTTTTATGATGAGCAGAACAGTTTTATTGTTTTGGTTGTATTGTTATAAGTAATGTAGGGAAAGTAAACAAGAACCTCATGGACCATAGGTAATCCAAATTAATTAAAATCCAGATAATTTGAAAAAGAACTCTTAAATAAAAAAAGGCATTGATGTACAATTGTGAAATTTGGATCACTGTAAAACCAGAAGAGAAAAGAAAAGAATTTAAAGTCAGATTACATTTTTACTATTGCTTTCAGGATAGTTTTAAAAATTAATCAAACTTAATCTCACACACTTTGATTTTATTATTCCTTGACAATTACCATGGTCACAGTTGGCTTGAAGCATGTGACCAATGGTGATCTGCATGCTACCTGCATTGCCAGTCTACAATGGTATACACTCATGTATTTATCAAAGGGTGCACATATCTTTGTAGTGAAAAATTAAGCAATAATCAATTCAGATAAATAAGGTTCTTGTCTGTTGCATTCCACCTAAAAAAAAGTATGTATCAGTATTTCACCAGAAATACAGATTTTGAGGCTCACTTTATACAATAAGTTCATTTTTAAAACAAGCTTTGGTTTTATATGTGCGCATGCATATGTGTATTCAAAAGAGAAAGAAAGAATTTTTAAAAATTATTTTGTTTCTACAAATAAAAATATTTGCTAATTAACGTCCACTTATCTTAAGATGTTGATGTTAATACTTCTATCTTCTTTTTAAAAAACTGTCTTTTTAAAACTTCTATCTTCTTTTTTAAAAAGAAGATAGAAGTATTAACATCAAATTCTTAAGATAAGTGGACGTTAATTAGCAAATATTTTTGCTTCACTTTCTGTGTAATTATTTTGTTTGTCAATTGTCAGGATCATATCAGCGCCACTGTGCTAGAATTCTTGTCTAGGTTTTCTTTTACATGCCAGTAAATCTATTGACTTGGTGCAGTTATTTCTAAGCATAATTAAAAATTATTAGTGTGAGCCTGGTTTTAACCTACAACCTTGGGATCAGTAGACCACCGTCTAACCAAGACCAACATGTAAGAGAAAACAATACAACTCTAAGATTAGTTTCTAAGTTTTCAAAAATGAAAAGCCTGTTAAATACCAAACATGTTATCTAAATATAATTTTGAGTTGAACTAGTACTCAATGCTCCACTTGTTGCTAGTGGTTACCTAGAACGCATTTCGTTAGGATCTTCCTAACATCATCAGCTGTTGTCGACTAATGGATGTTGGTTTGGTGGTTACCTAGAATGTGTTTCGTTAGGATCTTCCTAACAGCATAAGCTGTTGTCGACTAATGGACGTTGGAGGTGATAGGGGCTTCTCTGTCGGTATCTTGATGAACTTGAAGTTTGGGTTCTCTTCAAAGGTAGTGTCGAAATTGAACAGTTTTCCATCATATTTCTTAATGAAAATTTTTTCCCACGTGGTTAATTCAGCTGGACCTTGGACACTTTTTAATAAGTGAATTTCTCGTTCTATATTGTGATTCTCCTTCCAAAAATGGTACACTACCGCCGATTTATCTATCTCTTTGTTCCTGATATTCCTAAAATACTCTTTAAGCCTAATGTTCAAATTCCTTTTAGTTTTTCCAATGTAAAAGCTGTCACAACCTTTGCAGTTTATCCGGTACATACCTGATTTTTGTCTGTAGGTATCTCCTTTGTATTATGTGATTTCAAAAGGTGTTGTACACTGAATTTGTTCTGTAGGGCCAAAGTAATGTGCTCTTTGAAGACTTTTTGGAAAAGTAGCTCTGGGATGATATGTAAATGTTCTGTAGGAAGAAAACGATGGATGAGATTTGCAAAACAGTATATCAGTGTCTTTGGGTAGCTGGAATGGAATTCTATCGGATATCTTTAAACTTGCAGAACAATAGGAAAAATCTATGCAGAGAAATGGAGACTATGTTAAAAAGTAACAGGAAAGCTCGTAGATTAAATTACATACTTGGTTTATCTACAAATTTAAGATTATGATTTTTAAAAAATTTAGTGTACTACTTTCAGAATGACCCTTGTAGACCAAAAATATAGATATTTTTAATACAAATAATTATGTCAAACTTTTCTCAGCATTAATCATTTCTGAGATATGTTTTATTATTGGTTTCAATTGTCAAGTACTTTATACTTGACAAGTATACTTGATAGAGTCAAACTGAAAAATTCAATGCCATGGCTGGGATTTGAACCATGGATGGAGCACTAGGTCAGTGCAGCCGTAATTGCCATCTCTGTTTTAGAAAGACTTTTATAGCAGTTCTGTCTCCACACAGCTATGTGGATGATTATGTATACTGCTAATCTAGCCTCAGCTTGAATGCATAGTTCTAGCTGGGGAAGACCAAGTAAAGTTTCTAAAAGTCAGAGTACTTCTAAAGTCTTCAAAGTATATAAACAGGATAGCCTCTGGAAACTATTTAGGTTTCCTGTGGTTATAATTTGTAGTCTTTGGCCACCATACTAATCCTCTGTAAGCTTTTTTTATGGTTTTACCACAACTTCGTAGAGCCATTAACTTGAGAAGTCAGTTTTGACGTACTAAGCATTTGCTAAACTTATGTGTCAGCTTTGCTTTACAGATAATACTTTTAAGGTGTGCATGTAAAATGTGTGCTTGCTCCAGTTCTTTATTCCACCAGATCCACCTCTACATTTGGGTTTTATTTGGATGGGACAGTTCTCATGATATGAATCAATAATAGCTTCTTGAAACTCAGAAGCAGCAGGGTCATTATCAGCTAAATATCTGACCTACATATTCTTATTATCCAGTTTAATTGTTAGGGTTGTTCATAGAATTTTCAGTTATTTCTTTTAATATTTCTGAATTTTTAAGATTCTGATGAGTGATGGGTTCTTGGAGACCCAGCACTCAGTGATCAATGATCAATGTTCCAATAAATTCAGTAGAAATTGTAAAGTCCAGAACTTCCTGTATCAGTCTATTCCTGAAAGTGGATTCATTCCCAGCATTTTGGATTGCTAGATTATTAGTAGAAATTATATCGAGATTTAACTGTATTGGAACACCACAGTGAAGCGTAATAATTATTATACGTAAGTGAAGCCGATGTGTAATAAATACGACTCATCTTTAAATTAATAAGTAGAAATTATGTTTAGAAGAGACTTACCTCTAGGAATTGTATCTTTAGAATCCCTAATATCATTATAAGATTAGTGTTTCCTATTAGTGTTTCCTCTTCATCATGCCGTAACTAACCAGTGTCAACTATCCAATAGGTGGGAGTTCCTTGGTATCATGGGTAGGTAGCAGGAACTGATGACATTCCTCCCTGTTTCCCCAGAAATCAAAGTTAATTCTGGACAAATTATGTCTCTGAAACATAAATTTGTGAGCATTAATCAGAGTGTATATTTTCTTTTAATAGGGAGCATATTCTCAAATTATATATTGTTATCCAGTTAAGTTTACCGTGCGTGTTTCCAAGCTCCAATGTTTGACCATTTCATATCCATGATTCTTGAAAAGGGCTACGTTAATTTCATTCTGCTGGAAGGTTTGATACAGGTAGCTTAGTTGGCTGAATTTGTGTAGGTTGGCTTAGATTAGTTTTGTCTTCTCCATCTTTCTTTTGAAATGACGATGAACTTTACTTTTCCTAATGCAAAAAACAGATTTTATGTAAGATCAGTCTCCATTACAAAGAGGTAGAAAAGATCCAGAGCACATAATATGCAAATGTGATAGTACTATTGAATGGAGGAATATATAAGTTCAGTAAAAGAAATAATTAGCAAAACTGTATAATTAAGACAATTCTTATACTGGAGTACATAAGAAGGCAAATGAGTTCTTCTAATGCATAATCAACTGTGCTGCGCTTTTGTCGAAATGCATCACTATGTGAAAAAAAGAGGGAAAAGATATGTGTGCATGATATCCTAGATAGCATTGAAGATGGTGAGTGATACAAGGTGTAGTAGTGGTAGTGGTGGTGGTAGGAGGAGGAGGAGGAGTTGTAGGAGTAGGAGTGTGGGTTTGGGGTGCACAACTGCTGGGGCTATTAGCGCATACAAGGTGTACAATCAGAAACAGTCATAACAATTTCCCTCTCTTTAAAATGAGAACAGGCTCTCTAAAGCTGCAATTTTCTTTAAATATGAATTCCTTCTCTGAGCAAGTAGTTTTTTTGTTTTGTTTTTTGTTTTTTTTTAATTTATTGATGAAAATTTTTCTGTACACAGCTTATACAATATAGTTTTGCCAAATTACCTATAACGTATTAAATAACATAAGCATGTTTATGGGATGTTACCCACCAATAATCGCAATTGTCTTTAAGGTTATGATATGAGGTCTATGTGTTGTTTTCTTTTCAATCTTCTATTGTCTCGATTTGGTGTAGAATTCGCTGGTACCTGTTGTAACAGAGGATTAGTATGTTATAGAAATGAGTTGTATAGTCTTATAGCTCTCTCAGTGGACTGCAGATACCTCCGGAACATCTAAGTCACTATGAAGGGTGGTGTTATGAATGTATCACGGTGCATCAATTATGATTCGTAAATATCTGTTTTGTAGGGTTTTAATTCTTTTTATTTGCATTGATGAAGCAGATCCCCATACTGCAGAAGCATACTGCCATAGAACACGAATGAGAGAAGTATATAGCAATAGCTTGTAGAGCAGAGCTAGAGATGACTTTCTTGTGATGATTGGCTTCAGAAGGCGAATACGATATCTTGTTTTTTGTACCAAATTAGTGATGTAGTCATTCCAGGTGCATCTGTTGCCTAAAATTAGACCAAGGTATCTACAGTTTCAGATGTAATTATTACTGTGTCGTTTAATATGGCAGGGTGGTTGGTTACGTTTCTTTTGTACGTGAATTTGATTAATTTTGATTTTTGAAGGACTCATAACAACTCTACATCAATTACACCAGAAAGTCTATGTCTTCACAGAAAGTATTAAATTTTCTGGCTGCTGATTCATAGGTTCCTTTGCTCAGGATTGCAATATCATTGGCATAATGTGCAATAGTAAGGTTTTCATATGCAGGAAAGTCACAAGTATATATGACATATAGAGCGGTCCAAAAATACTTCCCTGAGGGACACCAGATTTGATTACATATGATTTTGACTGTGCATATTCACATTTCGCAGAATAGGTGTGATTACAGAGGTAGGATTTGATTATTTTGTAGTAAGTGAAGTGTTATTTTTAATTTTATGTAAGAGACCGTCATGCCAGACTTTATCAGAAGCCTTCTCTGTGTCCAAAAAAAGCTCTAAGCAGACTGATTGTTCTTCATAGGTGTCAAGTATAGCATCTGTGATTCGAAGTTGCTGTTGTGTGCAAGAGTGATGTGACCTGAATCCAAACTGTAAGGTAGGTATAATATCTTTAAATCCTTTAATAGATGAGGCAGAAACAGACATTCGAAAAGGTTGGAGAGGATGGAAAGAAGATTTATTCTCTATAATTTGCTGGATCATTTTCGTCTTGGGCATCATTAGTATAATGGCATGCTTCCGTTTTTGAGGGAAATACGTTAAACAAAGAATCGCATTGTAAATATAAGTCAACTGAAGTAATGTGTTCTTTGGTAAATGTTCTAGTAAAGGTTGCACTATTTAATCATAGCCAGAAGATTTCTTCTTAGGAGAACTTTTTATTGCATTTCTTACCTGCACAGGTGTGAAGAAAGTCCTGAAAGGTAACAGTTGTAGAGGCTGAGATACTATCTTCTACTTTGCTGGAAAATTCCAGATCTAGGCTAGTGTTGGGTTGAAATTGTTGACTGAGCTGTTCTGAGAAAAGCTGAGCCTTTTCTTCAGTAGAGGAATATCATATATTGTTAAGTTTCATTGGTGAATATTGTTTGTTTATATGTTTTGTTTTTCTCCATAAGGATCCATCTTGCTTTTTAATCATTCACAATTGATTTTCCAACCCATTGATATATTCCTGCTGTAACAACTTTTTTAATGCTCTAATAAGCCTGTTGTATTTAATTTTATATTCAGAATACTTTGTTTATTCCCATAGACTTCTACATTGCTTTTGTAAGCTATGTAGATATTAGATAGTATAGTAGGGGAATTGAATGTTCTCATCTTGCCTTTAGTGTCCTGTGGATATTTACTTGCTATATTTGCAGGATATTGAAAATTTCTTGTTATCTGTGTGGCAGCAACATCAGTATCTCTAGTTTTTTAAAGAGATAAATGTAATTCAGTTAAATGTTTCAGACCTGAGAAGAGGATGTTTCATTAATGAAGGACTGCTTTCAATTATTCCATTTAGACTCATAGTAGTAATAACAGGATAGTGGTCAGAGCTTAGGTCATACAGTACTGAAGGTTTGGAGCACATATTAAATGTATGTTTTCATATAAAGAAGTCTGAAACAACAGGCATGCCTCCATCCAAGGGATAGAAAGTAGGTTCAGTTGCAAATATAGCTTCCAAACTTAGTTGATAAATAGTGAAGTAGTGTTCCTCTAGGATCTGTCACATTAGAACCCCATCATGAATGTTTGCTATTAAAATCACCTCCAATTAAAAATGGTGCTCTTGTTTCTTGTACAATTCCCCAGAAGTCAGTGTTGGTAATTTTATTTGCTGGGACTGAATAAAATAATGCAATTTGTAGTTTTTATTATTTTAGTTCAGGTGATTTGATATTCTAATTTATTTATATGTGGCATTTCACTGTGTGATAAACATGCTTTAATAAATATTGCTGAACCTCCTCTCCTTTTATGGCTTGGATGTAGAACTCTCTATGTTTTAAGTTAATTGATGGAAATTAATCATTCCTTCACACTAGCTGTGAATAGGCTATATATGTTTTGTAACCTTGTATACTGAAATGTATTTCTGGTGCTAATTTTCTTTCAATGGCTAATAGTATGTCTATTTCATATTTGTTAAGAAAGTGAAACAACTCATGGTATTTATTATTAATTCCTTTGCAATTCCATGTGCATATGTTAATGTTTCTGCCATTAGAACATATTAAAGGTATAATAACACAGGAATTATCAGGGTTAATGTTTGAATTAATAGTATAGTATTTATTTCATCCTTTGAAACATATACATGTTATTGGACGCGTCAAAATTACAGAAAAACATATAGTAACACAATAAATGCAGCCATATTTATAACATTGATAGGCAAAATTTGCAAAAGTAATATACACCAATTTTATACATAAATTATTTACACAGCATTAAAGTTTTAGTGTAGTATTCATAACATATATTATTTGAAAAGAAAAATTTCACAAAAGGAGAGGGAGGAGAGAGAGAGAACGTAATTTATGAAGTAAACTGAAAAATGAAGCTTAATTTTCAAACTATTATATTATATTATATTATATTACTTTAGCATCTTATTCGCAGGTACACAGCATTGTTAGAATTCCTCAACCGAGTAGAATTGATTAGAAAGCAGGAATTTATTTAAATCAGTTTTGAATTTTTTAACTGACCCTGTGTTCCTCAGGTGTGATGGTAAGATATTAAACAATTTTAGACAATTATATTTAAAAGACTTTTCGAACAGTTTGGTTTTATGACTAGGGATATGCAGCTTATTTTTATTCCGCATGTTATATGAGTGTGAATTTCAGAATTTGTGACAAGATGATTTAGGTTAGATTTCACAAACAGTAGTTCTTTTATGTAAACACATGGTAAAGTTAGTATGTTCATTTGCTTAAAATGTTCCCTGCAACTCTCTCTTTTTGGTATACTTACTATAGTTCTCAGAGCTTTTTTCTGCAGCTTGAAAATCAGTTTGCTCTTTACACTGTTTCCTCATAATATTACCCTGTATTGTAAATGCAAGTGAAAATAGGTAAAATAAGAGCTTTTTAGCACATCTAATGTAACACGTGTCTTCAGCTGGTATAGTAAAAAGCAGGCTCTACTTAATTTTGTGACATTATTCCTCCACTCGCAGCAGATAGGAAGCACGCCGACTGTTTGGAAGATCCAGGTTGAGATTTGATTAAATAAGAGTCATGAGATCTCTTCTCAGGTGTGGATTTTGGTGACAGAAATAAAATTTTATATGACTCCAATTTCATAATATATCATTTAATTGTATAATCAGAATTACAATTCAGTCGTTACTATTACGAATACCGAATAACTCTTTTTGAAGGTTATTAACTTTCCTTTACAATTAAATTCACCGCAACATTTTTCATCGTCATGAAACAAGACTGAAGAACATATCTATCTCAAGTTTATTAATTTTCCGTAACTATAGTTACCCCTCTATTAATTTTGTGATTGGCCGATATACTGCTACGTCACCGCATTACGTAATACAATCATTACTACGGCCAAACACAAAATCACACATATATTTGTTTTTAATATTGTCATTACATTGCCTACTAAGTCATATCAGAAAACAATATTCATATAAAAAGTTTTAAATAAAACATTGTTACAATTTTGAGGTCAAATGCTCTACATGACTATCCCAGCAGAGGTTGAAATCTATCCTTAATCCTAAGAATTTTATTTCAGGTTTGCAATTTATAATCTTTGATCCAAGCTTAACACATGCTTATTTAGTATATTTGCCATTTTTACGCTGGGAATTAATTACCACAGTTTTGTCCTCATTTATGATGAGTTTGTTAGCTCTAAACCAAGAGATTATGATATCTGTTAACATTTTTAGTTTCCCTTCAAGCTCAACACAATCTTTACCACTTATAAACAGGCTTGTGTCGTTTGCATCATCTTCTCGGTGATGTCGTTAGTCGTCTTCATTTCTTTCAACTCGGCAGTGAGGTTGTTGTTAGCCGTCTTCATTTCTGTTGTCAGGCTATCGTTCGCCGTTCTCATTTCTTTCAGTTCTTCTAGAATTTTTGCCAGTGTAGCATCCACTGTATATTCCACTTCCTGACACCAGTTGTGACTTTGTGGGTTCGTAGAATTAAAAGTCCAAGTTGCAGATTACATCGGAATTACGTAACATACACAATTACAATCTACCAAGGTCGTTGACCACAAACAAAGAGCTCACTTCCAAACACACTAGTTTCAATTACAACTCTCGTTTACAACAACATTCTGTTTACAACTGTTTACGACTGCCTCTTGGCGAGTGGTCGCTTCCTTAAATACTATATTACTAGATATTTTCAGAATATTCTGTAACAAACAAGAAATCGAATGTTCTGTAAGACAATCAAGATGTCACTAGAATGTTCTGTTTACCTCACTTCATCTGTTTTGGCATGCCCTTTATCTCTGCGCTGTTTTTCTGCTTCTGCAGGCTCTGTATCTCCCTGATACACTATCTGTCTGTTATTGCTCCTGCGAACACTTTAAGCGTGTATGTTGCCAGTCGTAATAATGGATTTGCGACAATAATAATAAATAATTAAAGCCTGAATTTGTATGCATAATCAAATAGTAATACTAGTAGTTTTTATTACTCCAGCAAATCACCCCTTCCCACCCCACAGAGTTGTTTTCCAGATTGCAAGTCATGTGTGTACTTAGCTTGGTTGAAATTGAGAGTTTTTTCAAAAACTCGATAGATGCAAAATTTTACAAAATTGAGTTACATATAGTATGGGTATATTCACCTTCTGCATCGTTCTGTGAAATCAGATTTTGCAAAATTCGATTCATGTCCTGTGTAGAAGATAGGGAATATCATCAGTTTTTTTCAAAACTTGATAGATGCACTTGGCTCAGTTAAAGCAAAAGTCGATAGATGCAATTTTATAATTTTATGATCCAGCATGTAGCAACCTCAATTTTATGAAACACACATTGGCATTGACTGCCATCTCACTATTGTGATTCTTGGAATTCTGAATCATTTCTGCAAGCTTTGTACACTGCTGCACCATTGGCAATAACTGCGAACGTAGGTTGTGCGCTTGTATTTCACATTCATTTCTGAAAGCTTTGTTATACTTACATGGCATTATTATTCTTAGTTGAGACTGCACTGTACTATGCAGAATGGACAGGAGCTCAGATTGTGAAACTGTACCAGTCGTAGAATGCGCAGGAAGTAGAAATTGCAAAAACTAGGAAAGAAAATCGAAATGCAAATCAAGGAAATTTCATGCTCCAGCAGTTTCATGTTCACATGGTCTTGAGTGCACTCCATGATATCCTACAAATAAAAAGCATAAGCTCTGTGATGTAGCTGATTTGACTTCTTTCCGTGCTACATAAAATAGATTAAGATAAATTCCTTATGAAAAATATGCGTATTACATCTCTTAATCGCAGAATGATGAAGAAAGAAGCTCCAAATACGAAGAGACTGTTAGCATTAAATACAATGTGAGAACTAATGTTGACCGTATATTGTCAGTATGCACTGCAAGCTTCCAAGAAATCACAGGGGTGTCTAAAGATAGATTATCTCTCCTGGCTAGAAAGTTTCACTTACCTGGGAATGCACCAAAGAAAACCAGAGAAAGTTACAGAAGGGCATTTCTGCTGCTATAAAGCAAGACGTTAAGAAGTACAGATGCAGAGAAAGCCAATATGGAAGAGCAAAATCAAGGAGAGGATATTTACCTCCATAGCTTAATATCTGAAAAAATGTGGAAGAACTTCTGCAAAGAAAGAAGCTTAAGAAATCTACCAGTCTGCTTATTGTAAAAATATAAATACATATTTTACAACTTCTTCAATTTTTCATTCCGTACACAACACACTGACACATGCTCCAAATGCAAAATGGGACTGATGAAAATTAAGGCAGAGGCAGACGTGGAAAAGAAAAACGAACTAAGAATCATGTACAGACTGCACAAGTTGCATTCAAAAAGGTTTTATCAGTTATTGAAAGAGGAAAACGCCGAGGCAATCACTATTTGCATTGATGTACTGCAAAATCAACCACTGCCTAAACTTTCTGTTAACGATTCTATGCAAAGCAAAGATGGCTGTATAATCTGTGCGTAATGATTCCATCTAAAACCCAGAACAAAGACATTTCCTTGAATACATGGTTGGAAACTGAATCTGCTAAAGGCTGCAACCAGGTTGCCTCAGTTTTGCACCACTTCTTATTGGAACTGGAAGAAAGGATGTCCAGCAACACTCCTACCATCCGTTTATTTTCAGACTCTTGCTCTAGTCAGAACAAGAATAGTGTGATGATGTTCATGCTTATTGCTTTCTTGGAAAAGAGTAAAAAATCTTCACGCATTTCACATATCTACCCAATACGGGGGCACAGTTTTATGCCTCCTGATAGAGTGAGCAAAGAAAAGAAAAAGGATGTTCAAAAGCTAGCTAAATCTTTTGAAATTACAGAAACTGCAAAATAATTTTATGAAGATTTACGAGAAGATACCAATAAGGGTAAAGCTTACTTATTCATATTGTTTCAAATTTCTTTTTATTCAATATGTTTGTTATATAAATAAAACAAAATATTATTTTGTTATTGTGAATGTAGCAGTACTTAGTTTCTAAGTTTATACCTAATCAAATAATCCTTATAAACATTAACACGTTGGTTGTATAATACATTATGTATTATGAAAATGTGAAAATAAATAAAACATAATAAATACATATATAAAAAGTAACAAAAACAATAAATGACAACAATAACTTCAAGAGTTAATTTGTCGGTCATGCAGAAAAGTTAATCAGCATCTATCGGTTTTTGAAAAAAAACTCTGCATTTTCAAAACTCAAATTTTCACTAGTTAAATCACGGTATTTGTTTGTTTTCACATTCAATGAGACAGTTTCAGGAAGGAGAATTGAATGATTAACATAGTTGCTATGCTAACCAATTAGTATTGCTAATAAATAGAAAAACCTGTTTTTCTCAAACACATTTTGTGCATCTTATCGAGTTTTGAAAAATCACTCAATTGCTCCAGGTATTCCAGAGTTATGCTGGAACAAACTCATACCCCACACTCTTTCTCTTTTACTTTCTCTACCATGTACATGAGTTAGGGAAAGTACTACATTCTACCCAAAAATTTTATACCAAGATTTCATTGAAAATATGTTTTTGGAGGTATCCTGAATAAAAAAAAAAAAGCATTTTTAGAAAAAAAAAATGTGTGTGTGCATGCGTTTGTGAACAGCATGACTCTAAAATGTAATGAGGGCAAACACAAAACTTGGTATTTGAGTTCTGATCTTCCAAGGATGCAACACAAAGATTGATGAGAGTTTTGCTCCACTCCATTACATAGAACATTTTTGTAAATTTTTATTTTCTCAATTAGGCTCTAACAATTTTGATTAAAGTACCATATGTTTAAAATATTCTCATGACAAGTAAACTATGTGTATCTTGAATAGCCTCTAAAATCTGAATTAATTAATTCAGTCTGAATGAATTCTGAATTATTTTGGCATAACTCCTAAACTGTAAGAGATCCCAAAATAAATACTTCACAAAAAATTGAGGTATTCATGTCTGTAATATTCCTTGTCATTGGTCTGAATTTTCAAATACTTTTACTTTTCTCAAATAGTAAGTCTGTCTTTCTTTCTTTTTCTGTCTCTCTCTTTCTTTCTCTCTCTGTTTCTTCCTTTCTTTCTTTGTTTCTTTCTCTTTCTGCCCTACCTCTCTTTCTCCCTTTTCTCCCCCTCTCCCTACCTCTCTCTTTCTCAGTCTTTCTTTCCTTCCTCCCTCCCTCCTTCCCTCCTTTCTTTCTTTCTTTCTTTCTTTCTCCATCTCTCCCTCCCTACCAGTCTTTCTTTCTTTCTCCCTCCCTCTCTCTTTCTCCCTCTCTCTCCCCCTCTCTATCTTCCTTCCTTCCCTCTTGTCTTGGCCATGCAAGGAGAATGAAATTTTAAAGTCATCACATAGCAACAAGCTCTTTAAAGATTTGGCTCACTGAAGTATGTTCCCCTATTCCCACTTTACATACAAGGAAATGTGTAATAAAACCATTTCCTTATCCCGATTAACATGTAGTAGATAGAAGAATAAGGTTTAGTAAGAACAGTTCATTGAAGAATAGGCAAGGAAGTCATGTGAATGTAACACATCAGATTTTTGTAATTACTTACTAAGTTATAGGGAAAAATATTGCATTTAAGAGTAAAGCATGCATCTTTAGATTAAACATTTAAAATATACTTTTTCCTTGGAATACCTTAGAATGTGCATTATCAAGTACTGCTGAAATTGTCAGTGGAAGTATGTATACCAGGTGAGTTACCTGTCCCTATTTATTTTTGAATTTATGCAATGTGCTAAGCGACATATGTGAATTATGTCTTTCTTCAATGCCTTCTAATGGATGATTTTCAGAACTCTTTATAGATGAGGGGCCATGCCATGGCTGAGTGGCTAGACCGCTCTCACCAAGGCAGCCCAGATTTGATTCCAGGGGACCGTAAAGTGAAATTTGTGGTGGACAGCATTGCGCTGGGGCAGGTTTTCTCTGGGTTCTCAGGTTTCCCCCGTCACATTCTATCGATTGCTCCATCATTGTCTTCCCTATCACCTCATCTCTCGTACTTTCACTTCCGGTGTTGGGCTGATCCCCCATCTCGAAATCTCTCTGATCAGGAAACCTCTGATCCTCAACCCGTTGCCTACGGGCCTCAAGGTTGTGTGATTTAGAAGGCCCTATGTTCCACTTAAGGAAATACAGGAATTCATTCATTCATTTATAGAGGAGAGCTAGACAACTCAGTGTATAAGTGTTGTATGGGACAGAAAGCAATCACTATGTATGTCGATTCCAAAAACATCATACCCAGACACAGAGAGTTGCAGTAGCAATTTTAGACAAGTTTACAAACTTTTATTCATTACTGTACATTCTCACACATCTTTAAACATGCCTCTGAAGGAACAACATATCACATGCATCAGTTGACAATAACATTGGAACACAAAATGGTAGATCTACAAAGTGGGTCCAATTGGATTTAAATCTTTAGCCAACATGTGTTTTTGTTGTACAGCCATGTCAAAAAGTCCTAAGAATTAGGTAGATTGTTTTCACTTCTGACACAAATTACTGCAGTTTTTATTTCATACAGTAATTGTAATGATGGATGCAGTATTTTTATTTGCATTAAAGCTACCAAAATGAGCTCAAAACACTGTTGAAGCTGTAAAAAATGTATAAAGATTTGAGGTGGGTTCTGAGGTCTGCAGCTGTTTATCCACATGGGAACCTCTGCTTTCTAGGTAACATTGGCTAAATGGTATTATACAGATTACTTCTCTACTCTGCCACTGTAAGTTGGATTCAAATCATTCGTGTTGAGCTCAAAAATTTGATTACCCTTTATTTTACCTCTTGGGGCCTATAATTTGGTATGATACAAATAACAGTATAGGTGTATATAAAATACAATAATCACCATGTTTTCTACTGCTAGATATAAATGTATAGTTCATAGTAGATATTTTATTATGGTCGGTATTGTGCTTGACCCATTCAGCCACAAATGCAGTGCCCTCAGTTATTTGCACCTGCATCAATGCTTGGCATGAATGAACTCTCCATTATCTAGATATTCAGTATTTGAAACCTTTCAAATACTGTCAGGGGTTGTCATTTTGAACTTGTACTTCCCTGATGAGATCTACACTCTTTGTCAATTTATTTTTCTGTTTAATACACTTAACACATTCAGAATTTCTTTGTCAGTAAAAGAAGTGAAACAAGGTTTAGGCATGAAACAAAAACTATTAGATTTAATGCTGTCAACATGCTCCTAAAAAATGAAGGGTAACTGTGTAACATGATATACAACCGTGGTTACAGTGCAGATTATAAAGGGTCACAAAGTTAAACATGATCCCTGATTATCGTATTGTAATTCTTGTGTCTTTGGCTCACAAGAGAACCAATAGCAACAATAAATAAATTAGTAAGTAAAATACAGACAATAAAGACTAGGAGAAAGAAAAAAAAAAAAAAACAATGTGACATCATTTCAAACCCGATCTTTGCATCACAATATTCCAACAACTAACTCACTCGGCCAGCTGCCGCACACTCTTTGGGAAAACATTCGTTTATCACCTTACTAGTATTATATGCATGAAAAGACGTCATTTATGTAAGCGTTTTGCAGCTTTTTGGTCCTCATTCAGGGCTGTAAGTATTAATGCTAGGTGCGTATATCACCAAATAGAAGGACAGAGCTGCAATAATGGCTTCTGTGTTAATCACATTAGACTATAAACTGCGGTTTTTGCATAGATAAGAATAAATAGGTGTAGTTAACTCACCTGGTATAATTTCTGCATACCTCTAAGTGTATATTTAAAAAGAAAACACCATGCATTTTTTATATAAATCCAGGCTCTGATGATGATGGAGACCACATCATCTATCTGTTATTCTATCAATTTTGAAGCATATTTTGACCCATATGCTATTAAGATATTCTTTTCAACATCTGTGCACTTTGGTATAGTTAATTTAGTGGATAAAAAGAAATTGTAACTGTTCTATTTTTATTTTTAGGCAAATGACAAGTGCACCATTTAGCCGCCCAGTTCCCTTACAAGACTACTCCAGTGATGGTGGAGATACAGATGATGAATAGCAAATCCTGGAATCTGGTATGACCTCAGTCAGTGCAAGTTGCAAGTCCAGCTAAATGGGAAAAGGATACCAGACATAATAAATCTAAATTACAAGAGAAATTCAAGCAAAAGAGAAAAAGAGAAATTTCCAGTACAACTGGTCTTCAATTTAATATTTCAAAGGGAGGACTTGGCTGCTTTTCCTAATTATTGTGAAAATCCTTGTAAAAAATTATTAAATTGTTTTCTATTTATATTCAAGAGCAACCTCTGTTGCAAATTCTTTATTGGATTATGTATTTATTAATACACAAATGAGTACATAAATATAGAATAGAATACATCTGTGATTAGGTAATGCTAGGATTATTTTCTGTTATGATTGTTTTCATTTTTCTCTTTCAGTATAAGTGTGAATGATAGAATAAAAGTGGAAATTTGGTTTGGTATTTCATAATCAGAAGAAGGTATATGCATATAGAAGATTATATCTACCTTTGGTTTTATTTTCCCCTTCTCCTTTCTTATCAATTCTATTTTTCACTCTTATGGTCCTTTTACACAGTTAAATTGAATGAAAGAGCAGTAAATTAAGTTTTACAAAGTACCTTACAAATGTCTTTTAATGTTGTGTCCCCTTTTTTCACTTTGCAGAATTTGTGAATTTTCACAAAAATAAATGTATGCTAGTCCAAAGAACTCAAAAATTATTTTTATGAGAATTTTACAGAGTATAAGTAGTTAAAACATGGTGAGATGCTGTAGCTGAAGTGTTATTCTTAACCCTCAAAGAGGAATGGTAATTCTTTCAAAAATTGTTTGGAGGTTTCTTGCTATTGTGCAATGTAACTTACTGTCCAAATATCTGCGAAAGAATTTGGAAGGCGTTTGGCTTCTGTGGCATGTACCTGGATGTTAGCAATGTCATTATAAACATTTGCACTAAACCTTCTTTAAACCATAAACTTTATCTAGATCTCCACATGAAAAGATATTAGGCGAGTCACATTATCAGATACTTAATTTATGGCTACACTCTCAATAAAGGTGCAATGTATGTGTTTCCTTTTGCCAGTTTTTGCACTTTGGTAGCCCCTAGATTAGAATGGAAAACTACTCTATTTAAAGAATCTTGCCACATTGTGGTTTTATAAGTAAAGACCTTTTAGCACAGAACTTACCTCCTAATAGGTTGCTACTAGAATTTTAAGGGATTACTGATAAGGTGTCTGTATTTTATAGTTTTCTGTCTGTGTATACAGATGCTTTTCAAATAAGGATTGTGCAACATGGTTCTTTTGCCACTCATCCCAACTGCAAAGAGCTGGTTTATCATTACAAATATTTAATTGTTAGACAATCTCATTTGTTGGTTACATTTGAGTTTTGTTTTGTGTTCTTTTTTCTTTAATTTTAATTTATAACAGTAATTAAAGGTTATATTTCATAGTTATTTTTTAAAAGAAGCTTTCCGTAAAGTGAATATTGACTTCCATTAAATTGGAGCATACGGATGTTATTAAAATTTACTTCTATGTTTTTGTTCTGTGTTTCGTTAAAGATGGTTTAAGTAAAATGCCTCTATACTTTTGCTAAAATAGTTTTAGATAGAGAAGAATACTTGCCTATACTTGTTAAAAAAAATTTTCAATAGAATTTTTTGTAGAAGTTAATTTTTGGTACTTTCATAGTTTGATTATGAAGTGATTAAGAGCAGGGAGTTTAAGAGGTTGGATGTATGGAGCAGTTGATTAAACTGTAAAGCCATGGAAAAAATGTATTGGCTCAAATGTTATCCTGTTCATTGCATCCTTCTCTTAAGTGGTCCATATTTTAAGCATCTGTTCCTTGCTTTTTCTTTCCCCCTGCACATTTTGTAAAATAAGAAAGTACAACTCCTGTCATCAATGAAGATTATATTTGCACAAGTGATTACATAGGCTTTACATACAAAAAAATTACTTAAATGAAATCATCGTCCTGTAAATTAATAATGCAGCCATGTATTAGCTTTGCTTAAGAAGGAGATACAGCTAAATGGTGTATGTATTTGTTTCTATGTCATAGAAACACAATAAAAGTTTATTTATGTGTAGCCTTTTAAACGTTTATGTCAATTGGTTTATGATTGTGATGTAAAAGAATTTAAAATGTTCTCCATTTAGTACAACTAAGCACTGCGGCAGTTATGTTCAAAGAACTTTATTCCTGTGAAACTAATGCAACTGTTGTAGACCATATAGTGTGAATATTGTTCATTAATAGCATACAGAGTATTGTTCAATTTATTATGAGAGAAGAAACACTCAAGAAATCCAAATGCCTAGAAAACTTGATCATCTATTATGAACAGCATTGTTGTAAAAGGTTTGTTTTCAATAAAGTTACAAAAAGGATAAAGACTTACCTTATGAATTGTTGTATTTGTCCATTCAAACTATTTTCAGAACGGAAAGCAGCTCTTTGGTTTGTACCAGTAAAGGAAAGGCCAAGAGTAAAGTAGTTCTTTGCTGATAACCATATTAACAAAGTGGAGCACAGTTTTCACTGTTGAATTACACTTGTACAGAGTATGTTGCATTATATGCAGTTTGATGTAGTTTTCAACTACGAGGGTTGTACTATATTGTTTTACACTTTGTTTCTTCATGTACTAAGCACATTACACATCAGCTCTTACATCCACCTTCTCAACATAATCTCCCTGTAACTGTATGCAATTTTGAAATTGATGTAGCAGTTCCAGACCCTCCAGAAACCATTCTTTTGGAATGCTGCATACCCATATGTTGACAGCTGTTTCCAATTCTTTAAAATGTGCAAAATGGCAATCACACAGAGATCTTTTCATGTTCCCAAACAAGTGATAATCATTAGGTGCCAAGTCTGGTGGGTATGGTAGCACTTAATCAATGGCAGTGGTGGTTTCTTGGCTAGTGTGGGAATGCACATTGTCATGCTGCAGAAAGTCACTTTTAGCCTATTTTCCTTGCAGCTTCGTTTGAATGGCAGGATGTAAGCACCTAAGTATTACCACATGTGCTGCACTGTTAATCGTGGCCCTAAATTCCAACCAGTCAATGTGTCACAGAATACTGTAGCCATTTGCTTGCCAGCTAATGGCACTCTTTCACATTTCTGTGGCGGTGGACTACCCTTATGCTTCCATTGCATTGATCGTTGTTTTGTTTATGGCTCGTGATAATGCAGCCATGTCTCATTACCAGTCACAATCCTCGACATGAAATCTGCTGGATCTTGATCATGGCATTGCAAAAGATCTGTGCACACGTCCACATGCCTCTGCTCTTGATCTGCAGACAAAAGTTTAGGCACTCACTTGGCTGACACCTACCCAACTGTAAGAAGTGGTCGTGTAGGATGCAGTGCAGGGTGTTTCTGGTAAATCCAATGGCTGCCTCTATTCCCATAAATGTGATGCATTTGTTTTCTTGAATGGCCTATTCTACCCGGGCAATGTTGGTTGGTGTTGACACATTCCTTCCAGAACTGTTCCTCTGGACCAGTTTCCATTGATGTGTGCCCCATTTTCCAACCATCCACCCAGTTGTAAACAGTTTTCTGTGAAGGTGCATGTTCTTCAGAGATTGCCACCAATCGCCTATGAATTTCTGCAGTGGTCATGTCTTTTTTGCATAGGGATCTAGTTGTATAGCGCTGCCCTTGTTGGTTGCTTTCCATGTTGTCTGCTCCCACATTGAAAGTGTTATTATGAACTGGGCTGTAACATGTGCATCGATTGTCCCCTTTGCGAGTACTGCTATCAAATGATGGAACAAGATACTAGTTACACGTCACTGCCATCACAAGTGAACAGTGAACCATATCCGGCAAAACAAGCGAAGTATAAAACAATATGGTACGCCCCTTGTATATATGAAAGAAGCTAGAAACAGTGATGTGTTAAGATATATTTACTTATGATGAGTCAGTACTGGTAACACTAACATCACTTTTTTAAATTTTTGTTAACATGTTATGGGAACAAATGTTCTCATCTTCAGAATGTATCCGAATTACTGATGTTGTTTCTGCTGTGGTGGTGAAATGTACTTCCAGAGGATACTTGGTGACGGTAAATCAAAATACGTTAACTATCATTTTGTGTTTCATAATAATCTTTTCCCATATGTCCTATTCTGTTGGATGACTGGATGGTTTGATTAATGTTATGTTCAGTTGATGTGGTTGGTCATCCAGAAATGGCGTGAAACTGCAGATTTATCCATTTGTTTTGTATTTTAAGTATCCCATATGTACCTTTAGTCTTTCTTGATTTCTTTTTGTTTTTCCTATATTATATATCTTTTTTTTCCTCCAATTGTGATAAACTATACACAGGAAAAACAAAAAGAAGTCTAGAAACCAGGCTAAAGGAACATATGAGATGCTTAAAGCACAAACAAAGGGACAAATCTGCAGTTTCACACCATTTCTGGACCAACCAACCATAACATCAAACCAAACATTACACTAATCAAACCGAGCAGTCATGCAGCAGAATTGGACACATGGGAAAAGATCTTCATTGTGAAACACAAATGACAGTTAATGAATTTTGATTTACCACCACCAAGTACCCTCTGGAAGCACATTTTGACGTCACATGATGCCGCCATTATAGACAACCACCAAAATAGAAACAAAATGGGTCATTTGGACACATTCTGTAGATGTGAACACATGTTAACAGAGATTAAGAAAAGTGATGTTAGTGTTACTAGTACCAACTCATCTTAAGTAAATACAGCTTACAACTGTTCTTTTTTCCTATTTCTACTATTTATCTATAGTAAGTAGAATTATATTTTACCCAAAAATTTGAAGCTAAGATTTCACCAGAAATATGTTTTAAGGGTCCCTGAATCCAAATGCACTTTTAGAGGAATATGTGCATACATGTGTTGATATTTAAGTTCAACAATTTTCAAAGATGGAATACAAAGATGTTCAGCAAAATCCTCTCCTTCCCAAACTACCTTTTAAGTGAAAATATTTTCATTATTTTTTACTTGCTCAAAAATTGCTAATGATTTTTATTAAAATATATGTTTAAGATAATTTCATGACAGTGAAAAGTGTATATTTTTAAATTTTCTGGGAATAGTCTCTCCAGTATTCTTCATTCTGGATTACTTTATATATTACGTATTAAATCATACCTTTTTATGGTTTGGGCATAACCATATCTAAGTTTACGTAAGTGCAATGATACGCATGAAGTACCCAGATGTAAAACCTGACATTTCCACTTCCTTAATTTTACAGAAATAAAAAAAAAATGTTTGTAAGGTAATCATTATAAAGAATGCCGTTCAGATCTTGCAGGTGACTTAAAATGTTAATAAAATGCCTATTTGCACATGTCATAGGCAAGAATTTATTTGTATTACCTAATATAATGCGTTCAAACATTGAAAATGTCTGTACCTGCTTCTAAATGTTTACTTATTCTCTGAAAAATGTACACTAAGGACATGTTTTCTTTTATTTGTGCTGCTGTTATTGTAAAAATGGTTACTGTATTCTATTCAACATTTTGTTATTACCCACTTGTGTAAGTTTCTGCAGCCTTACATACTTCATTTTTACATTTCACAGTATTAAGTTAACAGCATTGTGCTGTTAACTGATTAGAATGCAATAATATTTACATTGGCAGGACCAAACGTAATTTAGAAACCAGAGTGAAGGGACATTTCAGAAATATTAAATATAAACAGACAGATAAATCGGCAGTGGCTGATCATTTTTGGTCATCTAAACATGAAATAAACCCAGAAGTTAAATTATTGAAACAATTGAACAAACTGATAGATTTAATGGTTTGCGAGATAATATTTATTTTGAAAAATAAAGATTGCATGATGAATTTTTATATCCTGCTAGTAGATGTCGTCAATAAGTTTGTGCTGTCAAAGTAGATGGCAGTAAGATAGTGAGCTATTCTTCAGCTTCTGGGAGTGACCCAGTCAGTCAGTCAGTGTCAGTGTCAGTTGACAGGTTGAAAATGAAACAGTTGTTTTCAAACCAGTCCCAAAGGATTTTAAATCAGATAAGTAATAGTAAAGTTGTGTTGCTATAGTGTTTAGTTATTCTTAAAACTTAGTTTGCTTCACTGTCAACAGCTTCAGTTTTTTACATAACTAAAATTAAAATCATTTGGAATTTGAATATAAATTCATCGTACAATTTGAGCTTAAATTTACAATCATCCAATTAACTTAGTTATCAATTTCTACTTTAATATTGCATGTACCTGGTGCATTCCATTGTGTTGCACAACCAATATGGACTCCTGGCCTTCGTCATTGCTGTGCAATATTTTCTTCTCTTTACTAAATTTGTTGTACAGTTCATTTTACCTCCACCTCCTCCTGTCCACTTTTCTTCTCCTTGACTTTTCTCATCCAGTTTTCTTGTACGAGGGCTATCCAGAAAGTAGATTACGTTTTGGAATAAAAAGTAAACAAAGTATAGGAAACAAATTTTATTATATACAGATGAAAGCCACACTCAAATACTACTTTTCGACATAGTCACCATTCAAATTAAGGCATTTATCGTAGCGATGTACGAGCTTGGAAATTCCTTCGTCGAAAAATTCGGCTGCCTGCGCCTTCAACCACTTCATTACCTCTTCTTGCAGCTGTGCGTCGTCATCAAAACGCTGCATAGCCAGCCACTTCTTCATTGCTGGGAATAGGTGGAAGTCGCTCGGTGCCAGGTCGGGACTGTACGGCGGATGAGAAAACAACTCCCACTTAAAAGATTCAAGAACTTCACGAGTGACATTTGCCGTGTGGGGCCGGGCGTTGTCGTGAATCAACAGGATCTTAGAGCTCAACATTCCTCTGCGCTTGTTTTGAATGGCTCTTCTGAGTTTTTGGAGAGTTTGGCAATACCTTTGAGAGATTATTGTAGTGCCTCTTTCCAGGAAGTCCACCAAAATCACACCTTTTCTGTCCCAAAAAACAGTCGCCATCATCTTCCTTGCCGACATTGTTTGCATGCATTTCTTGGGTTTTTGGGGAGAACTTGTGTGCCCCCACTGCATTGATTGCAATTTCGTTTCACAGTTCACGTGTTTCACCCATGTTTCGTCACCAGTAACGATGCGATCGAGTAAAGAGTCACCATCCTTATGGTAAACGTCCAAAAAGTTCAACGCTGCAGCCATTCGCTGATTTTTGTGGTCCTCTGTCAAGATTTTTGGAATCCATCTTGCACAAAACTTGTGGTAACCAAGCTTTTCGCTGATGATTTCGTGCAACAAACTTCGCGAAATTTGTGGAAAACTCAAAGAAAGTTCCGTTATTGTGAACCTTCGATTTTCACGGACTTTAGCATCGACTTTTTCGACAAGTTCGGCAGTCACTATGCTGGGTCTCCCACTTCGATCTTCGTCATTTTTAAATCTGATGACCCACTGACGCACTCCACCTTCAGTGATAATGTTGTCCCCATACACTTCACAAAGCTGCCGATAGATTTCTATCGGTTTACAGTTTTTTGTAGTCAGAAACCTTATTACTGCACGCACCTCGCAGCTCGCGGGATTTTCAATTAACGCAGACATTTCAAACCGTCACAGTATCTGAACGGAGCACAGCACGAACCTCTCACTAGCACGGCTAGATGCCGACTGAGCTGCGCAACGCTCTGACCCCAAGATGGCCGCGCTAGCCCCGCCCCTAGCGGAAACAGACGAAAACGTAATCTACTTTCTGGATAGCCCTCGTACTTTTATTAGAAAACCGCTACTTTCTTATTTCTCTCTCATTGCTTGCTTGTGAACTTTTTGAATGAAATTGCATTTTCCTCCATAACTTTTTCATCCATAACTTTTGAGCTACCATGGTCAACGTGCCGTCTTGGCATTAAATTCTCCATTTGACTCATATGTTTCCCCGGTAGACCACTAGGGGCTCTCGCATCCGAGATACACCGTTTGTGGCGACTTACTATTGTAAGTACTTAAGTCCCAGGCTTCATAATTTAACTCTTATTATTCTAGTTAATTGATGGAAATTAATCATTTCTCCTGGACGGAAACCAGGAGATCCGTGGTTCAAATCCCGGCCATGGCATTGAATTTTTCATGTTGACTATCCATCAAATACATTAGCCTATATACGGCTAGTGTGGAGAAATGATTAATTTCCATCAATTAACTAAAATAATAAGAGTTAAATGATGAAGCCTGGGACTTAAAGTACTTACAATAGTAAGTTGCCACAAACAGCGTATCTCGGATGCGAGAGCCCCTAGTGGTCTACCAGGGAAATATATGAGTCAAATGGAGAATTTAATACCAAGATGGCACGTTGACCATGGTAGCTCAAAGGTTAAGAGCGACTGGACGGAAACCAGGAGATCCGTGGTTCAAATGCCGGCCATGGCATTGAATTTTTCATGTTGACTCTATCCAGGTATAATACTACTGATACATTTTATTTCCTTTGCTAATGTATTAAATAATTTTTTTCCTGTGCTTTCCAAGTCCCCATTATTTAAAATGCCCCTTAAAGTTGTTTCTCAATCCATTTTTATGTACATTATAATTTTTAATAGCTTTTATTCTTTTAAAACATACTTTTGGACTTAGTATATGCATATGCCATGGAAGTTAACATAATTAAGTTTTTAACAATACCTCTGCAAGATTGCCTTCTGCCTATATTTCCCATTATCCTAACTGCCTTCTTTTGGAGTTTAAGGATTTTTTGTGTTTGCTTTGTTTTTATATTCCCCTATAGTGTACCAAGCAGGTTGGCTCAGGCGGTTTCATCTGTGGCTCACATGCAAGAGGTTCAGGTTCAATTCTTGTGGCTGGCCTACCTGATTCATGGCTTTTTTGGAGGGTTTTCGCAGGTCACCACACGAATACTGGATAGGTTAATTACATCCCCCTAATTTCCTGTCCCTTCATTTCATCTCCATTATAATTTCACATCATCTCCATCTGTAGTCTCTTTCAGCGTAGAAGTCTCGGCACTGCATGGTAGAATGGCTCCAGGTAAACACTTCCTGCTTCTTTAGGACGGTCTCTGGTCTCTGGACCAGCTTGGTGGGCCATTTCAGGATAATGGTGTGTGGGATGCCGGCTGTACTGACCTACCAGGAGTTTCCAACCAGACAATTGTTGGGACCCTGCCCTCTGCACTGCCGCGACTCCTTGGGACGGCCTCCCTCTTTCCTCTCCCTCGTCATTCCTTCTGGGAATGCCCCACTTGGGGGCATATGTACAATAGACCAAGACTGGAACTCTGTGCCGAGTCCCCTCCATAGCCTAATCCAATCCAATCCCCTATAGTGTTACACCATACTTTATATGTGAGTAAATAAATGCATAGTAAACTTCTTTATCCATGGATAGTCAACATGAAAAATTCAATGGCCGGCATTTGAACCACGGATCTCCTAGTTTCTGTCCAGTCGCTCTTAACCTTTGAGCTACCATGGCCAACGTGCCTTCCTGACATTAAATTCTCCAGCTGACTCGTATATTTCCCCGGTAGACCACTAGGGCTCTCGCATCCGAGATACACCATTTGTGGCGACTTACTATTGTAAGTACTTAAGTCCCAAGCTTCATCATTTAACTCTTATTATTTTAGTTAATTGATGGAAATTAATCATTTCTCCACACCAGCCGTATATAGGTTAAGATATTTGATGGATAGAGTCAACATGAAAAAGTCAATGCCATGGCCGGGATTTGAACCATGGATCTCCTGGTTTCTGTCCAGTCGCTCTTAACCTTTGAGCTACCATGGCCAACGTGCCTTCCTGACATTAAATTCTCCAGCTGACTCGTATATTTCCAATGCCATGGAAGAGTCATGTTGACTCTATCCATCAAATATCTTAGCCTATATACGGCTAGTGTGGAGAAATGATTAATTTCCATCAGTTAACTAAAATAATAAGAGTTAAATGATGAAGCCTGGGACTTAAGTACTTACAATAGTAAGTCGCCACAAACGGTGTATCTCGGATGTGAGAGCCCTAGTGGTCTACCAGGGAAATATACGAGTCAGCTGGAGAATTTAATGTCAGGAAGGCACGTTGGCCATGGTAGCTCAAAGGTTAAGAGCGACTGGACGGAAACCAGGAAATCCGTGGTTCAAATCCCGGCCATGGCATTGAATTTTTCATGTTGACTCTATCCTTCAAATATCTTAGCCTATTTACGGCTAGTGTGGAGAAATTATTAATTTCCATCAATTCTTTATCCATTTCTTTGTTCACTTGTCTCATAATATAGATGCCTTTATTCATCTTTTTTATAATAAGCATTATATATGTCTTTCAGCGTAAATGTTTATCAGTTCTCCTCCCAGAAAATTTGTACTTTCCATTTCCATGACAAGTTCACCAGCTGTTTGTAATTTATTGTTCTTTGTAGTGCTGCATATGAGTTCAGAATTAATCTACACTGTTTTTTAATCTAATATATCAAAATTTGAGTAGTATTCTTTAGTGATTGTTAATATAGCATTATTTTTGAACTCCACTTTCATGTCTGTTTTTTTCCTCAATTATCGTCATGTTGTCTGCATATCAAAGCATTATCCACCTATATCTTTCTACGAGGGCTGTTCAGTAAAGAATGATCACAATTTTTTTTGACAAAGTACCTTTACTCATCCTCATAATTTTGATGGTCCTTCTCAAAATAGTCTCCCCTGAATGTGATGCACTTGTTCTAGCATTTCTGCCAGTCTTCAAAGACATGCTGGAAACCACTTTTTGAGAGATCGTTCAAAATCGCCTCCGCAGCCTTCACCACTGCTTCTGATGATGGATACTGCCACCCACGAAGGCATATCTTCAAGTTAGGGAATAGAAAAGGGTGACATGGGGTTACATCTGGACTATAGGGAGGGTGAGGGATGCACTTCATGTTGATTTTTGCAAGATATTCAGCAACAACATTGGCAATATGTGGCTGTGCATTATTGTGGTGCAGCATCAAGCCTGCTTCACGGAAATGTGGTCTTTTGCGCCTGAAATGGACTTGCAATGTTTTCAGGACATCCTCGTAGTATTGTCCAGTTGCTGATGTGTGTGCAGGTACAACATGCTGATAAACCATTTCATGAATATCAAAGAATGAGATGACCATAACTTTCCCAGCAGAAGCAAACACTTTTGCTTTTTGGGGGGTTGATGATGAAGGAGATTTCCACACTGAGTTTTGCTGTTTGCTCTCAGGATCAAAATGAAGTAGCCAAGTTTCATAAGCAGTGAGTACGTTTGAAAGAAACTCCGGATCTTCCTCTCCTGCATGCAAATGTCCTTTTGCTTGGGAATCAACATTCTTGGAACCCATTGTGCACAAACACGTCTAATGCGTAATGTTTCTGTCACCAACGTGTGGGTAGCACCCAATGAAATGTTCAGTATTTCAGAGTGTGATCTTAAGGTAATTCATCGATCCTGTCTCATAATGGCAGCAGCAGTGTTGTTTTCTTCCGTAAGAGCAGTAACTGGAGCACCGGGTCCACCTTCCTTTGAAATTGATTGTCTCCCCTCTTTAAACATTTTAAACCACCTTCGAGCTGTGCTGTGGGGAAGAACACTCTCCATAGGCCTCCTATAACATTGTATAGGCCTCAACTGAAGATTTGTTGAGACGAAAGCAGAATTTCACTCCATTGCAGAAGTAGGCGATACTGAACATTTCTGAACTTGACTGGTTCTCACAGGTAGGAACCAGGAGTACCAACAATGAAACTACTATGGCGTGTTTGTTTCACATTAAGCTAACAGAATATAATAAGATTGAATTTTAGTGCGAAAAATTATGACCGTAAAAAAATTATGATCATTCTTTATTGAACAGCCCTCGTACTATCTCAAAGATGCCATTCGCATATACTAAAATCAAAAATGGGCTCAATTTGGAACCTTGTGGAACTACTTGTTTAATATTCTGAAAATCTGATCTGATTCTTTCTACATTACTATTTTTATTCCTGTAATCTAATTCAATACATTGCTTTCTGTATTTTAAGTTATAGCTAAGAGCGAACCCTCACACTCCATGGCTATTTAATTTGGTCATTAGAATATCTGTGTTAATACAATCAAACATTGGTTGAAGAATGTAATATCCTTTCAGAATTTCCAATAGGTTTTTGAATAGGGAGGAGAATTATTGATAATTTATTCCTTATAAAAGCACTGGTAAATAAACACTTGATGAACAAGAGAGGAAAGTTATACATGGCTTTTGTAGCTCTAGAGGAAACATGTTCAAATTGAGCACAACATTGTGGCACAAACTATTGAGTAAAGAAGTGGGTAAACAATTAGTAAACACCATTACAGCATTATATAATGAGAATTCATTTTGTATAAGGGTGGAAGCAGTAGTGGTAACGAGAAATCCAGCAGGAGAAAGGCCTCATACATGAATGTAAGTTAAGTCTGGTCCTATTTAACATATTGAAAGAGCAACAGCGAATGCCTACTGGAAAGGGATTAAATGTGTTCACCCCATTCCACCGTTTCTGTTGTTTGTTGCCAAAGGAGCAAACAAATTGAACATTCAGTGACAGATGCTGATTGATGTCACAAGCTGGAAGTATGCACGTCATTATTGTACCATGCTGATATTTTCCAGACTGTTTGATTTTGGCAGATCTAAAAGATTTTACTTTGACAATGTCACATTCTTTCAATTTGAGGGATTTTGGATTTCAGAACATTTCTCCCATGACCAGCAGGGGGTGCAGAAGCCAGTTTTGGACAATTGCTAGTTAAAAGTTGACCAGGAAAACCTAAGTTGTGTTGCAAGTCAGCCAGCCAGGGCAGTGAATGGCAAAGTTGAAAGTTGTCAGAGTTGGCAAGCAGAGTAGTGTAAAAGTGAGCATTGGTCTGCAAGCAGTAAACGTCGAAAGGTTTTGAGCAGCACAAGTTAGTGTATGCAACAGAGGCATAAAGGAAGTCCTATCGAAAGATGTGTTTGCTCTGTGTGTATGCTGCTTAAAAAAGTAAAAGCGTTTGTAAGTTACCACAGCCTTTGCAATTTATCCAGTATACACCTGAATTTTTGTCTGTGGGTTTCATGAGCTTCTTGGAAACTCTTATCACAAAGGCATCCCCACTAATTTTCAAACAGTGGTATAGATATGTGGATGAGATCTGGGCAATAGCAAATGAGAAACAGGTGGATGATGCGTTAAGACTACTTAATTTACAGAATCCTGCAGTAAAGTTTTCCCTAGAAAAAGAGAAAAACAATGAAATCTCTTGTTTAGAATTTGAACATTAGGCTTAAAGAGGATTTACGAACATCAAGAATAAAGAAATAGACAAATTAGCAGTAGCGCACCATTTTTGGAATGAGAATCATGATGTAGAACAAGAAATCCATTTATTAAAATTGTTCAGGGTCTAAATGCATTAACCACGTTGGAAAAGATATTCATAAAGAAATGTGAAGGAAAACTGCTCAATTTTGACACCACCTTTGAGGAGAACCTGAACTTCAAGTTCATCAAGATACCAACAGAGGCACTCCAATTGCCACCAAGAAGTTCACCAAATCAAAATTCAACTGTCAATATTATTTAGTATGTTAGGAATGTCCTAACAAAATGCATTCTAGGTAAACACTTGCAATATATTGGGCATGGAGTATTATTTCTATTCAAAATTATAATGATCTGTTTACAAGTGTACTTTTACTTGTGCAAGTTACAAAGGTTTTTTTTTAAAAAAAAATTATATCCTTCAATTTTAAAGTTATATCAAACGAAATGGATGAAATAATGCTCAAATGAGTCCAGGGTTCATGGAGCTTAGAGCTACCCGACATTTGTCTTTTAAGGATAAAGGTTGTTGTTTTCAAATGCTAGGGTTTGGCAATGAAGCCATTAGCTCTTTAAGGATAAAGGAAAACCCTGGAAAAAACCTTATCCAGAACATTTTAAGGATAAAGGAAAACCCTGGAAAAAACCTTATCCGGGTAACACCCAAACCAAGATTCAAACTCGGGACCTCTTGAATGTGAGGCAGACATGCTACCATCTATGCTACCGAGGTGGGCCAAGTCACAAAGTCAATATACAAGTACATTAGAACTCCAGTTATCGAAATTAATTGAGACCAGAACCAATCTGGGTAATTGGATAAATCATGTTAAAATGTCACTGCTTAAAAAAAAAAAAAATCTTTGTATATGGTAATGATAACTGAAAGACTACAAAGCAATGTTTGCTTTTGTACAGCTGTACAAACTGTATACTTAAAATGTTACTTGATTTTAGAATTTTAAAGTAACCCACAGTAATTTATAATTGTGCACTGTGATAACTGTTGAACAAAATTGTAGCATATAAGGTTTTTGTATTCATTTATTTTATAATTTGACAGTTGGGGAATGAATCTGTGTAGTTTTAAAATCAGTGGTGGCTGAAACATTAATGCACTGGTAGTGCCAACAATACTTGCCTTAAATGGTTTATTTTATATTACTATGATAACAAAGACGGTAGAAAGAAAAGCATCTAAATTGGGTGGGCTGATGCCAAATATTGGCAGGCCCTGATCTTTGCAGATGCAAATAATCTGCAGAGCGACTTATTCTATTTTGTTATATGTCCCCCCAAGAGCCTACTGTGCTAGGGATTAGCAATTTTGTGGTCCCAAGTCAAATCTCTCAATTGGGTGCCTCTGTGCGATAAGAGAGCTTATGCCAAACACCCAAACCACTCTTTTGTCCAAAGTGTGTTTGACCCATTAAAATTTACCTCCCTGAACACAAGTCTGATGGATACCTAGTGCGAGGTGGACGTTGAGGAAGCACTGGGTAAAACGTAAGTCCCTGCCTCTGGTTATCATCAAGATTTTGCAGGTCAATAGACTGCAAAGCAGTTTCTGACATTGCCAATTACAACCTAAAAGTTTACAATTATAGGATATAGAGCAAAATATATACAGTATAAAAACATATTTACAGATCATCAACTTTGTACAAACATTTATCCATTAAAAAGTATTTTAATTTGTTTTGAAATTGCTTCGTACCATTTAATGCTTTAATTGATGTTGGCAGTCTATTAAATAAAATCTGTCCCATTATAAAAACATCTCCTCAGTAGATCATTTAGAAGTACAGTCTCTAAAATAGTCATTGTTGCATCTGGTATTATAATTGTGTACATCAGCAGTTTTCAAATTTACCTTACTTACAACAAAAAGAATTGCTTTATATACATATAGTGAGTATAGTGTGAACATTTTGTTTTGTTTGAAAATATCTACACAAGAATCAGTATTTTTTAAGTTAAAAATTATCCTAATACACCTTTTCTGTAGAATGAATACTCTGTCCAGATGTACCCTTGGACAACTTCCCCATATTTCAATTCCATATGATAGGTAATTCAGTAAAAGTCTTGTGTCACTTTGACATCCACCACTGAGCAAATTAGTTTCCCTGTAGCACTGCACCTATAACATCACACAACAGCTTGCCAAAATCATGTAGGTCTGTGTTCGTATCCACTGATAGTCAGTCCTGGGGAGGGACCATTGCATGAGCTGGAGCACTCTTGAAGGCAATTGGATCCCTCTGTCTTTACATTGGGAGGTGAGATCCTGAGATGAGCAAGGTTCAGACCAGGACTCTCATCTAAGCTGGAGTGGCACCCAGGATGTGAGCATGACATCAGAGATATCTGTAATGGTGGAGGATATTGTTGCTATGACAACTAAAAATAAAATTAATAAAACCTTGAAGAATAATGTAAAAGAAGTAGTCGAGTGCTGTGGTCCTCATTACTTAATTGTAAAAAGAACAGAGGAAGGTAAAAGCTTAACATCTGTCAACCTATTCATAATACAGAAAGGTCTAGATAAAATAGCTAGTGTAGTAAAGTCCTGCACAAAATCTAGAAATGGCATGCTCCTGGTAGGAGCAATTTGAGCTTTCCAGGCACAGAAAATACTCAGCACTAATATGTTAGGTAGTTACCCTATACATGTTGATGTGCATAAATCCTTGTTCCTCATGTGGTGTTGTAAACACTCATGTGTTGGACGGTATGTCCAATGACGACATTCAGGATAACCTTCAAGAATAAGGTGAAACAGCAGCACACCATTTACAATACAGAGAACAAGGGAAATTGGTCCCTACTCATACCCTGTTCCTGACCTTTGATCAGGTTGATCTCCCACAAAGGATAAAGGCAGAGTATGAAGTAACTGAGATCAGGTCAGACATACCGAACCTCCTGAGATCACTATAAATGTCAGTGCTTTGGTCACACAAGTGACTTTTGTAATGGTATACCTACATATGTCAGCTGTGGAGGCATCTTGCACGAAGTTGCATATACATTACCTCCAGCATGTGCTAACTGTAGCAGTGAACATCCATCCAGTTCCCAAGAATGTCCCTGTTATATAGAGGAGCGCACTATCCAGGAAATCCAGAGAGAGAAGGTATTCTTCTTGGAAGCCTGGAAACTTTTTTGTATCCACAAGCCCTGCATTATGAGTTCCTGTACCTACAGCTTTGTGGTGGTTACACTGTCACAAAAATGGGAAACTGCAATGCAACTTGCAGTATGAATGGGGCCAACATATCAGAGAAAGTTCTTGTGCTTAGATCACCATAGAATTTACAAATCAGCACATACACCTCCATCCACACCAGCTAAGACTACTGCCAATAAGAACACCTCAGCTATTGGACCTGATAAACCGTCAATCAAGGACTAAAGCCAGCCTGCCTGTTATATGCCAAGCACCAGTGAAATAATTAAAGACCATATATGACAGAACTGCCTTCTTAAAAGAAACCACAAAATGAGCTCCCATTAAGTCCAAGGGAAAAAGAAATCCAAGAATATCTTCTCCTAGATCCTCTTCAGAGGAATTGTCTGGAGAGGACTCCGATTGGTGACTGTCATCTTCCAAAGTTTTGTATCGGGAAAGAAGCAACTTCCATAGAGGCATGGAGTAGGAAGATCCTGACCATGCTGCCTGAATGGAAGTGAAAAAAAGGGTAGGACTAACCTGCTGAAAAGACTGTTAGCCCAAGAAAAAGGGAAAATTGATTTGACCACCAATGAAATTAGAGTTAAACTGTAGGATTTAATGAAAAGAATGGTTTTTATGCCTTTTGGCCTTTTATTTATTGTTATTTATAGTTATTCATTTGTTTTTATTTTAATTGTGCACATTTATTTTATTTGCTATTTGATTTTGATTTTTTGTAATTTATGGTTAAATTTATCTCTTGGCTCTTGTCATTATTTAGTTTTTAAAGGGCGCTGATGACCACATAGTTGAGTGCCCTTATATACATATCATCATTGTAATTTGTTATATGTATCATCTATATGGTGGCATTTGGCCTAAGAAAGAAAAGGAATGTAAAAGCACTAATGAAAATACAGCAGAAGATGCTTCTCAGAATTGTATGCATTAATAGAACAGTGTCAGAGTCCTGCAAGTAACAGCAGGAGCCATACCAATTAATCGGTAGGTAAAAGAGAAACAACTTGTATATGAAAGATTTAATGGGAAACGTAGTAAAGAGAAGATTGAAGTTAGGAAAGAAATAATTGCCGAATTGCAACAAAGATAGGATGAAATCACATTAGTGGGGTGATGGACTAAGGAAATTATATCAGATATAAAATTTTGGCTTCAATGCACATAGGCAAGTTGATTATTTTCTGGCACAAATACTTTCTGGACATGGTAGATTTAGTAATTTTGCACAGAAAATGAGTAAAGTAGATTCGGCACAGTCTTAGTATTGCAAAGAGGAGGACTCTGTAGAACACAATTTGTCCAGAATGGCGGAACTTCAGATTATAAGCACAGGAGAAATTAGGGATAGTACTTGCTGCAGCTTTCTTATGATTAAGAATCAGATTTCAGGGAATGTAGTGAAAGATTTAGCAAAATAAATTTTAGAAATAAAAGAGAAGGGAGATAAAATGTATAGAGTATAATGTTAACAGCTATCATGCTGAAGTATGCTTATTCAAGCAATTCCAGGATGATATGAGTAGGGTATGAGTTTTTCAGTTGGTAAATCCCAACTCGCCACAAAGAGTGGCGTCTTATAAAGATTTTTTTCCCTACTGAAAAAACAAAACAAAAAAATTCTATTGCCGCTGCAATATAACTACCAGCTGTTATTGCCATGATACATCTGTTGTTTTATAAGCTATAATGGCAATGTAATGAGCTTTATTTATTTGTTGAATAATTTCATCATCGTATACCTGTAGCATGCATTCTAAAATGCCATTCTGTTTAGTTTTATATGCTCCTTTAAATGGAGTGGAAGATGGCAAATGCAACTTTAATTCCTTATCCAGCTCAGCGCTGGACTGGATTAAATTTCAGAATGTACTTCTATTATTTGAGTCTTCTGACTCATCGTGCATGCGTAATGTTAGTTCTAACTTCCAACAGAAGCATATGCAATTGATTATTAAATTTAGCACATACCTCTTTCTGTGCACTTGCTTGTTATGCTTTAGGATTGCTTTAGATTTAATTTACCAATTGTAACAGTTTTACAAGACTTTGCCATATGAAATAAACTACACAAGTTACAGTTGAAGCTCTTAATTTTAAAACTACGTCTTAATTTTGGCACTACATCTGTATGTACAACCTTCTGTACTAAGAAAAGTACTAATGTATAGATTTAACTTAGACTTGACAGTTAATCACTGTTTACATTTGCTCTTATATTCTTTAACTTCATAAAATTCAATTTTAACCAGATAGGATTTAATTTCAGTTTAATTTTATTGTTTACTTTTTATTTCTTTAATCCAGTAAGGTAAATTATTGTATAGATCCTTTGCATTGGTTTCAATATGTTTAGTTTTTAGGGAGTTTCTTAATCTATTTCTAAAATATTTTTCTTTTGATCTAGTGTTATCCATATGAATATCTATATTTTTATCCTCTTTATGGGTTTTTATAACATATTTAATAACATATTTAATATATGTATAGACTTGTTAATATAAGTGTATTGAGTTTTTTAAAAGTATTTTTGCAGGTACTTCTTTTTTAGATTCTTTTTACAATTCGTATTGCTTTTCTCTGTGATCTAAATGCTTTTAAGATACAGTTTTTTCCACTGCTGATCCCTTTAAGATAATCCCATAACTCACTGGTAGTCAAGTTTAACTTGGGTAGCTTCAACAACAAGTGCATCACATTGCTTGTATGCTGATTAGATTTCTTGTGGATCCCCCTCCCCTTTTTTTTGCGCACATGTGAACTAAATCCATTCACCTTTCTTTGACCAGTGGTTATCATCAAAAATATTCTTATTCATATTTATATACAGATTTATTCACCAAGAAAATTCATACAGAATATGGGCTTCATCAAAAAATGCTGACGCAAACCTTATCATATTTACAACATACAAAGTTTAAGAAAACATAATGTTGCACTGAGGTGAAACACATACCCAGCATTTACCTTAATGATGAGAAAACCTTGGAAAAAACCTCAGTCAGGTATACAATTTCATTTGAACATTCTTAAACTGATTAGATTTATATATATATATATATTACATTTACAATTCAGGTGATCAAGAGTACTACAATATAGGTGATGTGGAGTACAATCTTCATCTTGGAGGTTGTCGTCAAGCTTTTTCTTGAGCCTAAGTGCATCTCCCAGATGAACAGGATCCATGAAACAAACAATTTCAGAGGGGCAGTATTTTCAAAAATTAGCTAGGATGGATGGCTTGTTTACCAATTTCTAATTCTAAATAAACAAGTAATTTAGTGTAAAGGATAATCAAAATTGGGTATTCATGAACTGAATAAAACATACACTTTAAGAGCAAGTTTTTAACTTTATTTTTTAATCTGTTGAACTTTGATGGTCTTAAGGATTTTATTGTATAAGTTTATATAATATTAAGTTTATATTATGGGAAACTGAACCCAAACTTGTTGTTAATCTGTGTTGTTGGAGATGGATTGATGTTCCTATTCATGTACTGTATGAATGAAACTGTTTCTAAGATACAAATGCACAATAATGATAGAACTTTAGATCCGAAAAAAGTTGTTTACTTAGATAACATTGGTTCACTTATTTGATTAATCTTATTCTTCTTTTTTGTAGTTTGCAATACCTTAATGCTAAAAAGTATAATAAAGTATTTTTGACCTTATATCCACCAATCCATTTGTTTTCAGTGTAAATGTCTCTATTGAATTTTCTTATGCAGTTAATCAACAGAATTCAATTGTTCCTAATTTCCTAGCACATTTCTCTTTCAATAGGTCTGTGTGATTACTGGCATTGCAGGCTGTATTGTAGAAAATAGTAATTTCTTCAATTTTAAATATAAACAATGATAAATTAATGATGAATATTATATAATAAAACACAATTTTCTGCTTTTACACTACAAAGTAGTGTTTGTTACCTATTTTTCATGTCTCATAATACATTTTTCTTACCTATGTGATAAAATTGGTTCATATGATTAATGTGTGCTGCCAACAATGGCGGTGACAGGATTAACTGACATGGATGTAGGCTTGCCATTCCATACCCCCTAGAGCACAGACTTGATGTGCAAAATGCTGTAAATCTGTGCCAGATTTGAACTGGCACAGATCCATGGAATAGTAAACTAATAAGGTTGCTAACTTGTATGTTGCAATTGCTTCCTTTAACTATTATGTTTCACATTGTCAGACAAGCCATTTCATTGTGACTATAAGAATAATAAAAATAATGACTGTATTCCGGATGTAACAGTGGAGTACATAAACAATATATGTAATTCTTATTTAATTAATGTAGTGCTGTAGTATGGATGCATTGCCCCTAGAGCCACCCCTAGTTAAAATCTGTTAAGGAGATAAACTTTAAAAAAATTGAGTTAATGACCATTTAGAAATTGCTGGAAGCTTAGCCTTGCGCATGAGTTGGTGTATGTCCTCTGTCTAGTTTTCTTGACACATGCAGTTAAAATTCTTCCATAAAGTATGGACATATAGCTGTGCCCTGGGGGTCACTGTGGGGCTTTGGACACACAACTTGGAAATGTTGTTGTTTTAAAATGCTAGGCTTTGGCAATGAAGCCATTAGCTCTCTTGCTCTCCAATATTTCTGTGTAGTGGGTCCGGCAGGTAGGGCTTCACAGGTTAAAAGATGTTCTTCAATCATTCAAAAAATATGTCATCCATTTTGATTTCAACTATAGTTATTAATTATTTGTGATGTCTGAACCAGCGTGATTTTCCTTTTTCTTTTTCTTACCTCCTCTTAAAGCAACACAGATGATTTCCAGTCTAATAGTTGTAGTTTGGATAATGTGATTTCTACTGCAGTTCAAATAAACAAGCTTGGTATGAATAGTAGAAATGGTTATATAAAAAGTCCAAGTAGGTAGTTATGGGCACTGGAAGGGAAATCATAAGGCACTGTAAAAGGCACAGAGAAGGCTGAAAATTGGCAAGAAAAATAACTAGTGTGCTACACAATTAACTTAATTCATTCAGTAGTAGAAAAATTCAGTGCATAATCTACATTATTAACATTTGTTATTAATTTCCAAATAATTGCATATACATATATTACATCACAACATTTTTTTAGTTAATTGCCTCTAACTTCATTTATGAACAACAAAAATATATCCAAAAATCTAAGAAAAATAGCAGTATTCTTAATGAGTAAGGACTATAATACAATGAAGCATAAAATTTATATAATTTTGAGTCATACTAGTACTTGATGCTCCATATATTGCTAGTGTTTATCTAGAATGCATTTTTTATGACCTTTCTATCCTAAATAATGTCGACTATTGAATTTTGATTTGATGAATTCCTTGGAGGCAATAGGGATGTCTCTGTTAGTATCTTGATGAACTTGAAGTTCAGGCTCTCTTCAAAGGTGGTATCGACATTGATCAGTTTTCCTTCAAATTTCTTTTTGAATATCTTTTCCTATGTGGTTAATGTAGTTGGACACTGAACACTTTTTAATAAATGGATATTTTGTTCTATATCATGATTCTTGTTCAAAAAATAATACACTACTGCTGATTCGTCTATTTCTTTGTTCTTGATGTTCCTAAAATGCTCTTTAAGCCTAGTGCTGAAATTTCTTTTTGTTTTGTCAATGTAAAAGTTGTCACAGCCTTTGTAATTTATCCGGTACACACCTGAATTTTTGCCTGTGGGTTTCTCTTTTGTATAATGTGATTTCAAAAGGTGTTGTACACTAAACTCTTCTGTGGGGCCAAAGTAATTTTGTGTTCTTTGAAGACGTTATGGAAAAGATATGTGCGAATAATATATGGAGCAACTAGATTAGATTGACTTGCATTCAGTGGATCCACTTGTAGCCACAAAGGACTGTGAACATAGAACATGTCCAGAGGTATACAGTTTATTAGCATATTTACTTGAAAATTTAACACAAGAGATATGTTATATACAGGCAATACAAAGAGCAATATGGAAAACAAGGCAGGAATAATTATATATGATTACTTTCACTGGGCTTTGCCAGTAAGTCTCAACGTCCTTCTCACCAAACTTTTTTCTAAATGTGCTCAGCATTGTTTTAATTTAATTGCACTATGGGTAGATTTCAGTTCATTAGCATTGTGGACTCGTAATTTACCTAGATCATCTATTGTCATTTCTTCAATACATATACATTAAAATAGCTTTTGAACAGGCATCAAAGATTTATTGGCAATTATTTGTCATTGGAACAGTTAGATTCTACTTACAGAGCTACATAAGCATTATTAGGATAGTTTGTCATTCAGATAATCTTGTACAGAATAAAATGACTTCGAGCATAGGTACTCTCTAGCAGCATTTTTAAAAGCACTGCAATTATCAATTTTTTTCTTTAAGATGTGGAGCACTGAGTACTAATTTGACTCAAAATTTTATTATATTAATTATATATTATATTCCAATGTGTAAGGACTATGATACAATGAAACACAAAATTAATATAACATTAAAGCTGATAATTTATTGTAGAATGGGATTTATGGCGGTAACTACATGTAAAAATTACAAATTTTAGGAATGGAACATTGTTGCCAAAAATTAATAATCACCTCTTTCATATTTTGACAATAACTTTTTATGCATTGTTACGTAATACAAACATTGCCTAACATTTCATATCACAAAATTCTATTGGAATCTACAATTTCTACTGTTTTTTTAACTGTATACACATGGAAATACTTTATTGAAATAAAACCATGACATAATGATTATGAATTAGTTTTATGGATCAAAGATTTGGTGTATTCTGTATACAGTGAACTGAAAAGTTCATCAAGGGAAGGAAGAAAGCTTAATTGGAATAGCTGGATTCTGTATGCAGCTAGTTAAATAATCATCAAAGGAAGACAGAAATTCTAATTCATTCAATGCTTGTTGAGTTTGTACTACCTTTACCCTTTTTAATTTTCCCGCTCTTACTGAAATGACAACAGATGGCAGCAAAGTCGCTCTGAAATAAACAAATAGTTCACGACTATACCATAGAGAGCACAGTATGCCTTTGACAGTATATTGAATCAGTTAACCGAATGACCCTCCAAAGTTGATGATGTAATGAAAAGTAAATAAAAATCGTTTGCTGTTAAACTGTGCATTCTGCGAACACTTACAGTAGTGCTTGTTCATTGGACGTTGAATGTACATATCTGTATCCTAAATATTTGAGGCAATCCATCTTGGTGGCAGTGATACGCGGCGTTACGATTCGCCCCTCCCCCCATCATTGAACTCGCCCAATTGTTGTTAATGAAGGAGTGAGATCGTAAACAAAAAATACCATAAAATTTGTGGTTTTGAACGACTGTATAGTGATGATAAATTCTCTAAGTGAATATGAACTTTAGGTGACAAATTTCTGTGGCTAGCTTTCTGTGAACACACCAAAGAAGTCGCCCTGCCGGAAGAAAAATGGGTGAGTTTGCCAAACCGGCGCAAGTTTAGTAAGAGTATTAATCATGTTTCTTAGCCTGGGAATATCTTTTAATTTTAGATCGTTTTTCGAAACGTACATAAATAACTTGCCTTTTGTGAGTAAGCTTTGCTACAGCATTTTAGGCACCAGATAATACTCGTTTCTTAGGTTATAGTGTCGTAGCAGACGATAAGAAACAGCTATTTTTATGTCATATTTCATGGAGAAGAACATGAATGGAAACGAAGATATGTTCTGGGTTGGACACCTATTTTTGCGGAATTTGCAAAGTTGAAAGCAGTACAGATTCTAACTTTAAGAGGTACTTCAGATGAGAAATGTACAGTTAAAGTAATCGTGTACTCATCTGTTTTGAAAGCTATTTTGCAGATCATGTAGAGGCTGTGTTTCATTGTATCATTAGTCCTTACACATTGGTAAATAATATATATATATATATATAATCAATATAATAATTAATATAATTTTGAGTCAAATTTGTACTCAATGCTCCACATCTTAAAGAAGAAATTGATAATTGCAGTGCTTTTAAAAATGCTGCTAGAGAGTACCTATGCTCGAAATCATTTTATTCTGTACAAGATTATTGGAATGACAAATTATCCTAATAATGCTTATGTAGCTCTGTAAGTAGAATCCAACTGTTCCAATGACAAATCCTTGCCAATAAAGCTTTGATGTCTGTTAAAAAGCTATTTTAATGTATATGTATTGAAGAAATGACAATAAATGATCTAGGTGAATTACGAGTCCACAACGCTGATGAACTGAAATCTATTATTCAGGGGTGGGGGTGGATAAGTGATGTAGAAAAAGAATTCATCCTTGCATCTTTGGTGTGAAACCAGACTGCATTCTACATATTGATCATTCGTTGTTAACGTACTGAAAGCATTCCTTAGAAATAGGGGCATAGTGTGTGGAACTGCTGATATCAGCATCTATGTTTTAAATAAAGAGATGAGAAAGTTTTTGCAATAAATGGTTTCGTTTCAAAGGATATAAACTTCGCCTGGTGTTACCTTCCACATGTCTTGAATTAGTATATATAATAGTGTTCTGCTATTTCAGTGTTATAATTTTGGTTAATCTTGGCCATAAGTTATTGGATATTTTAAATTCCTATTTAAAGATATCTGCCCGTGTAATATTAATGTAAATGAATTTGCAGATAGTGGCTTTGGTTTAAATAATTTGCAATTTAAGAAAAAACAGAGCATTGATAAAATGTAGTGAAAGATTTGTTCACGTGGAGAGACTAGTTGAATTTAGTCAAAATGGGAAATTTTAAGATAACTGTTCTGTGTATTGTTTTGAACTATGTACTTTTCATACTATACAGTAATTTTCATCTAAAGAGCCTTAAAGCCAGATTAAATGTTGTATTAAAGCTGTTAAATTGTTTTAATACTTGCATTTCCTTTTATATTTTACACCTTCTCCAGAAGGGATTGGTGTGTATATATTAGTTGCATTTCTGCAGTGTTTGTAATTAGGCACGTTTGTAAACACTTTGTATTTCAAGTCTAATTTTATAAACAAGTTTAATATTTTTAAGTCAGCAGGCGGAAACTAGGCGCTACTTTAAATCTGCTACACATCTTAATAGTTATATTAGTTTTTCTGATAAATATTTGAGAGATTTTACAATGATTGATACTACTACTTCTTATGAAGAATCCAAAACATGGTTAACATATTGCTGTAGATCAGGCAGTGTGCTATGCAGACCGTCGTTCTAATGTGACAAGTTTAGTTTTTGTGTTGGTCTGTGCTGGTCTAACAAGTTGATGAGACGTTAACTTTCCTTTTCACTATCTGGTTTTGTTTGCCCCAGGACATCCACCAGGCTTTATACGCCAGTAACATTAGCACTACTTTAATATCCATTCCTCTCAGAAATTAGGACTTCCTCTGCAGCATTCGCCGATTACTTCAGAAAACGTATAACCGTTGCAAATAGAAGCAAGTAGAATTCATCTTGAACTTCGTTTCCTCTGTTTTCTAACTAGTAATTTTTCCAACGATTGATTATTGCGTAGTGTTAAAAGCACAAGGCACTTACAACTTCTGTGAAATATGCTATATGCTGTATGAAATCACACAGGCTAGGCGAAAGCGGTCCAATAAAGGAATGCACACCGGATTTCGACATTAACTTTTTTTCTCTTTTTTTTTTTTTTTGAGGAAAGATTCCATAGAATATAATAGGAGGGCTATGTCGTTTATTCACTAATTTATTTTAAATTTGCGTTACATTTTTCTGAATTTGCAAACTCAGAAAGTTATAACATTCCAATTTCTTAATTTATCATGTAAGAATTTCACATTTCAAATACTCGTATCATTCCTCCACGTTGCATTGCTAATGAAATATTACTTTTAAGTTTTACAGTTTTCCAGGATATAGATATGAACCAAAACTACATTGTTCCAGAGACAAATGAAGCATAATATTAAAGCTGATAATTTATAGTAGAATGGGATGTATGGTGGTAACTACATGTAACAATTACAAATGTTAGGAATGGAACATTGCTGCCAAAAATTAATAATCACCTCTTTCATATTTCGACAACAACTTTTTGTGCATTGTTACGTAATAATATAATCAATATAAGGTGTAATACCATATAGAATGGTAACAAAAATGTATGTACATAAAAAATTATAAGAGGAATTAAAACAGAGGAGTTTCCTTTGCTGTAGAAAAGGAAAAAATGAAGCGACAGCAGCTAATTTTTTTTTCTTTGTAATTTACGTCCCAACATTTAGTCATATTGGACGATGAATGAAATGGGTGAAATGATGCTCAATGCGTCCGGGGTACATGGAGCTTAGAGTTACCCGACATTCGTCTTTCAGGATAAGGGAAAATCCCGGAAAAGCCTTATCCAGGTAACTCACTCTGACCGAGGTTCGAACTCGGGACCTCTTGAACGTGAGGCAGACATGCTACCATCTGCTGTACCGAGGCGGGCGTTTAGTTTGTGAAAGAATATTATGGACATACAGGAAGGTTAAAAAAACTGATTGTGCACCCACATCACTTTTTCTACCAATTCTTGTACAAAATACTCTTAAAAGCCCTTATAATGTTAATCGAGAAACTGTAGAAATGGAACCAATTGCTATGAGATAGCGTTCTTTGCTCATTATTTCCCATTTCATAAAGATATTGTTAACAAATTCAAATATAAAGCAAGGAATATCTCTCGAAAACAGTTCACTTCACAGATAAAATGTATTTGACATACGAGGTCTGTTCGAAAAGTATCGTGCATTTTGAATTTTCACGGAATACATATATTCGATTTTCGATTGTTGTTTTTTTTTGCGTTATTTTGCTTGGACGTGTTTTGCCTCGTCTTCTATTTTTGCAGGCCACGCCGTGGGTCAGTGGTTAGACCGCTTGGCTCTAACCAAGGCGGCCCGGGTTCGATCACAGGCGACCGCAAAGTGAGATTTGTGGTGGACAACACGGCGCTGGGGCGGGTTTTCTCCGGGATATCCGGTTTCCCCCGCCATCTCATTCCACCGGTGCTCCATCTTCATCGCATGTATCATCAGTGTCATCGCCTGCGGTGTCGTATGTAGTAAAAGCGGGCGTTAAACACTACACATTATTATTCGATTTTTTGCCTATTCCAAAAACTGGAACAAGGAATCTGTATCAAATTTTGTGTGAAAAATAAAATTAAGTGCGCGGATGCATTCCGAATGTTGACTGTGGCATATGGTGAAGCTACCTTGGACCAAAGCAACGTTTATCGGTGGTACAAAAGATTCTCTGAGTTTCGAGATGTGAACGACGAAGAGCGTCCTGGACGCCCGAGCTCGTCAACAACAGACGAAAACGTTGAAGAAATGAAGAAAATAGTATTGGCCAATCGTTGAATCAGGCTCGTGCCAATCGATTTTGACCAATAATTTGGACATGAGACGGATCGGCGCAAAATTCGAAATTCAAAATTTCGTCTAGAAATACCATTCGCATTAACGTTGCTATGGAGCTGTTGAACTCTGTCCGCGACGACCCAAATTTGGTCCAGAGGGTACTAACTGGTGACGAATCATGGGTATATGGTTGCGACGTGGTAACTAAGTCGGCCATCCCAATAGATGCTGCCACACGAGCCAAGTTCGGCGGAATGTGAAGGTTTTGCTTATAGTTCTCTTCGATCACAGGGGCGTGGTGCATCATGAGTTCTTGTCACTGGCTAGAACGGTCAATTAGGAAGTTATGCGCAATTTGCGCGAAGCAATCCGCCAGAAACGCCCGGATTTGTGGAAGAACAAAAATTGGCTTTTGCACTATGATAACGCCCCTGCTAACATATCGTTGCTTGTGCGCGAATTTTTGGCCAAAAACAACACACCTATGATGCCGCAGCCACTTTACTCCCCAGACCTGGCCCCTGTGACTTTTTTGTTCCCAAATCTGAAGATGTGCCATAAGGTTGTGTCTCTTAAGTAGTGGTGAGGCATGGTGAGGGAAGCTCCAAATAAGAATTTTCATTAAAATAAGATAATAATGACTCAAAGAACTAAGGCTACTCTTCAGTGCTCTTTCTATTGTACAGTCTTACGTAGGCACTTCTTGCATTGTAAGACTGCTCACACTACAAGCAGATATTTCTTCTTTCCCTCTCCACTCAGAAGTTCAAATTTTTCCTACAGCTGGCCCACACTGCATTAATTGTTAGTCTAAAATGGAGAAAGTATGCAATCCACACATTTTTGGTAATAACTTAAAACTTCACATGAATGTCCTATTTGTCAGCACGAAATACCCATCTACGTAAAATACTATTGCTAGTGCTATTGAAATACAGTTGTATTTAAATCGCCATATCAAACAAAACAAAAAAGTAAACTTTTCTTCACACGCTGCAGAAACTTGACGTGACAAAATCTGTCAGTTCTCTCAAACTATCGAAGAGTTGCGATTGGTTCTAGAAACTTACGAAGCATGGCATTCAAGTTTACGAAGTTCGCCTCGGTAGCGTGGTGGTAGAGTGTCTGCCTCACGTTCAAGAGGTCCCGAGTTCGAATCTCGGTCAGGGTGAGTTACCTGGATAAGGTTTTTCCGGGGTTTTCCCTTATCCTGAAAGACGAATGTCGGGTAACTCTAAGCTCTGTGGACCCTGGGCTCATTTCAGCATCATTTCACCCATTACATTCATCGTCCGATATGACTTAACGTTGGAGGACGTAAATTACAAAAAAAAAAGTTTACGAATGCGTAAATTTAGAAATATTCAGTATTGAATGAGCTCGTGGAAAACTGATCACTCAAATCTAAGCAGCTGTCAAATTGTCCGCAGCGCTACAGATGTTCGCGAATAAATTTTGAAAGTGTATCCAGAACCAGTAAAATATTGTTTGGAAGGAATTTTCTTGTTTTTGTTCTTTTTCTCCCGAAATTCTTGGGGGAGCGGCACTTGCAGCGCTTCATTGCACGTTTCCCTACTGCTCTTAGGTTTACCAGTTACTACACAAAAGCCAATCGGAATGAAGGGGACTTTCGAAGACCTTCCCAGAACATTCTAGTTATACATTTTGTAATGAAAATATCTTAAGATGTTTTAATAAAAATCGTTAGCCATTTGTTAATAAATAGACATTTTCGAAATAATAATAATAATAATAATAATAATAATAATAATAATAATAATAATAATAATAATAATAATAATAATAATAATAATAATAATAATAATAATAATAATAATAATAATAATAATAATAGATTTATTTATGGACGCCCTTTAACTGGTGGTTCTTAGACGTCCATTTTGTTTTCCTAAGGTATTTTTTTTCTATTCAGGGAGTCTCAAAACACGTATTTCTGAAGAAATCTCGTAATAAAATTTTACCGCTACTTGCTGTACAATATGGCAGAAAAAATGAAAAACTGTTTGTTGATGATGTTGGATTTTGATCAAATAAGAGCTATTAAAGCCAAAAATCAGGCGTGATCGATATTTCTTTCTCTAACTTGTGTAACAGACGGGAAATAATAGCATTCTAGCCAAAATAATAGCTATCGAAATTTCATCGAGATTAAGTTTTTGAGACATTTTGACTAAAAAGAAAACCTTTCTAGTAAAAGATCTATGTATGAGATAGTTTACGTGAAAAAAACAACGCATATGTTTGTTTATAAGCGTCTGCGCGTGTGAAAAAAGCATGAACCCAAAACGAGAAGTCAGTTATATATTAAACTGTTAAAATTCAGCTCCTTCCATGGATAGGAAGTTTTTCGAAAAAAGAAAAGTTTACTCACCCCAAACTACCCTTTCAAGTAAAAGTTTCTAAAATTTTGATTTTCTCAAAAAAAAACCGACCTAACAATTTGAATTAAATGTCACATATTTAAGATATGTTCATGACAAATGAATATGAAGTCCTCTTCATTGTGGGTGACTTTTGCATAATAGGTACACCATGTGAATGTAGACCTCGTTAAATGTCAAATGTTGATTTATGTCAGATCCTTTATTTATTTATTTTTTTTCAGATAGCTATTTTCGATATATTCCTTGTTATTGTTTTGAATGTTGAAATACTTATACTTTTCTCATAAGTATATTCATATGCTTTCTCACAAGCTTTTCTCATTTTATCGGCAAATAGGCATCAACTTACTATTCTGTATTTTTAACCTTTTATAAACATTTTTATCCAATTTAATTGCATATTAAAACTTCGCTTTGCATTCAAGTAAACTTCTGTCCCATTCGAACAGCTTATTTCAAAAACTGATCAGCTGTGTATTAATAAATAGGTTGTCACCAAAGTAAATATGGACAGAATAATTTTAGCGACTTAAAGTGCATTCAAAATTTTCATGATAACTATTGTATTCTCCGTTCATCATAGGAATGCAGTGACCTTTAGGTTAGACCGCTTGACTCTCACCAAGGCAGCCCGGGTTCGATCCCAGGGGACTGCATGTGGGATTAGTGCGTGACTACCTATCGCAGGGCCCTGCACCATGGCTTAGTGGGCTAAAGCATGATTCCTTGGTTCCCTGCTGTGGAATGCGGCCCGGGTTCGACACTACCCTTGGGGTTGCAGAATTTATGTTCCGGGTATAGGACCGGTGCCCACTCAGCATCGTGAGGAAATTAGGAGGTTGCGATAGATAAGCGACCCTGGTCATTAAAGCCAACTTTCCGGCTGGGGATACCACATCTGCTCCCCGTATCATTTGGATGATCGCCCACCTCTACATTGCGTATGTGGGCGTGAGGCCAGCAGTCGGGTTGGCAGGCCCGGGTTCGACATGGACTGTAGTGCCACGGGTTTAACTTTTAACATAATATGGTGCAGGGGCGGATTTTCTCCGTTTCCCTCGCCATCATTCCCCCAGTTGCTCCATTATCCTATCATCCACCATTGGCATCTAATATTCTTAAGTTGTAGTAGGTATTACTAGTTTCTAACTAACGTCCTCCAACGTTTGGTTAACGGATAAATGAAATGATGCTAAAATGAGCCCAATGTCCATAGACCTTAGAGTTGCCCAACATTCACCTTTCAGGATAAGGGAAAACCCTCCAAAATATCTTATACAGATGACTTACCCTAACCAAGATTCGAACAACTCAGGACCTCTTGAGTGTGAGGCAGACACACTACCACCTACACTACAGAGGCGGGCTAGTGGTAGTAATAATGAACATGCTATTACCCGACATTACCTAATTGGGTCACCTTGTTTCAAAGTATGGCCACGTGTACACTTATACGGTTTTAGTTTTTATAATTTAGTTGGTCTATGTGCAGAAAACTCTGAAATTCCCACCTGTTGTGCTAATTTTGGGATGTATTTGATTGGCGAACTTTCAAAACATGCGCCTTTGTTGTTTAACGTTTCATGTGTTAACACTGTACGTTTACGCTTTCGTTTTTTGTTTGTCAGAGAAGCAGTGATTTCGAATTTCTTCACAATCTCGTGAATTGTAAATCTGGAAGGAGGCACTCCACCAGAGAACGTTTAAATATCCTCTGTGCAAACACGGCATGGTGTTTCTTATTTATAATAATTTTTACACACGACATTGCGTTGCTCTTGAGTCAAGCGCCTGTTAATGTTAATGGGTGGTACAACACTGCCCAGTGGTGTGCAGACCGTTAGCTCCCGCGCACGACGGCAGCCGGTAGTGGGGACAATCAGGCAAAGACGCGGAGAGTGAAACGCCCTGTGCTCCTTTAGGTGTAAATGAAGAAGCCCATAATAATAATAATAATAATAATAATAATAATAATAATAATAATAATAATAATAATAATAATAATAATAATAATAATAATAATAATAATAATAATAATAATAATAATAATAATAATAATAATAATAATAATAATATATTTTTTCTTCGGTCAGTTAAATATTTTTTTATCCTTTCCTCATCAATGCTGGTGCTAGGAGTCGTTCGGGTTCCCTGAGAGCGAGGGAGCCGAAGCATTTGACCTGAGATATCAGAGTAGAGGGGTCGGGCCAACGCTGGGACGATGAAGAGATGAATCATGGAGTAATTGGTGGAATGATGGAGGGGGAAACCGGAGGACCTGTAGGAAACCCACCCCAGTGCCATGTTGTCCACTACAAATCCCACTTTGCTGTCGCCTGGGATCGAACCCGGGCCGCCTACGCGAGAGCCAAGCAGTCTAATCATTCAGCCATGGCGCGGCCTAAATAAATAATTATAATATATAATAAAATTAAACATGAATATGTTGTGAAGTTGTGTTAAATGTTAAGGGATTGTAAGCTTGCAGTGGATTACAAGTACATTTTGCCTCGGGGTAAGATGACATTACAATAGTGACGGCTGGTTTTCAGGCAAATTCGTAGTAGTAGTAGTACCATGAATTACGCTAATCAAAGGGAAGTATGGTATGCAAGGTTGTCGGATTAGGTATAGTAGGCTAGCTTGGGATTCTTGGAATTGTGGTAGGATTTCTTAGAAACTTATACACATATTTTTTAATTGTAAAGCAGCAAATATGCAAATATGAGAAAAAGAAAAGTGAGGTGGCAACACCGGATTAGAAGCTAGGAATGGGAGTCTTAGAGTCATTGCTAAAGGGGAGGTTATTAGGAGAATTTGAAGCTTCATAGCACATCCTGGGAATAATCTTAAGATCCTTCTGGTCTGATCGCTGGTGGGACTAGACGTAGCTGGTAGATGGATTAGGCATCATTCCTGCCTCAATTACCGAGCCGCGTGTTATCGCCTGGCAGAGGAATCAGCGGACATTCATGTAGTAGTTTCTATTGGTGGGCAACTTCTCCGCTTTTTTTTTTTTTTTTTAATTTACGTCCTCCAACGTTAAGTCATGTCGGACGATGAATGGAAAGGATGAAATGATGCTCAAATGAACCTAGGGTCCATGGAGCTTAGAGTTACCCGACATTCGTCTTTCAGGATAAGGGAAAACCCCGGAAAAAACCTTATCCAGGTAACCCGCCCTGACCGAGATTCGAACTCGGGACCTCTTGAACGTGAGGCAGACATGCTACCACCACGCTGCCGAAGCGGGCGACTCCGCTTAAGTGTATACGGTTCATTACAAGTTTCGAAGACAGGACTAGTGTCATCCTTTCATTGAATAATACACATCCACGCATGCCCTGACATAGGTTTATCATAGCTTGAGCAGATAGCCGGAATTGACATCAAGACCTCGTGAGGCGACATTACAAGTTCAAGTTGGCGCAGCATCGCGAAGCAAACATTTACATATAGAAATAATACTGGGAAATATTTTATGTAGTATTTCTATGCCTATCACCGCCACAATCTCAAATTCAAACTGTAGCAGACCCGCTAACGGGAGATTCTGGAAGTAGGAGTAATAAATGCCAAAATTCCTAACTTGGAGCCATTGCATTTCTTCTTCAAACAACCACGATCGAAGACCAGGTAAACTCTTTGTCCTATTTGTCTGCATTTGCTTGAATACATAGTGATCTGCTTTTGTGGTTTTCGATTTAAGATGAGGATTTTAGTTCTTTTAGCTGGAAGGTATTGTCGATGTTTGGAGAGTTGCCAATATTCCGAGAACCAGTCTGATTCCTGTTTGTGATACCGAACATTCGTTTTACCCCTCGGAGTTTCCTGTCGGGGAAGTTAACAAGGGCACCTCATTTCCCTTATCGCTCCAAAGGTCGGCGAGGAACTCGGGCTCAAAAAGTCGGCAGAAGCGCTTTATAAAAAGCGCTGTTTTGCGCAGCAGTAAAATTGTTTGAATGTGTGCGGTGACTAACACACTATTTTGCAAAATTTACGAGATGTGAACATTTGTCGATTATGAACATTTTGTCTTGTGGCACAAAAATCACCTCACTAATGATCAATAAAGCGTTTGTGAGTTATTTAACAAATGTGTCAGTTAGTAAACTGACGTTAAAACCTCTGATTAATCGGCGGCTGTTTACTTTCTCTACTACGTATTTAATAATAGACAAATAAAATATTACATTCCACAAAAAATTCCATAAAGAGATTTCACTCGAAGTACATATTTTTAGTTAGCATGTTTTCAGGATGCGTCACGAAGATTTTCAAGAAAATGCTTCCACTCCAAACTACATTGTACATACATTTTCGATTTTCTCAAAAAAAGACTTTATTTTGATTATTTAAAATACATTATCTTTAAGATATTTTCATGACAAATGAAATACATGCATTGACTTATTGAGAATAGCCTCTGATTGGTAAACTATAAGAGATGGACAAAATCTTACTATACAGAAATGTAGATTTCTTTAAAGTAGGTACATAGGTACACCATTTGTGTGAGAATAGGATATAATCTTACGGAGGGAAATGGGCACTGCGACCAGACTTGATCTATCCCCGGGGTGAATCGAGAGTAGACAGAGTGCTGCCGACTCAGGAAGTCAGGACAGTGCAGAGGACAGGATTCTTACTATTGATCGGTTGGAAACTCCCCGGCAGGTCAGTACAACCGGCATCCCACCCACCGTGATCCTGAAACAGCCCACTAAGCTGGCTCTCAGACCGGAGACCGTCCTGCCGGAGGACAAAATTGTTTAGCAGTAGCATATCATCCTGCCATGCACCGCCGAGACACCCGTCGACACTTCTACCCTGAAAGAGACCACAATATGAGAGATGACGTGAAATGATAATGGAGATGAAATGGAGGGATAGGAAATTTCTGGGATATAATTAACCTACCCAGCCTTTGCCTGGCGACCGGGGAAAACCCGTGGGTCAGGCAGGTTGGCCACGGAAATTGAACCCGCACCTCCAGAATGCAGGCCTCAGACGAAACCGTCTCAGCCACCCAGCTCGGTCACCAATTATGTTTATATATATATTAATTTTCTAGACATTCCTTTTATTAGTTTGCATTTTCAAATTCTTATTCTTTACTCAAGTTGAAAGTCGTAATTTTTAACGTCTTTTGACTATGCAAAGACAATGGAAATTTCAAAGTGATCACATAGCGACCAGCTCTTAAGCGAGTTGCCTGTCGCTTAGAACCTAGTGTAATCTTCTAGTCCCATTGTATTTACAAGAAAATACGTAATAAAACCATTTCTTCAAATGTTTATGTCCAGTTTTGACTTTGGAACAATTGCACATCGACTGGTGTTCACTTGTTTTTGGTTGGTTTAATCTTTCTGTTGGTATTACCCCAAATTACCTTTGTATGAAAGCGTTTTTTTTTTTTCCCTTAAAATTTGGCTCCTATGTTGTCTTATTTGGAACAAATTATAAAGCACGGTCTCACATGGTTCATAAGGTGATATAGTATTCCCATATGAATACACAGGTATGAAGAAAATGTAATGATTATTATACACTGTTTCGAGTACTGGACGGAGGGAATGTAAATAAATAATTTCTTATTAATATACGTCTCCCATCACACGCAGTCACGCATACAGGGAACCAGCAGAAGAAACTTGAGAAGAATTCCGAACATTATTAAATTTCATCGCTTCAAACTACAGGTTGTCCAAAACTAGTTCCTTCAGAACTTCATAACTATCTCGACGTAGTTTGAAAGTACAATTAGCTTGGTATTGTTTCTTGAGGACCATTTCTGAAACTTTTATTAAATTTTAATCTATTAATAAATTTTACCTTAAAAATGGTATACGGTTGGTTAAAACTGCATGAATAAGGATGTATTCTTTCAAGAATGGTTTGAAATTGTTACACATAGCGCAACATCAGATGTCGAATGTTGTCCTAAAGATGAACCATCTGCACTATTACCAGCATCGTTGTGACATGAACGAATTGACTACGTCTCGGCAGGTGGAATGAATGCGTTCGTTCTTTTTACCACTAGAAGTGCAAGTTGGATTACTACACTGGTTTCTGCCCCCATGCCACTTGAAAAACCGGGTTCAACTTGCTACTTTTTTGTCCTAATGTGCTTGGTTTTTCGAAATCTCGAGTGTGAACCCTCGCAATACTTTTTTTAGAAACAATATTTTACTATTTCCAAAGCATTATCACGCTTTACTTTTGTATCTACTTTATGAGTTAATGATAATAGTTTAATTAGCGATTCCTTATACATAGGAATAAAAGAAACATAGAAAATTAAAGCTGTAGTAAAACATTGAAAGACTGCATGCTGACTTTGAAATTCCTGTTTGCATAAACACACAAAAAAAAAAAAAATTGAACGCTTTCTTTGTAATTCAAAAGGTGTATAGTATCTGAAAATGCAAACCAATAGCGATTATCTTGGAAGTGGTGCCGCAAAAAAAAAAAAAAAAAAAAAAAAAATCACAACAAATTGTACATTTTTTGTTAAGTAAGCTTTTGTCTGTTATGATTTATCAAATAGATAAAATATACAACATTTGTATGTATTTATTATTATTTATTGTTACTAAAGGAGCCTCATTTTAACTTTGCTCCTTGATATGTTGCACTCCCGCGACTGTTTCTAATTTTATACAGACTATTCTTACAGACGCTTATTCCTGTATCTCCTTCATTTTAATTGAAATAAAAATTTGCTGAAATCAACTTATTCCTAATTTTCTTGTAGGTGCAAAGGTAATATGAGCGTATAATGGGCTTTGAGCAATAGTAAAATATTATAGGAGCTGGTTGCTAAATGTTAGCTGTGAAATTGCGTTCTCTTTGCATGACCAAGAGTATTTGAGAAAAAATATTGGAGTACTGCGCCGTGGCGTAGTAGGCTAGAGCGTTGTGCTTTGGTTCCCTGCCACGGAATGCACCCGGGATCGATCCCACATCTCCTCCCGTATCGGTTGGATGATCGTCCATCTCTGTTTTGCGTGCGTGTGCGTGAGGCCGGCAGTCCGGTTGGCATGCTCTGGCCCGCTTGATTGATGTTATGCCATAGGTTACGTTAAGTATTTGAAAATTCGGACAAATAAGTTATCTCCGAAATAATTCACTCCACACACACATACACACATAAAATGCATTTGATATAAATTCTGATTTAACAAGATATACATTTTTTCGGCTGTAAGATTTTGTCTCATCTCTTTTGGGTTACCAGTTGTGCAAAATGTCATCCAGAATGAAGAGGACTTCTGAGGACGTACCCCGGAAATTGAAAAGGTAAATGCTATTTGTCGTGAAAATGTCTTAAACGTATAGTTTTTAATCAAAGCCGTTAGAGCCATTTTTTAAAAAAAGTCGGCGTGCCGCATTCTTGAAAGATGCAATACCACATTTGGTATTTAACCAACCTTGTGATTTTGTTATACTGAACACTTGGATCATTTTTCTAAAAATGATTTTTGGAGGGGCTTCAGAGGACATAAAAACATGTATTTCCCACCAAATCTCGGTATTGAATTTGTACTTGGAATGCAATACCTTTTGTACCTTCTATGTACCTTGGTAGAGAAAGTAAAATCTGATATATTGCACAGCATTTTAAGTTCTGCATCTGCCTTTACTAGAATATTATTGACGTTTACTCTTATGTGAAGTTTGAAGGACTTGCCCATTCCAGGTTCAACTCGCTTCTAATGAGTGACTCATTACTACGAGGGGGATTTTCTTTCTCGTTATTTGCAGTCCGGACACGAACCACAACCCTTTCCGTTATTGCTATAGGAAGCTGATCCTACTACGCTAATGCTGTACACGTAGCCAGCCAGCCTTCATTGCTAGTGCGCTGCGGTTCTGAGAAATATGAGGCATCCTGGTGCAGCAATGTCTAATTCCGTCCATCGTCATGTCCTGAAACTAGTCTGCCGAAAATTCTGCGAAGGAGCATTGTCAGGAAAACCCAGCTATTTTCTCATTAGACTAATCTATCTTTACACCGCGGTGGTGTTCGCATGTTGGAGTAGCTGGATGCTGCGGTTTGCCCATGATGCTCAACACATTTAAACTACACTACCGCATATTGAAACAGCCAGCATGTTTACTTTTTCTAGAGGTACTGTCTTTAGGTGGTATGAAAACGAAATCGACCATACTCGTAGATGTATAGTGTCGTGGTCGCCATTTTAACCTGCTAACTCACTTCGAAGATTTCTAAGGCTATATTAACCCAGTATAACAAAAGCTTGAGTGTATATCACAAAGTAAGTAATAATTATCTTGCAGCTGAGCTATTAACTACATGGCGTTGGAAAATGTGCAAGATAACGGAAAACACGTGGAATTATGATTTTAACAGTGTGTGTGTGTGTGTGTGTGTGTGTGCGTGCGTGCGTGCGTGTATATACGGCAGGCTATCTTAACCGCTCTCGTAGCTCAGGGGCAAAACGTGGGCTGAGATAAGCGAGACCATGCTTAAAGGTTCGAACCCTAACACGTGGGCATAATTTTTAACTCCAAATTTCTTAGTTTGCTGGACGCAGTAACGAACTAATTTACAACTGTTCTCTTGTAGCTAAGCTGTTACTAAATGGCATTGCAGAATACCAAAGAAATTGGAAAACACGTGGAACGGTGATTTTAATAGAACCAACAGGTATATATTGTATATAACCAGCGCTATCACACATGTTGGCGTAGCTCAGTGGTAAAACGCACGTTGTGTCAAGTAAACTGATGATTTGCGGTTCGAACCCTCAACATGTAATACTTTTTTTTTCGACTTGTATTTCTTGCGCATGTGCAAAATATTGCTGGAAGTATTATTCACATTTGTATTATTCACTAAGACTTCACCATAGTGAAATAGCATGCCACGTCCACGAGGTTGTGTGGAGCTGACTGCAGCTCAAAAGGGTGAAATTATAGGCCGTGCTTCTCATGGTGAAAACGCTTCACAAATTGCCAGAGAACTGAGTTGCGACCGAAGAACTGTGGAGTAGTGGCTGGACAGGTATCATGAGGGAGAAGAATGGGCCAAATCACGCAGGCGTTCAGGTAGGCATCGTGCAACAACGCTTGCTCAAGATGAAGCCCTGGTAGCAGATGGGAGGAACCAGCCTTTAAAACAGAGGTCCATCTTTCTAGATAAAGCAGTTAAGTATGGTTGCTCATATGAAGCCATACGCCAACGATTAAAGGATGCCGGTATCGCATCACATCGCCCTGCCACTAAGCTCTTTCTTACAGAGGCTCGCAAAACAAGACGATTACAATGGGCACAGCGCAATTGCGACCTTCCTCAGGCTCATTGGGACCTGGTAATCTGGAGTGACGAGAAGGTATTTCGATCCGACCAGCAAGGGGCCCTATGTCTGTATAGACCACGAGGAACTAGATACAAACCTTAACACGTCGTTCGAGCAGCATATTCTGGGAGAATTTCAGCACTGTTCTGGACCTACATGGCAGCATCAGGTCCAGGGGAGTTAATTCAAGTGCCAGAGAGAATGACGAGTGCAGTCCATGTAGACATTCTCAAAAACACTTTGCTACCATCCCTTCGTACTAGGTTTCCAGAACAAGAAGAGTGTGCATACTGCAAATATCACCCAGGATTGGCTAACGAGTCATCCAGAAATGATCTGCATGTACTGGCCACTAAAGTCTCCCGATCTAAACCCCATTAAGCATATATGGGCCTTCATGGTGAAAGAATGGGAAGAATGTCGACCAGACAGGGTTCAAGAAAATTTGCTTGCTCACGTGATGGAGCTATGGCAACATTATCAGCAGAATCCAAACCGGTGTTCTGTATTGGTTGCAAACATGCACAAAAGATTACATGATGTAATCATAGCTGGGGGCGATTACACCAGGTTCTAAATCACAAGATTTCATTTCTTTTTTCATTCTTTGTTTCCACAAACCATTGTTTATCCTAGCAAAAATACGTTTTGTATAAATCTCAAATGTTTCATAATTTAATTCATTTGTTAATGTATGACGTTGGCTTCGTAAAGAAATGACAACTTTTTACTTTGTTTCCTAAGCAACATTATCTTTGGATATCGTCTTCTTTTTGTAATTCCTAATAATGGCTATTTGTAACTACGGCTACACAGAATATCTTTTCAGTTTTATGTCTTATACTCCACTGGATTAAACAGTTATATTGCAGCTCTAAGTCTGTTTTTCTCAAGATGAGAATTATTCAATTTCTTGTTATTTTATATATTAGCTTATTGTTAGAACAGATGGATGGTATACAGTGTTTAGGAGTTGGCTCCATTAAAATTATCATTCAAGCTTCTGTAAACTTCTGGCATTCTTTTCGAAAACATGTTATTAACTTATTCGCAAGGGAGAAAGTATAATTACATTCGATACGGTGTCTTACAAAGTAAAAGCATTGGAATAAAAATTATGACTACATAGTAGGTTTCGAACCATGAATCCTCGGCTCAGTGACAGCATGTATTTTGCCACTGAGCTACGATAACATGTGTTTGTAGTAGGTTATATACAACAAGATGTTGGCTCTATTAAGCCGCCATTCTTCCTGGCATTTGTCTTCTTACTAATTCTCCAATGCCATTAGTAACAACTTACCCCAAGAGAACAGTTGTAAATTGTTTCGTTACTTAATCTAACAAATTAAAAATCTGGAATAAATAACGGGATGGTACTCGAACCATGAACCCTCGTAATATTTATCACAGCGCGTGCTCTCTGTAATTGAGCTACGTGAGCACTTAAGGAAGCTTGCTTTATATACAATATAGATATTGGTTCTGTTAAAATCATAATTCCACGTGTTTTCCGTTACTTGCACATTTTCCAACGCCATGTAGTTAATAGCTCAGCTGCAAGAGAACTATTACTTACTTTGTGATATTACCCAATCTTTTGTTATACTGGGTTAATATAGCCTTAGAAATCTTCGAAGTGACAGGTTAAAATGGCGACCACGACACTATACATCTACGAACATGACCGATTTAGTTTTCATACCATCTAGTCACGGAACGACTGAGTGATCATGACCCGCGGAAAGTGTACATTTACTGAAAGTACGTGTTTGGTCCCATTGAACCCAAAATAAATAGGTCACTGTATACACAACCCAAAAACGAAATTTTGGATAAATACGAAACTTGGTATTTTAAGTTCAACCCTTTCAAGGAGTTTAAATGATATCCTTCCCCGCTCCCAAATTACCCTTTGCAAGCAAAATGCTTCATTCTTGCTTTTCTGAAAATAGCTCTACGGATTTTATGAAATGCTGTATGCTTAAAACAGCTATACTACATGAAATTTATATCTAAGCTACCATTTATTATTTATTTATTAGAACTTCAAGGAAAAGTGCGTTTTATATATTTGACTATACTTTTTTTACCCACAACGAAGCGTGTAATGAAATACATTATTTATCTCGATTGGAATGACGTTAATAGAAATAGCAACAGATTTTGTTAGAATGGCTTGTTGAAAAGATATAACTATAATAGAAGTCATTAAAAGTAAACATGAGATTTCTTTTATTTCATAAATTTTATAATTTGTTGAAAACTATCCAGTTTTTCAATGTTTTGGTGCTTGTTTTCTAGTTAATATGCACTTGATCGAACTGATTTTGTTGTGCAGCAGTCATGAAAATATAATTTGAACTGGCAGCATAATAAATTTGATGATTTGAGGTTAAAAGAAGTTTTCTTTATTTCTAAATTTCCTAATTGCCTCAACTTTCACAACCTCGCATTTTATTTCTCCGTCAGTTTAAATGATATTTAGGGGACTTTTGAAGTCTTTCACAAAAATTGGCTCTACCAAGATCATTTTGAAAATACAACTCTTAAAAGCGTCAATCTCGATATCATTGTCGTACACAATCCCGGTTTTTTTTTTTTTTTTTTTTTTTTTTTTTTTTTTTTTTTTTTTTTTTTAATGCAGCTGGTATTGGTTGTGAATGAAAATGGCTCCAGCCAATTCATAACATCGGTTTATTTTGTGTTCGATCTTTGTCAACTATTAAACTGTTCCCGAAGTGTTTTTGGAGAGCTCGAGGAAAACAAACAATCAGAGGGAGTTATTGAAAGATGGGGATGTTACACAGACAGCATGAATGAAACCTAACAGCTGCTCATTGACGTACAGGCTTCATACCGCCGTATTGTCTTGCAGTTGACGTTTAAAAAAATAGTTTTGTTTCAGCCAGTATATAGACGGCTGAATTCAATTGCGCAATTACTTACATTTTGACATCTTAAAAGAGCCACTGTCTCTGGAAAGATATCTTCAGCTTTCGTACTACAGTTGCTACACTGTGTTATAGTTCAACACATACTTGTTTCAAAATAGATGTCGTTGTCATCGTGTACTGTCATTTGTTACACATCCCCCAAACTGATTCAGTACAGGTTCATAGGTTAGTTTGGATTGGCAGGTTCTCTAACATGAGCGAAGTGCAGTATGTTCAACGATTCTGTTTTTACTGTTGAGTGGGAAAACCTGCCAGAAGACAACAGCGATAAAAGATGCTGTTAATGGGGATCTTTCGCCATATATGACTACAGATATTGGTTCAACGGTTTCGAACGTGGTAGAGCATCCGTTTTTGAGCAGCGCCCATACGCCCGGCAGATGTGGTTACCAAGGAAGTAATTGAAAAACTCCACGATTTGATTCTCGCTGATCGCCAACAACAAAAGTTCGCGTAGTAGCAGAGACCAAAGGTGTATCGACAGGAACGGCAATTCATATTTTGCTTGAAAAAGTGATCGGCCCGATGGGTGCCGCGTTTTTCCACATTGGACAACAGGTGGGAGCGGCTTTAAACTTCAAATCTGTGTTTGGAGCTATTTAAGCAAAATGCGAAGAATATATATATATATATATATATATATATATATATATATATATATATATATATATATACACACACACATTCATTGAGTGTCACCGCCGATGAGAGCTGAATTTATTATATTTCGGAAACCGAAGAACCGTCAAAACAATGGATTGCACTAAAGAAGACAAAGACGGTCCGATCGGTCATAAAAGTGATGGTGACCATCTTTTGGTTTGGAGGGTTGCATACTCATTGATTTCTTGGAAAAGGAAAAAACGAAATACTGGATAATACCTACTACAATGAATTATTGGTCCAATCAGATCAGATAAGTTGAAGGAGACACAGGCCCATTTGGCGAAGAAAAAGATGCGGTTTCACCACGACAGCGCACCAGTACATTCATTCAGTGTTGTCGCCGTTAAACTCCACGAATTCCTGTCACAACCTCCCTCCATATTCGTCCAGTCTGGCTCCATACGACTTCTTGTTCTCAAAAATGAAGAAAAGGCTCATAGGAATAAAATGGTCATTTTTAAGACAGAGGCGTATTTAGCGGAGCTGACAGTTCTTATTTTTGGTGCAGTTAAAGAATGTCCGGAAATTTGGGAGTTTATATCCCTAGAAGGGGACTGTGTTGAGAAAATGAATACTTTGTGTTCGAAAAAATTGGTATTTTAATCCTGATCAAGTACATATTGTGCTGCTGTAGTCGTGCTTACGCGCACACTATGGTTTTGCACCACAAATAAATACGTTTTAAATAGACCAAATCGTTTCTTTTAATACTTTGGGTTAAGCTCAGTACTTATCGTTAATAATAATATGAATAAAACAGGATATCTTTGAAGAATATGAAGTGAAAGCTGATGAAATTTTCATGGCGCAAAATAAACGTATGTTTAGTGCTTCTTGACTGAGTCGAGGCATCAGAACCTGAGCTGACCTCGTAGGAAGAAAATTCGAGCCTTAAGTCCTTTTCTCTCACAGATAGATTTGTATCTTTATTACTACAGATGCTTTGGACATACAGACTAGTTGATACAATTTTCGGTTTCTCAACAAGTTTGGTACACTTACAAATGAAGAGAGTATTGCAGCAGCTCAAAACTCAGTAAAAACTTATAACATTAAATGAGAAGTATATGCATAAACTCCTACTACAAAGAAACGTAAACTATTGCTTTTACTACTATCCAGGCCACTTTTAAGAATTTATCTGTTGAAGTACAGAAAGAGAATTTTCAAAATTGAAGTTGATAAAAATATGCGTAATCTGTTAGAAAACAGGCTCAACGTTTTGGTTCTGTTCAGCTTTGGAAATGATATTTCAAGACAATTGTGTTATGAATATGTACCTAATCAGCACCACAAAGTGTAGGCATAAACCAAATGGCATGTTTTAACCTTTCGATTGAAGTCTCTGTTTGGAAAAGTAATGGTATAAATAAATTAAATATAATTAATATTTGCTTGTTTAATACATTATTTTATCTTGCATTTGCTTAACATTTCATATACGTTTTAAAATTCAAATACTGAGATTTCCATAATTGGGGACGAGACAAATCTAAATTTTGTATTCTTTTCTTAAAGTAGTTTAGAAGCTCCTAACTGTTAATAAATCAGTTTGGATATCTTAATTATTTTCACTATTTTTTATCTCCTAAATATATTATCTAAATACTTTGTAGTAAAATGTTCTGTAGTTTAATAACAAACTTTAAATGATACAGAACATTTCTCAAAAATTCTATTTTTAAGGTTAATTTTGATCCAGTTCCCACGGGAGGTGTTCCATACGCAGGTCCTCCTGTAATCAGAGTTAACTACTGTGAAACCTAGGTGTTTACAGGATCTTAATACGCATCTACGTGCAGCCGACGTGAAATAACATATTGTAGAGGAAAATGGTGTAGTTTGAATGTCTTGTAGGTCCTTTTCTTAATTCGGAGAAATTAAGAGAGTACTGACAGAATGTTGCTAACGCTGACGTCATATAGAGCACAGGAAGCAGTGTCGAGACCTTATAATTGCTTGACAAACATTGTTCCCAGCCGTTGCTAGTTACATGCTTGAAACAAGACACTGCTATTATGTTGAAGTTAATTCCGCCTGTGTGGTAAAGCAAAAACTCGTACAGTGTGTGGAACATAGCAAAATAATTACAATCCTCGTTTTTTATACTACTTCTTCCAACGACGCTATTTAATTTCATTTGAACAGGAACTATGGAGAACATGTAGATTAGAAAATAAATTTGACAGTGATTTTTACTCACTGTCTCTGACGCTAAATTTGACAGATTCGAGGAAAACTAAACACGGAGAGGGCAGGGAGTATTTTGTGTCTTTTTCCTGCCCCAAGTTTCTGAAAAGCACTTCACAAAATTTTACGGCACTTTTCCTGTTGTCACTCGGCTGTTCCAATTACGCCAGATATGCCAGGCGAATCACCTGCCTCTAAGCTTTTTTCAAGTTAAACAACCTCTTGAGGGGCAAATGTTCTATAATAGGTTCATTTTCGTCTGCCATTTTACATCTCGTTTAGGCATTTGGATGGACCAAGACTCCACATTAAGTGGAAAGGCGGTTTTAAGAAACTAATGTTAATCTGGGGTGACACCTATCTGTCGAAAAAGGAGCTACACTAGTATCAAGCCGATTTTATAAACTTTTACTTTACAGTTCTCTTTTGTAAAAAGTTCTGGTCAAGATCAACAAAAAGGGAAAATTACAAATTTTGGAAAAGAGATACGCTGCCACCAATTGGAGACCCCTTAACCACATCACAAAGAACATTTTAGATCAACATTTCAGTTTTGGCGTAGCTTTTGTCTTGTGGTTGATAAAGTTAAGATGTTAACACATCTGATAAAACTTTAATCATTCTGAAAGGTTATTGAACTAGTAGCTTTTATATATTTTTTTATTTTTAAGGCTAACAAGTATTTAAGGCTGTTTAAGCAACAGGCAGCTGAGTGGTATAATGACCATTCATGTAGTCTACGAAGTACCAATGAAGCAATTGTTTACGCCTTTGGGCTTGGAATTGAATATATCTGACAGGGAAGTTATCAAATGTTAATATTTTTAGCAGGTCAGAAGAAATATTTTTGGTACTTTCCAGGATAGTTGGCTGAGATAAAGTTTTCTGCAACGCAATCTTTTTGCATTTTAGCAGTGATTAATGTGGTAGCCAGAGGAACGATAAATACGTTTGAAGATGTATTTTGACCTCCAAAGGCTGACGTTTACACGTAACATTATTTTTCAAGAGTACAAAGAATACAGTGTAAAACCAATGCAAAATATTAACATTTATTTTATGAACTTTTTGTGTAAAGAAACTCTGCCGTACGGTGCTAACTTATTTTTAAAAATAATGCCGCTTACAATTGCAAATAAGTATAAATATTTTATCCGTAAAATAGTCTTAGTATTTTATTTATAGGCTCTCTTTAACTGCTGTGGTTCTCAGTATCCCATATTATATTGGGCATGAAGTGTTGCTTTATTTTACTCAGAGGCTCTTTATCAGACATAAGGTTCTTTTACGCCCAAAAAAAATCCATCGTTCTCCGCCGGGTTTTAACCGGTGACCTGGGGAATCATAGGTAGCATGTTACTCCTAGACCACGGAGGGTGCCAAATACTCTTAGTAAACACTACTCTTCATTTCTAAATCTTCTAGACAAATTTGTTATATCATATAATTTGGTATTGAACAGACTACGTTTTTCAGTTATGCTGTTCATAGACAAATGGTTTCATGGGCAGATTCGGGGCCTCAAAACGTTTATTTTCGATGAAATCTCGGTATGGAATTTTTGAGTGGAATACAATACTTTAGTTCTTATTGTAAGTACGTAGTAGAGAATGTTAAAAATGATAGCATAACTTACAATGAACAGCAAAAATCAATAGAAGTAAACAAAAAACAACAAATAACTACAAATAACTTTAGTTTACCCTATTAATAAAGAGATTACGTCGGCAGGACTAGAGGAATCGATAATACAGTGCGTCCGCAAAGTCATGGTGCACGCTTAATCGGTCGCAGCAAAGCAAGGAAACAAGATAGAAATGCGAAATCTTAACCACATATTATGAAAACGCTTTAAGGTACCTCAATATGATGCGCAAGTGTGTGCATCACCAAGGTGATGACGCAAAACCACGAACCGCGCAGCTGTGAATCCGCCCGCCAACGCTACTGATAGGGCCATTTTTCTTTTTGGACCAGACTGTCCCCGATCAAAAGTGCACCATTACTTGCCGGACGCACTGTATAGTAAAATGTTCCACTCATGAGAATGTGTTGACAACTCCGGCGTTTTTTGAGAAAGATTAGACTAGATTTTCAACATAGGTATGAAGGTTTAGGCCTTTTAGAAAACACGCTCTCACGCAGTTCCTCTCATGAGTATGTGTTTACATTAACTGTGTGGTTTTATAAGAACGATTAAGCTAGATTTTCAACACATCAAGGCTCATGCCTTTTAGAGAACATGCGCCTTTTTGCAAGCAATGCTGGGTTGCGAACATTGTGTGATGTATTTTAACGTAGATAATAGATCTATTTGACATCGTGAGCTGTCATGTGGTACTGTTTCCCTTTACTTCTCCAGAGAGCAGACGTGTTCTCGTCAGTGGTCTACAGTAATGGAGCTCCATTTAGAACATGTTTACTGTATCGAATTTTGACATTGGTTAACCTACATTATGTTGGCTGAATTAGGAATGGCTGACAAAATATGATTGGTCAGTTACACTTGACATTCCAATGCACAAGCAAAATCGACTTTACTTTGCTATTGGTGTGATTATCGCTGTGCACTTTTGTCCTCGTTCTTGGGTCATTGCGAACCAAAATTGTGTAGGATTTTTGCTTCCAGTTTTCATTCTGGAGTTGTTATGCATCCCATTCTTTGACAGAAATTCAATATGCACATTTTATTATTGGTGCAAAAACCGTATGTGCATGTTGCTATTTTAACTAGAATTGTTTTTAAAAGTGACAAATAACAATTTCTCCTTGTAATGGGTGGTTTGGGGGAGGAAATTTACTCATGCTTGCTACACAGGTTTGAACATCTTCAATGTGAAATTTTTGTTTAATGAACTTTTCTTGCCAGACTTGCGTATTGTTCCTCTCATACACTTGGGACACTTTGAAATGCTATTCTGGTTTCCTTGGATCTCAAAATATGTGTATTTCCGGAGAAAATGGATAGTGAATTTTTGGTGGAGGAATACACTTCACAAAGCTCAGTACCAAAACTAATGTGGGTGGCCGAGCTCGTTAAAACACGGAGTTGTGAGCGGAAGGTCCGTGGTTCAAATCCAGCCAGAGGTGTCATAAGGATATTTTTCCAGGCTTTTGTCAGTGCTCGTAACTGACAAATTCTGGTGCACTACCTTAAACCGTGGCCGAGCGGTTAGACCGCTTGACTCTCACCAAGGCTGTCCGGGTTCGATCCCAGGCGACCTCGTGTGAGATTTGTGGTGGACATCACGGTGCAGGAGTGGCTTTTCTCCGTGATCGCCGGTTTCTCCCCGCCATCATTCCACCAATTGCTCCATTATCATCTTCCCTTTCATCCATTTCGCCTTCATTGTGTCATCTACTTCTTTCACTCTCATTCCAGGCATTGGGCTGATCACTCATCCTAGGTTCTCCATATGATTCTGAGCTTCTGTTTCTTAACCCGACACCTAATGGCATAAGGGACAGAGGAAAAAGAATCCCCTAACTTTACTATAGTGGTAAAACTGGGGAAGTTGGAGAAGAAGAAGCACCTTAAACCTAGGCCTCAAAGATTTCCTTTTCCAATTAACATTTTATTTCATGTGTCATCAGTGTCTACCGTCTGCAGTGCCGTATTTCGTAAGAGCGGACATAAAACACTACCTACTGTAAAGCTCAGTAATGTACAAAATACTTAGAGCTTCTGACTGCTATTTCTCTTGGTAACGTATTTCAGCTATGAAAAGCTCGTTCATTTATACATGGTACATTTAAATAACACAATAATTCATTGCAGTCCTTAACATTCGATTATTTATCTGCAACCGAAAAGGATATGTAGTAAATGACACGAGTGCTCCAAATCCTGTGACATTCTTACTACAGAAAACATGTACGTCTCAAAAGCGCACACTTTTTGTCAAATACATTTTTAGTGAAGTTAACCATATCCGAGAAATTTTTTGTTATTGGTTTGAATTTTGCAATACTGTTACTTTCCTTAAATGTGATGGCTAAGTAAAGAGAACTGAACTTTGAGACAATAGCCAGTTTGAGTAGTAAATGAGCTGCAAATGGCACTTTTGTTATAGCTAAGGCTCAGATTTTAATGACCTAAAGAATTTAAAAAAAAAATACTAATAGAAGAAAGAATGTCTTAAAAATTAGCTTCATTCGCTGACCTCTTTGCTCATTTCGCTTATATTTTATCGCCGAATTCTGAATTACAATACGTTACAATCACATTTAGTAAGTTTTCAGATTTGAAGGACTGTCTATTGTCAACTATTACAGGCTTACAATCACATTTTGTAAGTTTTCAGATTTGAAGGACTGTCTATTGTCAAATATTACAGGCTTACAATCACATTTTGTAAGTTTTCAGATTTGAAGGACTGTCTATTGTCAAATATTACAGGCTTACAATCACATTTTGTAAGTTTTCAGATTTGAAGGACTGTCTATTGTCAACTATTACAGGCTTACAATCACATTTAGTAAGTTTTCAGATTTGAAGGACTGTCTATTGTCAACTATTACAGGCTTACAATCACATTTTGTAAGTTTTCAGATTTGAAGGACTGTCTATTGTCAACTATTACAGGCTTAAGCATAGAGAAACTTCTCTCACCATCAGCAAAAAATACAAGGACGTGCTTAAAACGAGAAATAGTGCGAGTTTCTAGCTCTTCTTTATCTTGCAATTATTGAATTGTTTCATATCAAATGTTCTTTTCCAACACTCTTAAAACGAGAAATAGTGCGAGTTTCTAGCTCTTCTTTATCTTGCAATTATTGAATTGTTTCATATCAAATGTTCTTGTCCAACACTCTTCCAGTATAACAAAGACAAAAGTGTTCCCATTTCACCTTTCACACGACTTGGATTATTTGCAACTGATTTCACCAATTCTGTTTGATTTTCAATTTCAGGGAAGTACTTGCTTTTACTTTCAGCATGACGAAACACCACTAGCTTCTACTGTATGAAGACATTACCACTCATTCCTTTAGAGAACAATTTCTTACTTTTTCCATTTCCTGTTTACCCTCCTCACAAGCGGGTACCTGGTGTCAGCCTCTGACGAGAAGTAGAAGAAATCTGGACCCTAGAGAAATGCATACAGGATGGATGATCGACCCGATACCTGGTACGGTTGAAGGGGATCAAAGGAAATGTGATTATGGAGCCATTAGTGGAGTGAATGGCGGGGGAAACCGTAGAAACCCGTTCTGTCACTGCTTCCATATGCGATCCCCTGAGATTCGAACCCGGATCGCCTAGGTAAGAGGAGAGCGGTCTAAGCCATTTGACCACGGTTTCTCCAAAAATTTCTCTTACAGTTGATGTAACCGCTTATGAATCTGTGATGTTTTTTTTGTAATTTACGTCCTCCAAGGTTAAGTCATATCGGACGATGAATGGAATGAGTGAAATGATGCTCAAATGAGCCCGGAGTCCATGGAGCTTAGTTACCCGACATTCGTCTTTCAGGATAAGGGAAAACCCCGAAAAAACCTTATCCAGGTAACCCACCCTGACCGAGATTCGAGCTTGGGACCTCTTGAACGTGAGGCAGACACGCTACCATCTACGCTACCGAGGCGGGCTATGAATCTGTGATTGACTAGTCCAAATGTTGGAATAAAATATGAATATGGTAGCCACATTCCATATATGTCCAAGACGGTGTCGATTTTGAGGTTTTAAAACTTTATTTTACTAAGAACAATGCAACCAGACTTGCGAAAAATGACAAAAACTTGAATTTGAAGTTATTTTAACCCAATATCAGATTAAAATGTCTTTAAACGAAGGAAAAATGACCCTTAAAAGTGGTTTAATTGCACTGAAAATGTTAAAGGCCACGTATATCACCCTAGTATCATAAGAAAAAAGATGCAAGATCATCGAAGTCCGGATTCCAGGTATAAATAATACAAACGCTCAATGATAGAATTCTACGGAGGTGATCGGCACGTTGACCAGATGAACTTCCCCTGGAGGAAGGATGAGGCAGGAGGATACAAGAGAGCGGCCGAACCCAAGGATTCACAACACAGCAGAGGGCAGGGTCCTTACCATTTTATCAGCTTGAAACTCCCCGGAGTGCTGTACAACCGGCATCCTTCCTACCGTGGTCTCGAAACAGTCCATAGTTCGGCTTGGAGACCGGAGGTCGCCGCCAGAGCTGGAAATACTTCCTGCATGGTTGTACAACGGGTATCCCGCGACCGCGTTCCTGAAACGGCCCACTAGGCAGGCTCGGAGACCGGAGACTGTCTCACCGGAGGAAGAAATTGTTTTTTGTGCCATAACAATCTGCCATGCAGCTCCGAGATACCCGCCTACACTTATACCCTGAAAGAGACCACCAGATGAGAGATGATGTGAAATAATAATGGAAGGAGAGGAAATTCGGGGGATGTAATTAACCTACCCAGCATTCACCTGGCGACCGAGGAAATCCCCCGAAAAATCCCTTGGGTCAGGTAGGCCGCCATGGGAATCGAACCCAGGCCTCCCGAATGCGGGCCACAGATGCAACCTTCTGAACCATCCCGCGTGGTGCGCTCAATGTTTCTGAAGAAGTCAGGATGTATTTTTGCTGGAATTTCTTTTGGTTTCATTTTCTCAGCTTGTAATACCCGTTTCATATCGTAGCCTCCTTGAATAATTTCTACAATGAACAGAGTGATATGCACAACATGGGTTTATTATTTTATTTGGTCCCCAAGAACGAGAACGAGAAAGTTCAAATTTCACGAAGTCTTCTCCCCCGTTAATAATAATGTTGATCCTGCCCTCGAATATAATTAGCGTTTAGAGTTCCAACAAACAGATTTTGCACTTTGATGTGAAATGTCGCCTTGAAAATTGACAAACGGTATCAGATAAGGATTTCCTTGGGAAGTGAAAGGGTGAAAGTTATTCACAATTCGTTTTGCCGCAGCAAAGAAAATCACTCGTGCCAGAAGCGAACTTGGTATCCCAAGATCGATCGGTCGGTTGGGTCGGTCACTGCAGGTCCCGTCTTCGAGCGACATTGCAGATGTCTGGGCGGGAGAGGAGTTTTCTGTTCTTCTTTATCACTTCACATAGTTGCTAACCTCATGCTTGGTGTAGTAATGAAATACTTGGCTTCATACAAGAACATGTCATTTAGCTGTGCTTCATCATCTTTTTTCTCCGGAACTTAATAATTTTCCGGTCTTGCCTTTTCTTTTCGCGCGCTTAAAATACTTGGCATTGAATTACCTGCAGTTAATTTCCTTCCTTCGCCTTAGCCTTGCATTTTGAAATTAAATGCTGTAAAAATATTAGGCTCCGTGGTTGCCAGATGTTGCTGTGGAGAAAAATGTTTTACATTCACATGCCCTTTAGTAGTCTTTTTTATTTTTATTTTTTAACCTGTTCTACAGTAATGCAACTAAAGGTTTATTTTTTGGTCTGTATTTCAGATTGACTGAGATGAACATCTGCAAAAATGCATTTATTATACATTTCGATGTAGGTCAAATGGAATGCAGGAAACTGAAGCGATAGTCTGTTTAAAAGATGAGGGCTAAGTACTGAGTACGAAGAACTGAAGAATTCAATGTGTGATCCTATCTGTCCAATGTTGTCCTATACATTGCTGGTGTGAAACAACAAATACTTCTATATTGATGTAATAATTGGTTGAACTATGAACTGCAAATCGCACTTAACAACACTGTATGTAAATCGCAATAATAATTAAGGAATGTTGTCTTATGAATTTGCGATCATCTTGTGGTTCACGGTGAAAATAGAAGTCGGTAGGGGAGCTTAATACTGTACTGGCATGTTGCCTTGGTAGCTCAGTTGGTACCTAAAATTGACTGAGACCGGAAGATCTGTCGTTCAAATCCCGACTGGGGCATTGAATTTTTCAGTCTGGTTCTATCTTTCCGTTTGAAGAAATACATTTAATTTGGGCATTTCGTTGTAGGTAGGTATAAGCTGAATGGAGAGTCACATGTTTAAAAGCGGGACGCCATATTCTGGTCTTGAAGTTCCGTATACTCGTTACATGTCATCACGAAAAGCTACCGAATAGCGATAGCACTTCAAAAACTGACAGAAATATTGAAAAGGCAAACAGTAAAAACGGATATCTCGAAAATGACCGATTCTACAAAAAGAATTACTTGAAATAAATGATATATTTTAAGAAGTATGCACTTTTGGTTGATCATTTTTTTATCTCCATTTATACGGTGTACAAAATTCTTTCCGAAGTAGGACCTCATACGTTATTCCCATCAAATTCAAGATATGCATTTTATTTGTCTTATAAACCTCAATTTCTCAAATGGTATTTCATTGAATGCAAATTTTGAGGAAACAAAAGTTATCAACACTTTTCCACGTGAAGATTATTTTGGGGTACGGGGGATCTTTTGGAAGTCCTAATGTCTCATCTTAGAAGATATTGAACATTTTAATTATGCTGTTCCCAGTCGCACAGACCTTTTGCTAAAAATGCTCTTTATTCAGAGGTCTGTAAAGTATATTTTCGGTGAAATCTCCACATCTGATGTTTCGGGATAACTGGCACAGAAAGTAAAATGGAGGGCACTTTGGGAAAGCTACCACTGTACCACTGCAACGCACTCACAGGTTAGGTTATTAGGTTATCTGACTGGTTGTCACTTTTTGAATATATATGTTTCTTAAGCCATACGAATACAGTTTGGCTGGTTAATACCCTGTATGTTTGACTATAGCCCGCTAGTGCGCTATCAGCCTCGCAATTCTGACCTCTGTTTGCTTAATGCAGCATAGTTACAACCCGACGGTCCCTCTCTGCGTATATGCATTCATACGAGTTGGCCTCTCAACATCCTCGTTCTATACAAAATACAAACACCGTTCCTTTTAACACACTGGGAAAATATTTGTATACACCGATTGCTAAACGTTTTGGATGATCCTGAGAGTAGCAGTGTTTGCACGCAGTAATAAAAAAACTCTATAGTTGTGGCATAAAAGCAAACTTGCAGTTGGTTTCTCACGTCTCAATATGGTAAATGTTCCAGATCCGTTGAACCCATGATATTGTACAAATGAAGCTTTGAGATAATGGACACTACTCCACTGACATGCTTACGTATAAAATTCACTAGCACTGAACTGCTGGATGGTATGCCAGTTGCATTTCGGCACAAATCACAGTTCAGATCAATGAAAAATTTCCTTACTATATATCCTCCAGATAGCTATATAGGAAACCCAAATGCTTTACGTGCCATCTGCAAAAATATAAATGCAAGTTTTAAAACCTTTTTTGGGTAAACTTTAAATTACAAGAATTCTCTTCAATCTTGTTTTAGTAGAGTCTTCTGTTAAAATACAAAAACGGTAATGCATTAAGGATTATAATTAAAACTGCTTCTTACGCATTTTGCCCTCCTCGTATCCAGGACTGGAGTGAGGTGCCTGTCAAATCTGGCTAGAGAGAATATCCAGGATGAGTGATTAGCCCGAACCTGGTATGAGAGTGAGGAAGGAGGTGATCAATAAGGGCGAAATTGATGACGGAATATTTGGTGGTGGCCGTGCCGTGGCTGAGTGGCTACACCGCTTGACTCTCACCAAGGTGGCCCTGGTTCGATCCCAGGTGACCGCAAATGGAGATTTGTGGTGGACAGCATGGCGCTGGAACGGGTTTTCTCCGGGTCCTCCGGTTTCCCCCGTCAGAATTCCACCAATTGCTCCATCTTTCTTATCATTCCTCTCGCCTTCATATGTATCATCCACTTCCTTCACCTTCACACCAGGCATTTGGCTGATCATCTATCCTGGTTCTCTATCGGATCCAAAGCTTCTGTTCCTCAGGCCCGACCTTAGAAGGGATAGAAGAACAAGAATCCCCCAACACCACGATAGTGGTACAACTATGGAAGTTAAAGAAGAATATTTGGTGAAATGAATGGTGGGGAAAACTGGAGAGCCCGAAGAAAACTCATCCAGATACCGCTTTGTCTATCGCAGTCACACATACGCTCCCTGGGAATAGTTGGCCGTTCTGATGAGAGATGAACGTCTGACCACTCGACCATGGCTCCGCCATACTTACATACCGAAAAAAAGTTAACTCTGGATTTTCAGCATTTACATCATTCGAGAGCAGTTCGTCCAGGCTCACGTGGGCGGGAAGTTGACCACCACAACATCTAGCCGTTGGTGCATCTTCTGCTACCGTGACAAGAACTTGCTGACGGGAAGTTGATCACAACATCTAGCCTTTGGTGCATTTTCTGCTACCGTGACAAGAACTCACTGACGGGAAGTTGATCACAACATCTAGCCGTTGGTGCATCTTCTGCTACTGTGACAAGAACTCGCTGAGGGGCCAAAGCCTTTCTCTTTAAGTATTTGCCCTTCTTATGGTTGGAATAATACGTCACTTTGGGATGGACAGAGGAGCCGGTAGATGGTGTTTGTTCGTCGTTTGGGGTCCAGCGTTAGCGTCGTTGCTCTTCGGCTTCAGCGGAGGATTGGACCCGCCCTCAGTAGTTTGTCACTATATAGGAAAGATAGAAAGTTAGTTGGAGAATAGTGTGAATATATGACTAAAATGCCTCCCCCCCCCCCTTCAATGTGTCCAGTTAGTTCTTATTTTATATGGATGACTATCTGAGAATCACTGTCTACTCTACTGCTCTCCAGTAAGACGGTGAAGGCGGCTCCAACTTGCGAGACTGAGCGATGAAGCGAGAAGGGGGCCAACGTTCTCTGCACATTTCCAGTTCCATACAAACACCTACTCATTAGGAAGAGACATGGAATGGCAACTAAGCCAAGCCAGTTTACAAATTTTGTTCCTGCTAAATATTACTACTCTACAATTAGCATATCGTTGGGTTCTGGTGTCTGACACTAACCACTACAGAACATTTATTTGGGTCAGAGTTAAAAGATCTGGTTAAAACAAAGTGAAAACCAACGTTCAGCAGATCAATGGATGCCGTCTTTAGAACCACTGGTCCTAAGATTTAATTGCTCAAAAATTTCTTTTGAGAATTTAAGCTCTACTTTTTGTGTTTTTATATATGCAAGGAACATATTCTTTAAGCAGCCAAGTCGTTTTATCATGTCTGGATTTCTTATGGGACTCTAGTGTAAAATACTGCTAACCTCATGGAAAGTAAGCCATCCTGTTATCATTGTTGCCTCAGAATATGAAAATGTGTGTGTTCTAGAATGCACTTTGGGTTATCGTTTTAACAGTTTTAACACAGAAATCAGTTCACTGCTAAATCTCTTTTGCTCACTTGACATTTATTTCTTCGATATATGTAGGGTTTACGTGTTTTCGCAAGAGAAAAGGCTCTTGCATAATTATTTGTACCTCCAGAACCTTGTATAGTTTTTTGCATATACTGTCCAGAAGTAATTTTAGTTGCATGGCACGCTATTCTTTAAATGAAATGTTGTTACAATACAAGCGTCAGGTATATTCTCGTGTTTTTAATATTGTTAGTAATCTGATTCGAATAAGTAATTTAATAAGTTAATGAATAAATAGGACATCTCATCGCAGTTAGATCGCTACTTATCATGCCGAACAGATGGTTCTCCCCAGTCTGTAATTAATTACATCTAACTAACGCTCATCTCGCCATTAAATTGAAGTAAATGCTTGTAATAAGTCTGAATACAATAAACATGCGGTAATGAACTCGCTGAGAGCGGAAAAAAACTACCGTCCTTAAAAGCGATCCTAGCTGCCAAACAATCTTGGAATAACGCTAAATTCCACAAGGAAAAAGAAAACTGCAGAGACTGATAAAAGCCACGCGGTAGTGCAATAATAGTGGGCGATGGTCTGACAGTGGGGAATCACCTTGTTGACATATGGTCGATATTTGTTGAGGAAACAGTGTTTAGCGATCCGACCAATGCGATCAACCTAGTTTTCTTCCTGAGGGCAACAACCTGTAATTTACGGCTGGAAAGTGCACATAGAGTATGGTTATTGATGGGCAAGGAAAAGGGATGGTGACAAAGTGTGACGTCATTCACTCGGCCTACTTCTCTCACTAGTTACGACGTACTGTGGTGTTTCTGTCATGGAAAAACGAAAATAAATTAAACAACAATAAAAGGGAAAGAGCTGAGACAGTGTTTAGTTATCCATTAAAGAAAACTGTACAAACATCTGCTCTATGAGGTTTATGGCGAACTCAGTGTCAGAAAGTAAATAATAAGGATGTTGGTGCTAGTAACATCGAATGATTCTGAGTTTACAAAGCATTTGTCACAGCTATACGAAACTCACAACTGGTGGTTCAAATCCTGTATTTTAATGCACCATTATAGTTCCATCCATTTTTATTAGAACATCTTAAGTTAGTAAAATTTATTTATAAGGTAAGAGAATGGTATGCTTTCAGTTGTATTTGTGTATTACCTCAGAACTTTGAGGATAAAGTGGGTTACTTGAAATTTGATAATAAATATTTTTATTTCTGTACTACATATAGTAAGTAGAGGAAGTAGTAGGATGTACAATACGGTTAACCAGTTATGTAAACATCATCTAGAATGGAAAGGACTTCTTAGGAGGACATTCTCAGAAAATTCAAGATACACACATTTCATTTTCATGAAAATGTCTTTAACATATTGTATTTCAATAAAAAGTCGTTGCATCATTTTTGATAAGATCAACATTTTCGAACAATGCTTCATAGAAATTGTAGTCTCGGGTGGGGGGATTTTCTTCAAAATCTTCTTGTCTCCTTGGAAGGTGTTGAACATAAATATCTAGTTTGCATTTAACCGACTTTTTGTTAAAAAAAGGGTAGATATCAAATTTTTTGTTGAATGCAATACCTTACCACCTACTAACAAGGGACACCTTTGACCTCGAACGCTCGAAACCGCACGAAAACATGTTTAAAATAACAAATGACCATTAAAACAATAGTGGTCTGTGTCACTTCCATGCAAAACTCCGCACTTGTCTACTGGCACCACTTTTATCTCCATATCTGAAGGATTGCTGATTTTGTAAGACTGCAATGTGCTGAACCACAAGCGAAGATACATGTTCGTCATTTCATCATCAAACTTCACTCTGTAATTTACAATCAACGTGCTGCATCAAAGTACAGGCATATGTTGCAATATGCTTGGCGAAATGCAAGTTATGGCACTGACATATCCGTATCATCATTTGCAAATGTAATTATTGCGGCTTTTCATATTGGACTGCGCGAAAGTGATTTGGAATGTGATAACGTGGCTTTATTAAGGTGTTAACTTTGCTCTTCAACTTTCTTTAAACCCCTTCATCGAATGCTGCATTTGCACTTTGAAGTGTGATATAATCAACTATCAGGTACGTATAGGTAGTATATGTATGATTATCGCTATTATAAGTACTTTAAGAATACCTTTTAGCACTGTTGATTGAAATTAATTATACACTTACGTCATTGAATCACGTATAAAATCCTTCCTATGGTGTTGATACCTAGTCACGTTTCTATTAAAACGTTACTGGAGGTAGAACGTAATGTTTTGCATAGAAATCACACAGACCACTGTTATGCTTATGAGCGATTGTTATTCTAAGCATGTTTTCGTGCGGTTCCGAGCGTTTGAGATCAAGGGTATCCCTTGTAATTATAAACATCCTGGTAGAGAAAGTAAGAATGTATTACACATCAATTATATACTTGAACTAGATCTCTATTTTTTGTTGTGGGGTTTTGTCTATTTCTTTCTCTTAACCAGTTCTGAAAGTTCACAAGCTTATTTCCAGAAAATTCAAGATATGCATTTCATTTATCATGAAAATATCTTGAACATATTGTAACAGTTTTGGAGATAATTGAAATAATATTAACTGTATAAATGATAAAGTATATTTATCATAAATTTGACCCTTGGTTATAATACCGTATATTTAAGCTCTTTACATGGCAAATAGAAGCCATAGCTTGCATTTTCTGGAATAGCCTGAATTATCTTCAGTCGGAAGGTATCTTGTACAATTTTGTATATCGGGTAAACCATGAGAAACATACAAAACATACTACGTCTAAAGGGTATGTCTCTTAAAGCACACACACAATTTACTGAATAATCTTTTTTTGACCTCAGCTATTTCTGAGATATCCGTTGTTATTCGTTTGAATTTGTCAACGCTGTGTCATAATTTTAAATTGCTGTCGCTCTGTAGGTATTTCTCACCATGTCATGGAAAAACTATGGAATTTCAATGTCAGCATGTAGCGACGTAATCTTAATCAACTGACTGTCGATTTATTTTTATATACTGTTGTACCTACAATGAAATGTTTAGTGAAGCTGTTATTGTAAAATTTATCTCTATTAACATATAGTTGATACAGGGATAAGCGCTTAACAGTACATAGAGGCTATGTAAAGTAAACGATAATAGGAATATATGTTTTAGTAAGTGTAGTACTGAAAAGAAAATAAGCATTTTTAAAATGGAAAGAATATTTTCACCGAAGTTAAATCTCATATGAAACAGGCAGTAGACATCAGGTGCCACCCATTGCTTGGAAATCGTTTCTGAAAGTATTTGGGCAGCATTTCTCATGGTTTACTATCCATTGAAGATACATTTATCCTACTATTAGGTTGGGTCTTTTAGCTTAATGTTTACAGTCAATTATGGGCGTATCACCAATTTTGTATGGAAATTAAGCACGTTCCAGAGAGGCAGAATGGACTAGAATCAAGATTGCGGTGGATGATATCGATCTAGAAATGAAGACATCGTTAGAAAGGCAGAAAAATGGTAGTTAGTATTCAAGAGAATGGAAAAGGATCCGTGTGCTAATAGAATGAAATAAAAACCGTTACCGGGTGAACAAACTGTAGTTAAGAGATTGTGAGTTAATGCTCATTTCGTTGTCTTGTTGAGTGTGTGTTTGGTAGTTGCTTTAGGCGTGTGTTAATGGACAAGAATTGTCTTGGCATGCTAACGAACAAGAGAGGAAGATTATCGTCCTTGTTAGCTTTCATGCAAGTTCCTCGTCTAGTCTCTGCAAACACTTCCCTATTCACAGCTTTTATCCACTTCCTCCCAGTGACCATTCTTTTGCGTTTCGTGTAGAAAAATCCCTGTTTGCTCAGGGAGGACTTAAAATTAAGCGATGTGGGTTTAACTGCGGAAATAACAATCCGATGTCTATTTTATAAGTAGAAATAAAAAGATGAATCAAACTTTCAAAGACGTCTGTCAGACGACATACTTAGAAATATGTAAACATACAGTATGGGTATTTCAGAAGTGTCAAACGCTACGAAAAAAAGAAAGTGAATTAAGTTGAGGTTTTAATGAGGCGTACATTTTTTTCTTCTGTGGTGTGCTTTTTCGTTATGTAATTTACCATTAATTCAAAATTATACGAAATTCAGCTAAGTAAAGTGTTTAATTGCACTTTGTCATACAGGGTTCTCAAGCTTATGCTATTTTAACTAAAATTTGTTTACTTAGCATCCTTGAATAATGTCCTATTCGAGTTAAAACTTGTTATTTATGTGATTTCCATTCATTAACTTTACATCTGGACTCTCTCTCTCTCTTACAATGGGACGAGGGGACCTACAGCTTTTACCGCGAATTCCCTGGTGGTGGTGGTGGTGGTGGTGGTGGTGGTGGTGGTGGTGGTGGTGGTGGTGGTGGTGGTGGTGGTGGTGGTGGTGGTGGTGGTGGTGGTGGTGGTGGCGGCGGCGGCGGCGGCGGTGGTGGTGTTGGCGGCGGTGGTGGCGGCGGCGGCGGCGGTGGTGGTGGTATTATAAGGGCGCTTAACTGCGCGGTCATCAGCGCCCTTCGAACTCCCTGGTGATCTTCAAACTAGCTAGTCTTCTGATTTGAGTTATAGTCAGCGGTTTCCTTGTCAGAGAGATAATTTATATAGATGTATTTTTATGAGCTTGCTTATTCAACGGTGCAGTTATAGCTCTGAGCAGCAAACCAATTTCGTTAGGCGAAGAATAAAGTAAGATACGTATTATGTAGTGTATTAAATTAAAAAAAAAGTTGTGCCAAAAAGCCTCTTGCCTGCGGTTACATCCCCTCACAGCTGCCATTTACCCTTTCATTCGTTACGGAGAGTGCAGTCAGAGATAAAAGTTTGTTTAGGAACGGCTTAAGATCCTCACCCACAGCTACAGAATCGCTAACAAAGCCATTGAACTGCTCCAGAGTTCTTAAAGTGATTGTAAATAGAAATGACTGAAGTGTTGGCTATCCGACACGACAGTGATAATGTTGGACCAATATTGATACACAGATATCGGGAAGCTCTTTGTGGATATATGATTGCTTATTTAGTGTTGGCATGGTGGTGATAAATCGAGGTAAATAAAAAACTATCAGGCCGATGTGGTACCAATAATTTGCATCTTGAATTGGCAGAACATCCTAATATTTGTCTGTGACTTTTTGACGCATTTGAAACTAACGGTGTAAAACTTTAAATGTGCAATATTTTAATAATAATAATGGGGTGATAGCACTATTTCTCGATATCGATAGTCATTTTTAAGCTCCCATACTCATAACCAAGCTCTATTTTCCATTAATTTTCAGATATTGCGACATTATGTTCTGACAGCTCGACAGCTCGGGGAAATTCCGACACTGCTTTTTAAATAGAGATTTTTTAAACTTCACTCGGTTCAAAAATGTAACATGCTTCTTTAACTTTGTTAAATTGTGTGACTTTCCACCGCGCGGAGAAGTTTTTCTATATTTGTATTTTACACTCTGTAAAATGAATATTAATATAGTAAATACATACATATAGTACTAAATGTTAGTACTGTCTACTTCAAAATAGCTTAACACTTCACTCGTTTTATTCAGTATCATTTGTATATTGGCCAAAAATAAACATATCTACGGAAATAAGTCTTACGTTATACCTTTAAGTTAACCGGTGGCCAAGAGTGTTTCACTTAGCCAGGCTATTGCAGAAACGCCATTTAGTGCGTCACATAAATCAGCTTTATTCACAACTTAGTTAACGCTGTGTGTTGCATGATCACCTCTACTCCCTCCATTGTTTTGCATGGTTGCATTTATTAAGGCAAACCTCATACTAACCTTTATATAAATTTTTTTTCGAAAATATTAAATTTGTTTAAAAATGGCTGTCACAACTTTCGTGTGTATATATTTTTCATTGCAAATACAATGAATCCCCTGAATTTTCTGGAAATATCCACTGAAATCTAGGGTATTTTTGCATAACCGGTTAACCATAAGAGATAGACAAAATCTTACTACAAAAAGATTGTCGAGGTCATTAAAGCACACAGCTAATATCAAATACATTTTTGGGGAGAAATAACCGTTTTGGAAATATTCCGTTATTTGTTTGGATTTTCCAGTACTTCCGTGTCTCTCAAATAGCAAGTCGTTCGTTTTTTATGGCCTGGCCATGCAAAGAGAACGAATGTCGAAACATCACATATTAGCCATCTCTTAGAAGATTTGATCGTCACTTAAGCATTACCGTGTTCTCCTATACCTTAATACATATAGGCAAATACATAAATACGTAATAAAACAATTTCAACAAACGTTTATCTCCTTTAGTTTGACGTGGATGGAATAGTTTGTGCAAGAGTGAGTAGAGAAAACTATGTGAATTCACATATATAAATGATTTTTAATATATTAATCAAGAAGTTAGAGCCACATTTTGCAAAATAAAATATGTTTTCACGTCAAAGTTTGCTACCCTGAAGGCAAATTCCGTATTGATTTATACGGAGAGATATCAAAACGTGCAGTTTCGTTGAAATCTTGATACCGGATGTTTGGCTCGAAGGCAGTACTTCCTACAACCTTCTCGATGCAGAAATAAATCGCCAACAGATGAGATTTTTGGTATAGGACATTGAAGCAAATGTATCGACACAATGAAATTTGGTTGAAACCGATACAAAATCAAGAGTAGCTTAAATGGAAAGCCCTCTTAAAATGTTTAGATCTTAGACGAACAAATGCGCGCGAGGTTTTAAACGAATACCGTCTTTTAAACTTCAAATTTGCATAGACTAAATTGCGGATGTTGAACGAACGACTACAGGAAAACGTGCCCAAGCTTCGAGTTAAAGGCACATGCTTTATATGTTCCACGCGTTATTTGCCTGAATTCAGTTTTCGACTCTCTCTCTCTCTTTCTCTTTCTCTCTCTGGCTCTCTCTCGCTCTTTAAGACCACGACTTGGGGAGAGGGAGAAACACTGAAATATTTTACCTGATTGACTGGAAGGCATGCTTCGCAACGACGGTCCACACCAGTCAGAATTCAACACTCAGACATTAACGTACGAACACAGGTCGGTTTCAGGCTCAGGCTTAACACCATTCCATGCACTCCACTGTATGGTGTGAATATTTAAATATGAAATAATTTGAATACGTGTTAAAATCCATTCAAAATTAGCCGCAATTTAGATACGAGTCTCCTAAAATATGTTAATTATATATCAAACATCGCTGTAAATATCAGACTGCAAAACATCAATTTTTATTTGTATAATATTGACTGTTTATTCATCAAGATGTTTTTTTCTGAAATTAATTTGAGCACATTTAACTTTTTTTAATGAACGTTTAAGTTACGTAACCTTAACATTTTTTTTTTTTCTTTTCGATAGCCCACTAACGTGGAAGCCACATTTTATATTCATTTACTCTTTTGGCGAACAATACTTAAAAGAACAGGAGCTAAAACTACTTATGGTATAGGTATATTAAATATCCTTAGCTGTATTTTTACCGTGCAAGGTTCTCTAATGTTTACTTAATTATTGTAAATAACATATCCTTACTGTTAAATTATAAGGTACTGTAGGAAATGAAATCCTATTTTTAAAGTTGTGTGGCAATAAACAACGAAGGTTGTATAATATAATCCTAAATAATTGGTTTTAGATGCTGATCGCGTATTGTGTGCTAATATAATGAGAATGTAGCTTCATTGAACAACATTTAACGGGGAATTTAAAAAAGTTATACCTATTAAAAATTATTAAAATTAGAAGTAGATGGATTTTGTTGCAAACAAATGTGTTGTTATTAGAGATGAAATGGGGAAGATGTTTTGATGTACATTCTCTTGTAGGCTCTGGATTAGGCAATTGGTTGATTATTCTTATTAATTTGAAGTTATAGTTTCAAAGCGAGTTTGCTTTAATGAGCTGCTGTCTACATAATTTTGTTCTTGTTTCTGGATCCCTGTATTTGACATATCGATTGTTGCTGTATCGAGTTGGACAAAAAAAAGTTATGTGCTGAGATATATGTTACTTCATTACGAATTTTAACATTGCAACCTGCAACTGAATTTGTGTTACATTACATTTCTGCTTTAGAAGTGAATATTAAAAATTTCCTCGCAGTGCGAAAACTGTGTTTAAATTATATTTTCATCGTTTTAATTAATAGAAGCGCCTTACAAATTTTCAGAGAAATTTAATGAAAACTCCATCGTGTGGAATGCCTTGACTAGCAGATAACTTATGGGCACATCTCCAAATGTTTACACTAAATACCAAAATGTGAAATACATATAACGTTGTGACAGTTCCTCACTCCTGAAGCAAGGACGTGCAAATATCACTCACCCGTTCACTTGCATAATAAGAGAATTGGGCTTAGTGTTCCACCTGCTGTGAGCGTGATACAGGTAATGCAACGAAAGCCTGCCAGTTAGAACTGCGCGTAAACTTCGGTACTACTCGGACAAAGTCGTGTTGTCTGCTCTCGATTGTAGGCCAACTTGTGTAGTGCTCCTCATTCTTATTTTAAGGAAGGTATGTTGGCTAAGTAATCTATCCTAAAACAGTAAATAAAACGTCGCCTATTAAACCACTAAACAATAAATCCGCTCAGTACTATATTCATTGCGATGCGCACACCTCGAAACTTGTTGGACACTGGGAACCGTAAAACTGATATGTCGCTCTGCAACAGGCGTAACGGGACGTACTGTAGAAAATAGCCTTCTGCGCATCTGGCACGTTGGCAAGCTTTCGTTGCGCCAGCTCTAAGTCAATGTGTAAGTTCTGATAACATTTCTAGTCCCTTGCTCCCACAAAATTTCATCGTATTTCATTTCTCCTATCTTGCGCGTGTAATGTGTTACGACGTTTTACACAAGCTGTATAAGATGTTGCCAATCTATATAAACTCAAAGATTACACGATGTTGTTTTGCAGTGTAACAACACAAATAGTGTTGCTTGTGATCCGCAGTGATCTCTCGAGTAAGCGTTGTTTGTTGGTCGGTCCGGTTGACTAGGAGGAGAAAACATTAGTCTAAGGAGCAGATGTCTTGACACTTGTTATCTAAAAACTTGCGCGATAGAGCAAGAGGTTATCTTTCTCACAGCCAAATATAGCAAATACTTGGTGTGTCTTGAGATAAAAGTCAGGGTGTTGCTGGTTAGTGGATTTGTTCTCGCGTTGCGATGCAAAGGTCATGGAAATATAAATGAAGAAAAATACTTCGTTGTTTTGAGGCTCTATCTGAAATGTACATTTATAAAGTTTATATCTTAGCTAAATTGTTGATTAACGTTACTGTATTTTCGAAACGTTTGTGTATTAATGGATACAAATAAACTCAGAGATTTATTTCTAATCAAATGTGTTTTCAAATGTTACAAGAGACTGTAAATGAAGTTAATGCCATGGCTAAAGAGTGCGAGGTCCGCTGCCAGATATAGCTTAGACGTGACTATAACTGTTATTATAACTATTAATAATCAAGAAACATATATGGTCCATATTCATCGCGTATATAGCCCATCAACTTCCCCAACCGTTACTTTCCGATTATAAAGCCACTGACAACGCTTTCAGAAGAGGTGCTGTGAACAGCTAACTCAACATGAGAAGTTGAGCATCATCAAAGGATACAACACGAAGGTTTACAAGAAGTTAAGATGGATAAAGAAGACTGAAACGTTAGTTGAATCTTTAGAATTGACTCGCATAATAGCTTTGGATAACATCGCGAAAAACAAATAATTGGTGAATAAACATCTCAAAGGATGTGTGGTCAAGGATTGGCAAAATCAAACCAATAGCCTAAATAGCTCGTAAATGATCAATGACAAAAATTTGAAAAATAGTTTAATCATATAAAATATTTCGTGTAGTAAGTTTTATTCGTTGCTTGACAAAATTCATTTAGAATGAAAGGGCATCATTTTGAGTTAATTTAGCCCTGGCTACTCGCAGAATATAAATGCATTATTTAAATATCCTATATCTGCAGTATTCTAATTAAAATTGTTAAAATATTTTGAAGAAATAAAAGATTACGAAAAACTTTTGAAGAGGTAGCTTTGGGGTAAGGGATTTTCTAGAAAATCTGTGCTTCGCATTCTTGGAAAATAGTAAACTTAAAATACCAAGCTGGGTATATAACCTGTGGTGTTTATTATTATTATTATTATTATTATTATTATTATTATTATTATTATTATTATTATTATTATTATTATTATTATTATTATTATTATTATTATTATTATTATTATTATTAATAATAATAATGCTATTCGTAGAGACATACACGATGTAGGCACGGATATATACACAGACACGTAGATTTTTTCCCCTAGGGGTTTCTGGGTATCTCAATATGCGTAATTCTGATGAAATTTTGATTAGTTTTTGGGTGAAAAAAAAAACCCGTTGATGTCCTGTTTTCGATAGAATGCTTCATAAATATGCTTTTATTAGTATCGTTTTTCCCAATTTTGTACTGACGCTAGACTGATGTGACTTCCTGGTTTTGGCGAAAAGAAAATAAACGTTAGGGTTGTACCTATGAACTTCTTGATACGCAAACGGGTTTTATGTCATGAATTTGACTTGTGGGACAAACGGCCAGTTTCAAGTATGATCATCACATAGCCACCAGCTTTGCATAATTCCAACATATGAATAATGGATAAGAATCTCTGTTTGCAGACGAACAGCATAGCAATTTCAGCAGAATGTGCTAATGTTTATTATAGCGGCTAACTGGAAACGATGCCCGCCCTATGGGTAAGAAGTTGAGATAAGAAAGCTTTGCCCGGAAGGGCTTGGATTGTTTTCAATTTTTAGCCTGCTTTATAATATTTGGTTCTTCCTTTTCGTGTGACTTAAAACAACATATTCACTGATCAGCAGCAATTTCGCAGGAGTTCTGTGACCACATACGCCGTCAGAGTTTACGGATTATGCTGCGTTGTTATCAAAGAATATTTTAGGAACTTTTTAATCTTCAACAAATTAGTAAAACATACAAATAGGTTTCAAAAATTCCTCAAGACAAGACAAAGCAGAAAAAGAATTAAGTTCTTCGTAGAATTTTATTGAGTTTTTCTCAAGACTTTGTAATAAATATAACCAGTTTAGTTTCTAACATCCAGCTCATTTTATATATTCGTTGATGGCACTAACTTTATATTATGTTTTATGCTGTAAATAAGAGGACATCTTATGATCCCAGATGAAAATGTAATTAAAAATACATGTAACTCTAACATTATTTAGGGAATGGCTAACATTGATACCTTAGTAATGAGCAAACTGTAGCAAATATTACAAAGCATGTTCATGTTCAAACTTACACAAGTGATCCACAAATTAACCTTTGGGTGTAAAGATTAATTTAAAATCAAACAATTAAAATAAAGATGCTTTAACGTAATATAAGTTGTTAGATTACTCAAATTTTGTTGGAAACTATTGATACCCACTGTTGGATAGCTAAAAATTTATTTATATTTATTTAATGCTACGTGTCAAACGTTTTCTTTCTTTTCGATTTACTGGAACATCTTTTAAAATAGTCATTGCATTGATACATACATTTATTGACTATTAACCAAGCGCCCATCTGATTAAAGAATATAAAAAAGAAAAGAAAATTTGGTTCTGATAACACGATAACCTAAGTATAACGAGTATAATATTTCTTCTATAATTAAGGGGAGGGATAGTCGCCATTTTATCTCCCTTTCGGATCCAGATATGGAAAGATACGCCGGTCTCCTCCCCCCTCCATGGAATGGTACTACTGTAGCAGTTGTATACTGGTACTACTGTTGCAGTTGTATACTACATGCATGGATGTTGTTTGCCAAGAAATAATACTTTTTATTATATTCTCCAGGTGTAGAATTAAAGGCTTTGAGAAATGAGATTTAAAACCCATCTTGGAGGCGGTGCCGCCCCTGCTTGTGCTACCGCAGTTGTATAACTCATGTTCTTCAATTTGCCTAGCAGCTACCTCCATGGGTTGCAAGAGGTATCTGGGGACCTCTTCCAACAGGTCATGCTCTTGTCGCTTAGGGGCGGTTATGGAGAAGTAGGACGGCAATCCGCATCCCATTGCAATTAACCTTTTTTTATTATTATTAATTTTATTGATCGATCAGCAGTACAATGCTTTACAGATCAGAGTGAAAAGAAGGTAACAGCACAATACATAAAAGAACAATAACACTCAGGGGTAGGCTAACAGGTCGCCCCCTAACTACATTAAGTTAGAACTCCAATAATACTCTCTGAAAAATTATGTCAATATTGAAGGTGTAAGACAGACATCAAGCACTAGAATCACTCGAATCAGATGTATCACTTAGAAGCAGGTCCTGTGGTAGTCTGCTCTTCAAGCGTGAGGGCTGGCGCGTGCGGACGCCGATGTTATAATGCACAGCTCCTGTAACTTCTTGCAGCGTGGAAAAGAAACGACGAGCGATCCTGCGAATGTAGTCGTGAAGAGGTAACAGTCCTAGTTCGTGATGGAGCTGCTGATTACGGATGAACCATGGAGCGTTGGTAGCGATGCGCATGAAGCGATTCTGTATAATCTGAAGACGACGCAGATGACATGTGTGTGCGGCCCCTCACACTTGGCAGGCATATGTAATAAGCGGACGAACGAGTGATTTGTAGAGTAACAGTGAAGACTGTAGGCCGAGGCTGGAACGGCTATGCAACAGAGGTGAGAGTTTTGAAAGTCGCCCGGAGGCCAGTGATATAAGACAATCGATATGAGCACGCCAGGTCAGTCGAGAGTCCAAAAGCACTCCAAGGTATTTAACGGGAGTTGTAGTGGAGAGCCAAGGGACATTGTTCCTGTAGAGACACAATGGAGTAAGCGGAGTATATCGGCGAAGAGTGAAGATTTTAGCTTCGCTTTTCTGAGGGTTCAAAGAGATCCGCCAAGTGCTGAACCAATGTGTTAGGCGATCTAAAGAGAGCTGTACTACTTGTGCGTGCTGGAGATTAACATGAGAATATAGTACTGTGTCATCAATGTAAAGAGATAAAGAAGTCGGAGCTAAGTCAGGAATATCAGAAATGTATATATTAAATAGAGTCGGGGCCAAGATAGAACCCTGTGGGACACCTGCGGTAATATTACGTGGGGATGAAAGCTTTCCAACAATGCGCACTGAAAAGCTTAGGTCGTAGAGGAAACTGTGGATTAGATGTGATAAGTAATTAGAAAGACCGATGCGGTAGAGCTTAAGGAGCAAACAATCGTGCCAAACCCTGTCGAATGCCTGTGCCACATCAAGGAAGACAGCCGTGGTATACTGATGGGCCTCGAAGCCGTGGACAATTGACTGAGTTAATCGTAAAAGCTGATGGGTGGTGGAATGTTTGTGACGAAATCCAAATTGATAAGGCGGAAGAACATGGTTATGATTAAGGTAAGACAGAAGACGGCGATGAATTACTTTTTCAAACAGCTTGGAGAGGGTCGGCAACAGACTTATAGGACGATAGCTTTCGGGGAGGTGTTTGGGTTTACTGGGCTTATGGAAGACTGCTATATGGGCAAACTTCCAGGTGCGAGGAAAATAGCCGAGGCGTAGACAGGCAGTGAGGATGGATGACAAGTATACAACTGCTTTTTTGGTGAGCTTCTTGATAACAATGTTAGGAATCAAGTCATGCCCGGGAGATTTCTTAAGAGGAAGGGCTCGAATCAGGGAAGATAGTTCCCGTGGGTTTGTAAATGAAATCCTTTGTGAGACTGTGGGTCGAGTGCGATAGGTATATAGCTCCTTTTCCAAGTCTGCAATAGTCTCATCATCGGCTGAAATGGGAAGTGCAAACACACGCTCAAAGTGATCGGCCAAAATTTCGCACTTGGTGGGAATATTTGTAACCAGTCTTATCACCTGCAGACAGCGCCGGATTAACAGTCGGCTCACGAAGAACACGTTTGGTGGCCTCCCACAGCGTGTGGTCAGAAGGAGAGAGTGACGCAAGATAGCGCTCGTAGGACTATAGATGATGTCGCTCCAACTCCAGTTTCACCCGTCGAATGAGTCCGTTGAGCTTTCGACGGAGCCAGGGTTGTCGGTCCCGTTGCCACTGTCGACGAACATGGTGTTTTTCTCGGATGAGACTTAAAATGGAGAGGGGTAAGAAGGGGGAAGAATGATGTCTATGTGGAGAAGTGGAAAGTCGGGCGCAGCTGCAAATGGTGTCAGTGAAGTGCTGTATCGCGAGATCCACATCGTGATTAGTGGCAAGTTGGTACGAACTGGTGAGTGTTGCATCCAGATGAGACTGGAATGTTTCCCAATGAATGTAACCGTTGAACAGCCTAGGAGCTAATTGGTGGAAGGCAGGTGGAATAGAAAAGGTGACAATCACCGGGCAATGATGAGAATCAAGCTCTGGTATGGAAGAAACAAAAGTGGGCAGGTTTAGATTACGGTGTATACCGATATCTAGAATATCAGGGGCAAATAAGGGATTGGAAGGAAAATGAGTAGGATCTTCGGGTGCCAATATCGATAGGCCATAAGTAGCAAGGGCTGTAAACAGAAGTTGGCCATTTGGATTTGTCGTTCGGCATCCCCACGAGGAATGCTTACAGTTGAGATCACCCAGAAGAACGAGTGCCATTCCCCGCAGGGAAGAGAAGTGAGAGATATGTAGTGTTCAGCCTGCGATTCGGTGGTTTATATGCGCTAAGAATGACAAGGTCACCACCGTCTGCACAATAGAGTTTAATACCCACCACTTCCAAATTGGGCACATGTGGGAGAAATATCTCGCTGTGACTCAGAACGTCGGATGAGAAGAGCCACCCCACCAGATGCTTTATCTGCGTCATAGTCCTGCCGGTAAATGATGTAACCAGGAACAGTGAAATTCTCATTGGGAAGATGTGTCTCTGTTACACAAGCTATATCAACATTGTGATGCGTGAGAAATGCTATGAAGGAAGAACGTTTAGCCCGAAGACCGTTAGAGTTCCAATTCAGGAGTGTGAGCTGACGTAGAGATGACAAATTACTGGTGGTCATTGTGAAAGATTGGAGAAAGAAGGGAACGAAGAAGCTGCAGCAGTTGCGGGATAACTGGAGAAAACAGATTGCACAGAAAAGTACCTAGCGGTGCAGTCATTTCTTTCAACGAAGTCCAAGACGGGGGTGCAGATGCAGAATCCTCTGGTGAAGGAATTGAACGTCCTTGAGAGGGAGGTGAACGCCCAGTCAGTACCTGTGAATAAGTCCGTGATGGCGGAGAAGGAACAGTTGCGGAAGGTCTATGGCGTGTTTGTTGTTGCTGTTGTGGACGCTGTGCTTGATGTTGCTGAACCAGTGGCTGTTGTTGAGAAGCTGAGGTTGGTTGCTGTGAATTGTGACGGGATGGTATTGCCTGCTGCTGAAAGCGCCGAGACTGTCGTTCCTTCAGCTGTAAGTAATGAGAAAAACCGCGATAGTTTGCCGGATGATCTTGTTGGCAATTAACACACTGAGCTGGTGTAGTAGAGGGCTTCGTGCACTTAGAAAAGTGATGGTTGCCTGTGCAGCGAACACAGCGCTCTAGGTGGCAGTAATTTTTAGTGTGTCCATAGTTTTGGCAGTTAGTACACTGAGGCAGTTCCGTATTGTGTCGACGATGTTCTACTTTGACTACGCTGTACAGTAGTCGGGATAAATTAAGAATATGTTTACCTTGGTCATTGTTAAGGAGGTCAACCACACATATAGGCATCGGTTCCTTGTTCTTACGTAGTAAACGTGTAACTTTACAAACAGGGAAGTTCTGAGCACAAAGTTCATCATAAATCTCTTGGTCACTGAGGGAGCACGATAGGTTGCGTATGACGACTGAAAAAAGTTTGTCTGAAGGGTTGTGAAATGTGTAGTATTCTTGCTTAATTGATGTCAAGTACGCGATAAGGTTGCGGTAGTCTGTGGACGTCGAAGTGTAGACCTTAAGAATGGCTCCCCGTACTTCAGTGTGAAATTCAGATAAGACACTTTTTTTACATCTTGTAGTAGCAATTGATAATTGTGCACATTGCGGACACATATAGGAGGAATTTTCTCTTTCTGAGAGATGGAGGCTGTGTCAGAAGAATCGTGGTTTGGAGCTTCACTTAAAGGATTGAAGCGATTAGATGTAGGAATTGGGTATGTATAGCGTGAGAGAGTAGGTTGTTCAGAAACAGAGGCAGTGCATCGGCGTTTGTTTTGTTGTGAACCCTGGGTGAGAGAGGGCTGCGAGCGTTGGCTGCGCTCTGCACAGTCAGATGGGGAATTGTCTGCCATTGTATCATTGTCGTGCTGCACGGAGTTATTAAGGGGCTGAATTGAGTGAAGTTGAGATGGTCGTAGTATTGGTTTACTCACTGTATTATCCCCGGCAGCAGAAGGCAGTTGAGATTGGTAGTGCTGATTAGATGACGTCAGTTGTAGCGTAGAATTGGAGCTATCCCGGAAGTTCGTGTCGTTATTTAATACATTTAGCGCTGAATATAATATTCTGCCGGTATCATCCATTTGTAGAGCCATGTAGATATATGATATATAGCAATGAACAATATACAAAAGCTAGCTGACACAGCTAACTACAAAAACACGTGATTTGTAAGCAGAGCGTTCAGAGACAACCTGCACGCTCGACGTTCACTTGTCGACTTCTGCAATTAACCTGCTTTGTATATTATGGCGATACCATACTTCTAAAGCTGCAGTGCCTAGCGGGCCAATGTACTTAAAAGGTAAAAATATCTCTAACTACTCGTACATGGACGGGGTAGCTGTAAATGAGGGGCCGAAAATGTGTCACCCCGTAAACGAAGCCCAATAACGTTGCTCATGCATATTAGGTAATGTAACAAACTAGTCAGGGTTTAAGCTATTTTTCCCTCCCCTTTGGTACAAGATGGCGCTTACGTCTATCTTGGAAGTGTACGCCCCTGTTGTGTAATGTGCTAGAATAGAATCTGAGATAAACAGTTGTTTTAATTACTCAAAATCTTTCTGCTGCTGCTCTAACCACAAAAATTGCTGGTTTTTTTTTCTAGTCAGAATGTGCAGAGGGTTGGGCCATGTAGGCGAAGTTTGCAATGAAAATTAAGTAACCCTAGAATTTTTCAAACAGCCTTGACGCCTTAGGTATCGGCAACTTTTTAATTGCTACCAGCTTATTCGCGTCGGATTATATGCTTCCATTTGACACCAACAATTTTATCGCTTGCATAGCCTAATGACATATCGAAGTCTTAAAAACAATGTCGTCCAAATGGATATTGGTTTATATATTTAATGTTCCCTAATAACTTATCTGCTATCCTTGAAAAATATTGGGGAGCATTGTCGAGACCAAAGGCTAACCTTTGAAATTCAAATGTACCATTGACGACACCGAGCGGGATGGCTCAGGCGGTTTCATCTTTGGTCCGTATTCGGTAGCTCCGGGTTCGATTCCCATGGCTGACCTACCTGACCCATGGTTTTTTCGGGGTTTTCCCAGGTCGCCAGGCGAATGTTGGCCAGGTTAATTACATCCTCCAAATTTCCTGTCCCTCCATTTCACCTCCATTAACATTTCACATCATCTCTCATCTGGTGGTCTCTTTGAGGGTAGAAGTGTCGGCGGGTGTCTCGGCGCTGTCGTGACTCCTTGGGTCGGCCGACCGCTGTCTCCTTACGCCTCATCCTTTCTCCCGGGATGCCCCACTTGGGACCGAGGTACAATAAACCACAGGTTTCGGTGCCGAATTCCCTCCGCAGTAATCCTAATCCTTACTGACGTCACGTAGCTTGTCAGCTTCCTGTTATCTTTGGCAGTAGGTACCTGAACGTATACGCTCGAAAGTTCTAATGTATAAAATCACTTTCCTTTTCCCAAATAACTTAAGAAATGGTGAACTAACGGTAAAGGAAATTAATGAGTTTACGTGACACTTTAAGCTTTCTATAATCTGTATAGAAACTGAAAACGACTACAAATACTTTCTCGGTAAACATTGTACTCTGTATTCAAAACTGATAGTTTGTATAGTGTGCTGCTTCCAGCAGTCTATTACTAACTGTTCTTAGCATTAGTAAATTCGAAAGTTGTTTTAAGGGATATCTCTAACTCATTTTCCTCACCGCACTGCCGGTTTCTGCAAGTGCCTATTTTTCCCGATATGGCCGAATATATGGAAGTGGTATCGCCCTATATTCCACGGAATTCTTCTCCGTTTAGGCCATTAACCGTTAATTTTGGATGTCGTCTACGATAGCAATTATGGATCTCTGTCCCGGCTTCCTGCATTCAAAGGAGATCGGGCGGTCGTCCGTGGCGCGGCTCATCTTTAGGGTCGCATAGGACATCATCATGAGTTTGATTAAGATCCACACCTGAGCTTATCTTTTGTTGCTTTCTGCCTTATAATTCTCTCTTTTTCCCAAGCGAGTCACTTTTTGTGTGGCATTTAGACTTAATTTATTTAGTTACGCTGTCTGCATTTGCAGCTGGCCTAACATTTTGGCTAGTTGTTGGTCCATTTGCCCGGACGTGACTTCTGGTAACAGATCAACCCATTTTTCCGTATGTGCACCAACCCGGTATCGCGGTTTTGGGCCCAAATGACCTTGTCGACGGGCCCTAAACACCACACACTCGCGGTTTTGTGACCACTTATACTCTGCTTGCGTGTGCGCGAATGCTCTAAGCCACGTATCTGTTGTTCCATAGCAACACAGTAAAAATCACTCTTTATTGGGTTCTCCCCAACCGTTACCGTGGCTACCAGTTCAAAGCTGCACATAAATGCTCGCACATTCTTCCTTGACCTACCTTCAGATTTCCCGGGTCGATTAGCGGCCGGGTAAAGGGCGTTTGTATCTGCTGTCCCTCCGCCAGTTTTGACGTTGACTCGGATGCCAGTGCAAAGTCCGGTGATCCCTTAAAGGATAAGAGGTATGTCTAACTAGAGTGAGGGTCTCGGATAGTTCAGCGAATTTTTCTGTTAGACCTATGTTTGATCCACCACCCTCTATGTGCACCAAGACTGCCTGGGGTGGGGATGCTAAAATTACCCTCATCGAGTATGTACTTGTCAAATAAGTTCTCTATTTCTCCTGATAGCACCTGTATGTCCGCGGTTTCATAGGTCGACACTGCGGTATTATTTGACTTACAATATTCTTTATAAATTCTCAGAATTTCTTGTGAGATGGTACTGCTGATGTCTAATGTATTAAGGAAACCCATATAATTAAATTTACATGGTGTCAAGGGGTCGAAAGTGGTAGAACCAGAGGGAGGACGGGGGGAGAAGAAGGGAGAGAGTAACGTATAACAAAGTTCTTTCTTGTTATTTTGTACTGCACCGAGTTGTTACACAGAACCATTTATCAGGCTTTTGCTACTACTATTATTAATTTCTGAGGTGGTGTTCTATAAGCATAGTCTGTTTTACTGAAAGAGAAACATGCTGGTTGGTCCATATTAATTTTTGGGAACCTAAAGAATTTAACGCTACATGCCGTTAGCCATAATTGCTCCAATAAGAAACTGTTTATTATTTTCTAACATTATGCTGCTAGTCTAGTTGTAGGGCGTGGGAGAGTGGGATTAAACTCTGGATTAGATGCTGTTTGAACATGCCATCACACCGCTAGTAATTACTTACTATTAATTTTACTTCGTCCTTCATCTCGATGATAGTTAATCTCATAAAATCGTAGAGGAAAATCAAATTCTAAGTTCTGGTGACATTAGCTTTCCTGCGTACTATATCTGCCTTGTCCCTAAAATAAGGGATTATCGGCACTCCCATCACTTCAATGGTGCTTAAAATGAAAGTAGGGGGACATACCTGGCGCCTCTACCACTCGTAACGGTCTCCCGTTGTAAGAGGAGGCTTACCAAATATCGGAATGCTTTAGGAGAATGTAGCACTATACACTCGATTGGCAAGAGGAATGAAAGGTAGGTAATTTCCATGGCTAAAATTTTACACCGAGCTGGTTAAATTGAGTTCATTCTTCCCCAAACATTACGTCGGTGTTTCCACATTCAAATACTTTAAGAACTTAGTGTGCACGTTTACCTTAGCTGGGCAAGAAATAGTTGACATACCAGATTTCAAAGTTCCGACCGATGTCCAAGTGACGCAGGTAAAAACTTAAAAGTAAAAAGTATGTGTTTAAAAATTCAAGGCAATATCAAGGGATATCTTGGGGCGTAAAAATTCCCTGGCATGGCTTAGTTCAGAAGGGAAATAAAGTCGGTGGTCCAGTAAAACAACATAAAACAACTTCAAGTTTAATAAATTGACTTCTCAGCAAAATTAAGTGGTCTTTCGCAGCCAATATAGAGTGGGACGGTGAAAACTACGGCAGTTAAAAGCGTCCATAAATAAAAGCTCAAATTTCCTTTCTCTCTGTCTTTCTTTTTATCTTAGATTCAGGGATCTTAAAAACGCGATAGTTTGAAAGCTGCATTTAAAATTTCGAAATTTTGGGTGCAACGCAAAACAGTTCCTCTACTTCAGGTGACCGAGAGAGATGGCTCTACGGTTAACATGCGAGCCTCGCATTCGGGAGGTCCCGGATACGATCCCCGGTGGCCGTCTGCTCCGACCATGGGTTTCTCCATGGTTTTTTCTAGCCGGCAAGGTGATTACGAGAATGGTGTATCTTGTACCGCGCCTCTCCCATTTCATCTCCCTCTTTCATGTCGCATGCTGACTCTGGAGTGGTGTCTCGGTCGACGGCGGGCAGATGACGAAGAGGCTTGCGGCACTTAGCTCCGTCAGAGGGTGGCTGTTCTAGTCTCCACTGCTGGGTCGAGTTTTCTCTCGTTCCAGCTGGGGGGGGGCGGCATCTCCCAGCCAAGTCGCTCTTACGTTGTCCGTTGCTACAGCCAGTATATCTCCTGCGGTTCCTTCATTTCATCCGTTCCTCATGGATGGTATGTACAAGAGATCTCAATTGCAGGCCGAGTTCTAGGTGTCTCCTTTATTACATAATCTACTTCTTCCTCTATCTACTACTGGTAAGTAGTGAAAGTAATAAATACTAAAGCTTAGTCGCATTCGGTGGAATTCCAGATTGTTATTGTATCTATGAAGTAGTTGGTTGTTGGGAGTAATTTCAGCATAATAAATAAACAAGTTAACGCTATTTCTTTATTATTTCTTAACATACATATTTGTCTCGTATTTTCCTAAAGAAAAAATGTTCCACCAACATGGGTATAGCTTCGGAGGGTGCAAAGTAATTGAAAACTTAAACGCAACATAAAATACGTTTAAACGAAGTTGTAATTTACTTTCAGAAACATAAAACATTAATTTCTTTTAAAGTTTACTAACACTGCGGTAGATTTCCGATTAACATTTATAATAGACTGGTTGTTAACCGTTAAACAGACATTACGGAAATCCATCTAACTAATAAGTTAAATAATAGGCTTATTAAGCAATTACAAAAATAAAAATCACTAAATGCACGATTCTAATGTTACTTTTGCTGTATGTTTAGAAAAATAACAATATGGATGCTCCGTAAATTTAGTGACCCCTAGCCTTATATGAAAGATGGAGGATGGATTTTGCCTCCACCTACTTTTCACCGCTATGTTGCATTCATGAGACTCCAAATAAACCTCTCTAAGGCTTGGTTACCTGTTAGGGTGAGTGGGAAAAGCATCGCTCACAAATCGAAGGTCCGGCTCTCGTAGCCATCGTCGCTAGAAGTATGTCTCTAGCGTTCCGTCGGTATAGGGTCGCAGGTTCGAGCCCCGTCTTGGGCATGGGTGTTTGTGCATTGTGTATATGTGTAAAACCACAGAAAACAAAACAGTTAATACACGGGAAGAATAAAAACGGAGAAAACAAGGGCAAAGATAAGAATACACACACACACACACACACACACACACACACACACACACACACACACACACACACACACACACACACACACACACAGACACACACACACAGACACACACACACACAGAGAGAGAGAGAGAGAGAGAGAGAGAGAGAGAGAGAGTGAGAGAGAGAGTCCCAAATTGATGTATTGACTCTTTAAAGTGTTATTTCTCCGCAACAATCTATGAAATGAGAAACAAACAAACCTTATGAACATGTTGCCATGCTTTTCCAGTGTCTTGTGAATCATACATAACAAATCTGCATCTGTCTCATTTCGTTGCGGAGAAATAAGTTCCACGAGTGTGTACATCAATGTGGGGCACTCTGTATATTATTGCATGCAAAAAAAAAAAAAAAGGCAGTGGTGTAGAGGGAAAGGATGACGTCAGGAGTACTAAGAGATGAGGTTGTACCTCGCTGCGTGAAACCAATACAAGTGAGCGCTCGTACTTAGGCATGTTTTTCGTCAAATTTTGTATGTGCTCGGTAGGCGACAGCAGCGCATTATGATTACCACTATTGTCTGATTGCATGTCCACTTTATGATACGAATTAAAGCTTAAGGCACCGGAACATTGACCAGAATACACACGTGAAATCGTTACCAGGAAGCGGTATAGCTGACACATCATAGAATAACTGAATATCTCAAAATATAACAAAAAGATGAGAGGAATAATAATAATAATAATAATAATAATAATAATAATAATAATAATAATAATAATAATAATAATAATGCAACAACACGTTTTACATGTTAACTTCAATTATAAATATGAATTATTTCCTCATTTATATCAATTAACACCCATATATTATTAGAAATATGGTTATAGTTGCAGGACTTTCGTTACATTTATAATCATAACTGATAATAGAAATTATTCATACGAAACATTATCTGCTTCCTGTTACAATAAATATTAGCAAGAAGTGATTTCCAATATACTATACCTGGATTTGTCATCCAAGACTTAAAAAAGCAAGTCCATGTAGCTGAATTTGTTCTTAGAAATTATTTAAAAATTCTTTATAACTTATAGAAAAGGCACTCTAAGAAAAAAAATTAAAAATACAGAAAAATGACCCTTAAAGTTGGCTTAATTTCACCGTAAATGTTATGAGTCACGTATACTTTGCACATCTCCCTGCCGTCCGATATGGAGGACGTAAAGTACAGAATAAAAAGATGCAAAATTATAGAAATCAGGGTCCTACTAATACGAATTTCTGCTAAAATATCTGTGCGATTTGATCGTTTTGTCATAATTACCTAAAATGATAAAGCTATCGATATTGTAGCGGAAAGCCACTGCATTAAACTAAATACAAAATAAAATTTTATATTTTTGCTTAAGGGGTTTCAGAAAGGTCTATTTAACTAATGTTAACTTTGCTATATTTATAAGCCATATGGAGTAGACAGATGAAATGTTGACTACTTAGTATTGAATATGTTATGATTTTCACATGTGGAACCTCCTGAATCAGCATTTGGAATTTAATTTATGAGAGATATAAAAATGCATTTTGAAAGTTTCCTGCTTTAGCTTATGCACATCCAGTGTAAAATAACATTTATTCAATACAATTTTATGTCCTGTTATTTCTGCTTTTTAAGATAATTCGAATAATGCCACTTAATTCAAATCTTGTGACAGATTTTCGTAATTGATTCTCAATTGTTTGTATCTGCTAAGAGAGAATAAATAAAGTTTAAAAAAAAAAAAAAAAAAAAAAAAAAACAGAAGAGTTGTTCTGTTATATGTTTTGTTTTTAGAAATATTTATTTAAACTTAGCGCTTGCAAAACAAATTAAAATATGGAGTACTTTACACGCCTATCTTGTATAGCAGCGGAGAAAAAGTATTTAAGTATGTATGTATATATTATACATACATACATACATACATATGTGTGAGAGAAAATATAGTTTTGAAGAAATTAGCGAGAAATAGAATAAAGGCTGTAATAATACCTTAATGCATCCTTGCACCATATTTTGGGTTATGTGGATCCTCTTCCTGTTCATACAAGTCTTGCAACTTCCTCTTTCCTCTCTTAATAGATTGTCTAGCTTTTTTTTTTTTAATTTTTTGAGTATATTTTTCAGCTGTGTTGATTTTTCATTACTGATATGCAGTTTATTCCTATTTTCAATCCCAGGGTCTTTACACTTTACATTTTACTATATTTCCTCTATTGAATGAGGCAGCTGCTTCACACACTATAAAGAGTAGTGTATTCATCCTAATAAACACATTTTTGGAAGTCGGGTCCATATAGCATAATGGAACAATCCAGTAACATTTTGTGTTCCACCATGCAGAAATTTTTCAAAAAGCTCTAGGTCTGATAAATCCTTGTAAATTGGTTTCATCTCTTCCATGCAGGCTAAAGGGAGATGAAAATGCTTGTGATGTTCATATTATTTGAAATGAACGTTTGAATGTAACACTTTTTATGTCACTTTGCTGTGATTTTGATTGTTTTTTAACAGTTGCAATACGTGTTAAAACTGAAAATCAAATACTCTTAACATATTTTAAATGTAAGGTGTTACATATCGCTGTAATCATTAAAATCTTGAGAACAAGAGGAAATGAAAATCTTAATTTTGAATATTCGATTATTTATGACCATTCTGAACCCCCTTAAAGGAACTCGAAATAAACTGTCGATAAGCTGGAAAGTTAGCATCCCGATTTAACAGCCATCACAGCTGTAACTTCTCCGAATGTTACAATAGAGAACAGTTAAAATCCAGACTCTCAGTAAAGAATGAAAGAAAGGGTGCTAGGCAAAGGCTAAGAATCTTAAGTGGAGAAGGTTTTATTCCTGACGTCGTAAAGACGTCAAGAAAGTGTGATGAGCGTGACGTAAGCCATTTTTTTCAGCAGCTAATGAAAATGATATGTTAATCTTGGGTTGATGCGTCACGTTGGAGAATGGAAGTTTTCACCCTCTGTCTTATTGATCGTGAAAAGCATGCCTAACACGTAATGGAAAGAGGGTTGTGTGGATTGTCTGGAAGTATGAATTAGGTCAGGGCCAATCCCTATTGGTTCCCAGCCTGCGAGGGACATTCAAGGGCAAACTCGTGGACGTGTTTCCTGGATGTGCTTCATTCTGTATTACAGACGGTGCCGTATATCCTGCTGAAAAAAATTTTTAGTCGCAGTGAAATTTTTTACTCCCCTCCCCCCATAGCATTAACTAAATAAATGAGTGATTGTTCAGGTGCATTGCGCCTTATTCAAGATAGATCCAAAGTTGAACTGGCAGGTGTTGCTCATTGCCAAGTCATTAAAGAAAAAATCGTTTTTGCTTATCGTCATGCATAGGAATTGCAAAACAGTAAAGCATGGATGGGAAGAAATAGGATAAACTGTCATTGAACTATAGAAGTCGTAGATCTTAAACCACCCCATCCGCCATATATTCTTTTAGCGGTTTTCCATTCTTTGTAGTGTAAAGATTTGAATGAAGAAACTTGAAGCCAACTGCTTAAGAATTCCTGGGCCTGCTTATACTTTGAGCATCCAAAATTCTTGACAGTGAAGGAATGTTCAGTGAATTAAACATCGGACTTAAACTAGTCCAACTTTGAAACGGCATAGATAAAAAAACTGTTGGAAAACAAGTTACCAGTATGTGCCGCCCTTGGTCTCACCTTGAAGCCCTGACAGAATCTTTAAGAAACAATTTCAGTAGGCTAAAAGGAAGCTGGCTACATGACCTCGAGACTTGCTTTGAACATAACCGCAAAATGTGAAGAGAATAGTCCAGTTATTTTTCTGACGGCCCGGGGCTGACCTCGAGCTTGTCATCCTATGTTTTGTCGGAATGTGCGCCGGCGTCTGTTCCCTTCAAGCAAAATATTTCGCACAAGCGGAAGACGGGATTTGACAGCCATTCCCTGCTACTCCTTTTTAATGTAGCGCTTGAAGCATACATACATGGAAATACGCATTCATACAGCATTACAATTAAAATTGATCACTGATATTTCCATATGAAATTAAATGAACACGCCAAGAGTAGTCACCATTAAGGAGTATAGTGGTACTACATGGCAGAGCTTTAAGGCGCACTGCATTCACTTGTTGTTTTGTTTATTAGAAGAGTGAAAAATTAGTAATCTGACGTACAGTAAGTGACGAAACACAAATAGAGTACTTGGGAGCTGTGATATGCAATGTTAGCCATTAAATATAAATTAGCATTGCAGCCGCCTGTTTTGTCGTTTGACACAAAGGGATTTTGTTTCCCTCTTATTTCTCCTTAACACAATATTCAATCTCGATGTATAACACGTTGTTATGATTGAATCGGAACAGAGTACACTGACTCGCCGTTAGTGTGCGATAGGCTTGCGTAAATAACTCCGTTGTGCACAGATTTTGTAATACACTTTCACGCTTTGCCGTGTAATAACTTCGCTTTGAGTGTTATATAAACATGCTTCAAGAAAATAAGCGATATGCCAATTCTGATGCTTTTGACAGTGAAAAAATATATTTATATTCACTAGAAATGTAAACTTAGAAATCACTAAGGAACCGCTTGCAGCAAGGAACGCCTTCAGTGACAAGTTGTTGATGAATGCCGTGCAATAGAAATGGGCCAGGAGTCTAAAGAAACAACTTAGCGAAAAGGCAAATAGTTTTCTCCCAATATCAAAAGAGAGTATAATTTTCAGAAATTGCTGTTATTGGAGCAGGCTGGACAACTGTGCAGAGCATAGTAATGCGATATAGAGAAACACTATCATTAATAATGAAAGTAGAGGTGGACCACGATAGCTAATGCAAAGAGAAGAATGAATGTTAACAAGAATCGTAAAAAAGGATCCAAAATTGACAGATTCTGTATTGTCTGCTCATTTTAATGATAGGTTCGAAAAGAAAATCACAGCAAGGGCTGTATTCTAAGTAATGCAGGTTAAATGAGCTAACAATAAGGTACCTAGAAGAAAACCATATATTAGCAAGAACAAGAAATTGAAATTTGAATTTTCTTGAGAGCATATAAGCAACAACGGAAGTTTCTGGGACAGGGTACTGATCTTAGATGAAATTAAATATAACATATTTGCAAATGTTGGCAGAACTTTGTGGTGGAAACGACTAAATATTGACATTGATCCCAAATACATTAAGTCGAGTGAAGCACGTTGGTGGAGGAATTATGTTATGGTGATGTATATCTACATCACTTGTTGAGAAATTTGTTTTTGTTGAGGATAACATGGATAAATTTCAGTACTTCAATATTCTGAAAGAACTCGTATGTGTCATACTCTCTAAATTCTCAAGTTTCAGCCACACAGCAGAGACCTCAAACCAATTTGGTGTATACTTTAAAGAGTATGAAATGCCAAGTAAGAAGGCTCTGAAACAATGTTAGAAGCATATTACATGTTACCAAACAAGTGGTTCATACCATGCCAAAGAAATTAACAGAAGTGATACATAGAAGTAGAATACCTGCAGAGTATTAACATCGTGATTATATTTATGCACATTGTCATTTTCTTTGAACGTGTGGATACTTTTTCCCTACTGTGTGAAGCCAGCTGGTATAACAATTTTATTTTCTCTTTGCAGAAGGCTGATTTAATTGTTCATTTTATACATGCTGATACGGAAGGAAACACCATACTGTTGGTTTACCAAATAACACATCTCTGGTAGTAATCTTAAGTTTTAATATATAAAGGTATTTTATATAAACAACCTGTATGAATAATGTTTTTCATGGCTGTATTTGGGCCGCGTCGTAGCTCAGTGGTTAGACCGCTTGGTTCTCACCAAGGCGTCCCGGGTTCGATCCCAGGCGACCGCAAAGTGAGATTTGTGATGGACAAAACGGCGCTGGGGCGGGTTTTCTCCGGGATCTCCGGCTTCCCCCGCCATCTCATTCCACCGGTGCTTCATCTTCATCTCATGTATCACCAGTGTCATCGCCTGCGGTGCCGTATGTAGTAAAACCGGGCGTTAAACACTACACATTTCATTTGGCTGTATTTGCTGAAAACAGTGGCCCATGTATCGATTTTGTTACATTCGCACGACTACAACTTCACACACACACACACACACACACACACACACACACACACACACACACACACACACACACACACACACACACACACACACACAACTATTACAACAAAATATGATAATTTGTTACAGACTTCACTCATCTTTTAAGAAAATTGGCACAAAAAAGCTGACAAATCACGGAAGCTATACTTTCAAAGATAACATTTTCTATTCAGTATGTTAGCACTTGTTTTCTCTGTACATGTTATGTTACAGAATTTCCAAAGAATTTGATGCTTTGTTTTCAGTTCATTCATACCTGTGGTTTCCTTGTATTGGAAATTTGAGCATAAAGAAATTCTCTACTCTAAGGACTTTTGAATCATTTCTGTCATCCATTCCATTCATAATCTGAACTGCCTTGTTAAGATTAGTGAGAATATTTCATTCTTGCCAAAGAAAAAAGCATCACGAAAGTTTCCTGTAAATTTATGTTTTTATTGATACTTATTTTTGTAGGTATACCTACTGTTGGTTATGACCATTTGCTTGCTGATAGAGCAACTATATGAAATTCCTCCCGAGAGAGTAAAAGATAATAAAAGCAGTGCTACAAGATTCCCTTTGAAATCTATTGGTGTTTCTTACACAGAGGTTCACACTTGACCTCGTAGAAGAGAATTAAGTGAGGTTAAGTTGAGGGATCATGCGGGCTAACCAATAAATTAACTTGGAATAAGTGATCCCAATGCAGTATTCCCATGGTGTAAATCTATAATAGCATCAGGAGACAAGTATAAACTACCGTATAACGACAGCTTTTAAAGTCTATATAAAATTAATTCCTTGAAAAACGAATAGTAAAGCAAGAATAAAATATGAAATGAGGTGAAAATATAAAGTTTACATCTTTTTGTTTGATTTCTACCCTAAGAAGGGAATAAAATACGAAAATTATCAGGAAAATTAATTGTAATAGTTGTATACAATAGAATTTATATATATATATACCTGCAGTTTAAACTTAGTTTCAAAATGGCAATTCGTTTGGTATTTTTACACTGAATTCGTTACTATTTTGTTGAGAAAAAAATCATAGCTACTATATGTTTTGGTGCAGAGGGGCAACTTTTAACTAATATTTCAGGGGACTTTTTCCTTACAAAAATGGTATCGCAGCTAATATGGCAGGTTCCTGTGTTAAAGCTTTTTCTCCCCCCCCCCCTTTGTATTTGGCACTCGTTGACATCCATCTCTGCTTAAGAGTTGACTTCATCTATCGACAAGTGTGGCCAAGATCATTAAGGTGCGGGCTCGTGAATGGGAAGGTCCACGGTTCAAATACCACCAATTGAGGTGTTTCTAGGTCTAAAGGAAGCTGACTTCTACAGTGGGATAATGGCTATGGAGTACGCTGGACCAGCTGCATTGAAGCCATGGAAGACATGGTAGTAATGTCGGCGGAAGTCTCGGCGCTTCATGGCAGGATGATATGCTCCTGGTAAACATATCCTTCTCCAGAAGGACGGTCTCCGCGTCGGGTTGGTGGGCCGTTTCAGGACCACGGTGGGTCGGATGCTGGTTGTACTGGCCTGCCGAGGAGTTTCTAACTTTTATAATGTATGGGCCCTGCCCTCTGCATTTTTGTAACTCCTTGGGTCGGCTGCCCTCTGTATCCTCCCGGGGATGCCCCACTTGAGGGCACAGGTACAATAGATCAAGACTGGTCGCAGTGCCCCTCCGTGCCGTTCTGTCTTATCCTACTATATTTAAAATGAGGAAGACGTTTGTAGAAATGTGTTTCAGCAGTGCGCGTGCATCCATCCATCCAACCACACCCAGAGAGTGAGAGAGAGGGGGGAGGAGATTTAATAACAAAAATGGTTGGATCTAGGGACCTCGAAACGTGCATTTCCAGTGAAATCTCTATATCGACTTTTTGGGTTGAATATTTCTCTACGTAGTAGACAACTTTAAAAATCTGTGGTAGATTATACCGAGAACTTTTCAAATGACCCTTGTATAACTTGATGTTACAATGGCGTGCTAGACTGCTATAGCCTTTAGACGTGACTCTGGGTATAAAATGAGGAGCGGATGCAACTGCCGCATAAGGAAATGGCATAGCTTCGTAGATGTACTGTAATTAAAAGGATATCCTCTGTTCAAATTATAGTTATTGAGTGGTATCCTCCTTTGACCATGCATGAAATGGGAATCTTCAGATCCTTTATCTACAAGGAAGCTCTCGCAACACACGATTTTCAAGAAGGCCATTCTTTTTGTATGGGAATACTTCCGCGATCGCCGTCAGTGATACAGGTTTTCCTCCATGTCGCATCGTGAGTCAGTTTGCTGCCACAGAGAGCTTCTGGGCGTGACCGCCTTCGATGTGGAGAAGTACTAGGTGTTCCGTCGTAAACGCATCCATAGTGCGTGTGGATTTGTCACTTTTTCTGCTGAACTTGTCTGAAAGCTCAGTCTGTGTTGATTGAAAACTATTTGAACCTATTTACGGTATCCAATACAATGTGCTCTTTTTCTTCTAACACACTTTAAAGAAAACCTGTAACTTGAATTTTCTGTGAATATTCTGCAAAGTGCTTTTCATTCTTGTTTTATAACTGGAAACCGTAAGAGAGCCAGAGTTTACTTTAGAGGGCGGGAGCTTAAAATAGAGCTCGTTTAAGGTAAGTTAAGCACTACGGACGGACACCTCGTCCATGTGGCCATTTGTATTCGTGCCTCACAAGGGAGGGAGGGGTGAGGTGAGAAGAAATAGGACAGTCAATCCAGGAGCCTCTACAGAGCAGACTCGTCTGCTGGAGGTAGGAACATGCCCGTGGGAGGTTCGGAAGCCATAGACTAACCCGCCGGGGCACAGCGCTTTACTGATATCATCTTTTTCCCTTTCATGCAGCTCGCGAGACATTTGGCCACCGTGAAATAACCGTGGATTAAGTGTGAAACATGAAAACTAAGGTGAAATGCAAGGAGAGAGCTTATTTAAACATAACGTTTTCTAAATATTTCATATTCTATGCTTTTGATGTGTGACGGAAGATACTTGAATGTTTAGGATGCATTTTAAGGGTCGTTGCTATGATTTTCAGATTCATTCTCTGTGGTTTCAATGAACATTTGAACGTAGTTTATGATGCAATGTGAAATAATTTATATACAAAGCTATGCGTCATTAATGTAGATAAAATAATCACATTTTAATGTGTGTTAATGTATATACTTGGACAGATATATGAATTTGTTATGACTAGAGGAACTTATGTGATGGAATTACATCAGATGCTTTTGGAAATGTGTAATTTGTGATAGGAAACTTATGTTATGTACCACATCAAGTGTTTTTTAAAATTTAAAGTTGATGAAAACAACCATACTAACTTTACTTTTTCTTGATTTCAGGTAAGTCCAAGTTTAATCATCTCATCTTCAGTGTGCACAGGAGGTAGGCCGACAATTTTATATATATATATATATATATATATATATATATATATATATATATATATATATTTACGATCATCTGTCAAACAAAAGAATTGTTAATTGTGTAATAAGTACGCATTCTTCAAACCTCGAGAAGTGTCAGAAAAATGTAAGAATATCCACTTTTCTTTATCATTTATCCTTGATTGTTTGCCAAGTGAAGATTCTTTTTAGAAATATATTTTCTGTGTTTTAAAGAGCAATGCGTCACAAGTTTATGGACTTCGTAATAAATACACAATTCTGAGTTTTGGGCAAATCATAAATTATCACTTAGTATTAATCACATCATGCTGTGTTCAAATACCGAAAAATAAACAAAAAGTAAGAACTCGTCCATTGCGAATTGTTATTTTATCTTTTTTTGTTTCACTTTCTCTAGCGCTTAGATTTTTAAGGTTATATTATACTTGGAAAATTGTAACCGGATGCAATGTCTTGAGATAGAGGTTCTCTGAATGAATGAATGAATGAATGAATAAATAAATAAATCCATAACATTTTCAGAAAACAGTTGTGATGAATGAGTATATATATGTGTGTGTGTGTGTGTGTGTGTGTGTGTGTGTGTGTGTGTGTGTGTGTGTGTGTGTGTGTGTGTGTGTGAGAGAGAGAGAGAGAGGGGGAGGGAGAGAGAGGGAGAGAAAGCGCGCTAAAGGGGGCTAGGGAGGAGGGCAAGGGAAGCAGAGTTCTAAAGTACAAAACTGAAAGCAAAGATTGCAAACAGAAAAAATCAAAATGTACGAAGTCATTGCATCTCTGCTGTTGAATGAGAGTGAACTCTGGACGTAAACTAAGAAACACAGGCTCTAGAACCCAAACTTTTAAGAGCAGTTGCAGATCTTAAGCGACAGGAAATTTACATTAGAAAGTAGACTACAGAAACAAATTCACACGCCTATGCTGTAAAATTGGATAAAGTTTAACAAATTGTTAAAACCGCTAACCTGTTGCTATGGCCTTTTTGGTATTTTGTAACAGCGTAACAATATCTTCTTGAGAGGAGGAAAGTTTGGTTAACGATACAATGAGCCGAGACCAATTTATTAGTGCTAGCAAGATTACAACTCCTGCTGTTGTAAATGGATGCACTGTTAGTGCTTCTTGATCTCAAAGAGTTACGATAACAACCGTAATCAGAAAGTTACAGAATTACTGTGAGAGATGGTGCCCGATAGAAAGAAATTGTGGAGAATCTTTGAAGACGGTGCAGGCCTCTACTTTAAAGTGTAGAAGAAGGCAATTTGATTTTTTTAGTGAATTGTCTTGGAAGTCCTCTTATTCGTTTTATACGCCAGGGAAACCACACCAGATGTTCAAAAGACCTGTGCCCACAAAATATGCAGTTTATCAAAAAATAAGTTTGACACTAACAATTTGCAAATATTATTGGATTGTTTGAACCTTTCCAGTATAGATATTTTGAAATATTCTGTCATGACTTTATTTTCAGGAGCTCATTACACAGACTGCGCGATATTCTTAGTATAACGTAATTGTCGACTGAACTGTGTTAACCTGTAAAACTTGTCTGAGTTTGCACTCGGAATGTCTTTACTATGAAGACATTTTGGAACGGAAAGTCCATTTGTTGAGAAAGTGCTCTAAATTTTAATCATTACTACTTTGTTTTAATAATCTTTTTCGTGATTTAGCAACTTAAAATGCTGCTAAGCTTTGCAGAGGCGGTAAACGAAATTAATCCTCAAATGATCTCGAGGTCCATAGAGTAAAACTTCCTGACATTTTTCTTCGGGATAGGTGGGGAGGGGAACCTAATCTGCCCATTTCACCCCAACTAAGTTTCGAAACAGGCCTTCCGTATTTGAAGTCAGGCACGCTATCCTTACTTTATCAGAGTGCGCGATGATATCTGGGAGCTACTAAAACTACAGTGTTGATTTTACAAGCAGCATTTCCGTAAGATATATTTAATACTTTCAGAGATAAAAAAATACTCTTTCAACTGGGACGCCGTCTGGATCTGAACCAAGACCTAAGGCACGCTTGCATTTTAATTCTATAAAGTGTTAATTCCGTAGTGCTGAAGTTATGCAATTAATATTCCCACTAATCAGATCAGTTTGCTTGAGGACTCCAATTCGAGTATCCTCTCTCCCTGTATTCGTTAATTTTTATTCTGTATCTGTAGCTCCGCAATTTGTATAGCACTGAGTGTGCTGATCAGTTGATAAATTAAAATAAAAAAGAGGTAAAAATGATGCTTAAAGTTCACATACATAAATATTTTTTTCGACGATAATATATTTTGGTCCGCCATCATGATTGAAAGTTGAATTTCCCTCTGTCAGCTAAACCACTAGCGTGCTTTGTCTGCTTTACGGCACATTTGTGCATGAACTATATTAAATGTGATATATTTATTATTATATGCATAGAAATATAATCTTGCCTGGGGTTTTGCTATATTTTTATTTTTAATATTTACTTACTCCAAGTTATAAATGCTTTTCGGGGGCAGATAACCGATCAGCAGTTCCCTTGCTACTGGAACCATCATGTTTAATATTTGTTGGTGGTTATTTTCGTCTATTTCTGTTATTCACTATCGTCAAACAAAAATTAATATTCATTATTCATAGGCTAAGTACATTGTAAAGTCTCAACCTTTCCTCGTTGTAATATTTTCAGTCTTGCTGATACCCCATTGATGCGTTTGCCGCAGTTATAGGGAAATATACGGTTTCCCCTGTTCCCTACTTCATACAAAAGTTTCTTTTGAAGCGCGTCTGATAATGTAATTTCCTAGATGCGCTCTAGAGACGGTCCTATCAGCGCATGTCATTTGTTAGTTCCCATGCCACCCCATTGTTTGGTAGTGCTCCACCTCTGATTGACGTTGAAAGGGAAGAGTGAGTGTTGCTGGGCAGGGCAAATGGGATGGAATTGATGAGTTTAATTTCAGTTGGGCTGGCAGGCGCCCGCCTCACAAAGCAATGGGACTGTTGCCACGACAACGCCCAATATAGGTTACTAGGTCGCTCACACCAACCTCTGTCCTATGTGCACGACAGTAATGCACACTTTGCTCAAATGTTCATATCAGAAGATGAGGCAGGTACAATAATCTTTAAATATTAGTAGCCTAAATCAAAAATGTATTCATTTGAGAAATACGTATCATATTAACATCAAATTATACACCCACACACATTTTAAAGATCATGTAGCTAAACATAATTAACATTATTTATTCATAATTATAAGAAAGAGTGCTTTCTTTTTCTTTTAAAAATTCAAGCAAACAGTTTACTGAGGTACTTTTAATGTGCATTTTTAACTGTTCCAACAAAAGCAAGTAGAGAAAACTTGGTATAGACCTTTGTTCCAGAGTTATAAGGGAAAACATTTCTCAAAGTTGAGGGGAAAAAAGAGCAATACATCAATACCTCATTGATACAGAGTTTCGGCAACTAAACAGATAAATATGTACAATTTTTTTTACCCCTTCATAACAGTGTCAGTTACAATGAATATGTAGAAAAATTATCGTAAGAATTGCCACAGGAGAGTTCGATGTTGTGGTTAGTTGTTCAGTTTTGTTACAGATTCCGCCAGAAATACACGTTTTGAGGCATATGAATTCAAAAGGTACATTTTTAGGAAAGGAGCCGCGCACGTATGCATGCATGGGCGAAGAGCATAATTCAAATATCTACTTACGTTCTCAAATAGGACGTCGTTTTTTACTTCCTATGTGATGTATAATAAGCAGGAAAAGTATTGCATTCCATCCGAAACTTCACTGTCGAGATTTCACTGAAAATATGCATACATTTTGAAGGCGCCTGGAACTCCAAAATGTGTAAAGCATTTTGTGCGTGGTCGCATCTGTCTGTATGGCTGTGATTAGCATAACTCGAGAACGAAAACCATACTTGGAATTTTAAGTTCAACGTCTTCCAAGGTGCAACACTCCAAACTGCCCATAGCATTGAAAAGTTTCGAAAATTTTGATTTTCTCAAAAATGGGTCTAACGATTTTGATCAAAATAACACATGTTTAATGTATTTTGGTAGCAAATTAAATGTATATATAATGTTCTGGGAATAGTCTCTGAAGTCCTCTTCATTATGAATGACTTCTGCATAAATGGCAAACCACACATAAACTGTAGGCCCTGATAAAACGGATAATTTATGCCATAATTTGTTGAAATAACTGTTTTGGAGAGATTTCTTCGTTATTGTTTTGAATTTTGAAATATACTTTCTTAAAATAGAAATTCTATCATTCTTTCCTGTTCCTTTTATCTTTGGCCATGCAAAATGAATGGAATTTTAAAACCGTCACATAGCGATCAACTCTTAAAAATTTGACTATCGCTTAAGCCTATTGTATGCTAGTATTCCCATTATACCTAAAAGGAAATGTGTAAACAAACCATTTTTACAAATGTATATCTCCATTAGCATGAATAAAAAGAATCGGCGTTTATAGCATACCTTGTACACGAGTGAGTAGAGAAAGTTATGTGAGCACACACATAAGATTTTCAGAAAAAGGTATGTGTGTGCGTGTCTGTCTGTCTGTGTGAACAGCTGAACTCAAAAACGAAAATTTGGTTCACTACCAAACTTGGTACAGAGCAACTCCAATTATCTGGATTAATTTGGACCGGACCCGATCCGGATAATCGAATTTCCAGATAATTGGATACATCATGATAAAACTCAATTGATTAAAAATAACTAAAACTGTGTGTACGAGTGGCACTATTTATATTTTGAGCCTTGGCAACCCTGAATGTTGTAGGTGCTATCTGACGTTTCCAATGGAAAGTTTGACATTGTTGACCGTAATATACTTCAGACATTTTGTCAATAGAGCGTCATTTGTTTTGTTTACATTAACTTTAAAACTGTGTCTCAACAAAGCATGGAATTTACTCGTGAAAATGTTCGTGCAATGATCGACTACGACTTTACACGTGGATTATCAAGACAAGAGTGCATCGATCAACCAACTTCCACATTTGGCGACGAAGCTACATCCTTTGACACTGTGAAAGGCTGTTATAAATTTAATCGTGGCCGCCGTTCACTCAATGATGAAGTTCGTGAAGGTCGTGAAGGTCGTGAAGGTCGTCCAAAATCAGTTGTGCCAGAAAACATTTATGCTGTGCAAAACCTAATAATGCAAGATCGTCATGCGACATATTGTTAGATTTAAGCAACCCTAGGCGTCAGTCCCACCAGCATATATAAAATATTGCAAGATTATTTAGCCGTGAAAAAGTTTTGTTCTCTTTGGATCTCACATAATTTGACGCAATCTCAAAAAGATGCTCGTGTTAATTGGTGTACAAAAATTCTCAAAAAATACAATAGTGGTGCCTCAAAAGACGTATATAAAATTGTAACAGGTGATGAATCATGGATCTATGCGTATGAGCTGGAAATTAAACAGCAGTCGACTGTATGGGTGTTTTCAAGATGAAGCAAATCCAACAAAAGTTGTTTGCACTCGAAGACTTCGAAGCAAGTGGTCGCCTGCTATTTCAGCAAAACTGGCCATGTAGCAACAGTGCCTTTAGAGGAACGTAAAACGGTCAATGCCGAATGGTACTTTTTTTTTTGACGGAAGGTGAACCGTAGGATCGTTCATCAGAACAATGCGAACGCACACACATCTCGTCTAACAGAGTATTTGAAGGCTCAAAAATAAAAAAAAATCGAATTGATGGGCCATCCGCCATACAGACCTGATTCACGAACATCAAGAATAAATTGTGTGGACAATGATTTTCGTCGGCAGAAGAAGCCGTTGATGCTTTCAGAAACCATGTTTTGGAAAAGTCTCAATAAGACTGGAAAATGTTTTGACAAATGATTGAAACGCATGCAGAAGTTTATTGATCGTAAAACAAAATATTTTGAAAATACAGTAAAGCTGTTTTCACTTTTTTTAGTTATTAGGCTCAAAATATAAATAGTGCCTCCATTTGACCACAAAGCAATATTTAGATTTTGTACTTCCGTGAAGTCTCAAATGATGTTAGACCATAAAGGCACGTATGGTACCTACTTAAATGTGTGCGCGGTAACTGTCGAACAATACTCCTACACCAGACTAACGTTTCTTTTCTCCTACATGGAAAATGTTTAAGAAATTGCGGTTTTCTCAAAAATGGCTCTAACATGTTTGATTCAAGTGCCCTACCTTTTAACATATTTTCATAACGAATTAAACTTATATCGTCAATTTTCTAGGGATGTCTTCAGAAGGTCTCTACCTTCTGGATGACTTTGTATAACTTGGAGACAGTAAGTGTAGACAAAATCTTACTACCCAAAAATATAGATCTCATTAAAACACACAGTTGATGTTGGGTACTTTTTTGTTGAATGAACCGTTTCGGAGATATTCTTAGTTATTTGTCCTAATTTTTTAATACTTCAGCTTTGGTTCAAATGGGAAGTCGTTATTCATTTATTAATTCTTCTCCATGAAAAAAGAACAAGTTCAAAGGCATCACATAGCGACCGGTTCTTTAAAGTATTGACTATCGTCGAAAGCCTACTGCATCCCCATAATCTTAATAATTGGCAATAAGATAGCGTTTATCTTGGTTAACATCAAATAGATATAGAAATATGCATTTATAAGAGTAATTTTTCAAGTGTAGAGAAAGTCATGTGAGTGCAGCATGTCTTGCCATAGTAAGGGAATGAAATGTCAAAACCACCACTTAGCGACCAGCTCTTAAAAGATTTTACTAATTTCTTAAGCCATGCATGCTATTCGCATTGTACCTAGGATAGGATAGGTTAGAATCTTACGGAGGGGATTCGGCACTGTGACCAGATTTGTTCTATTGTATCTATGTCGCAAGTGGGGGCATCCTCGTGAGGAAGCATTAGGCGAGAGGAGACAGAGGGCGGCGGACCCGAAGAGTAACGGCAGTGCAGAAGGCCATGTCCCTACATATTTTTTTGCCAGTTGGAAACTCCCCGGCAGGTCAGTGGTTCTGAAACAGCCCATTAGACCGGCCCGGAGACCGTCTTACCGGAAGATGAAGTGTTTAGCAGGAGCATCTCATCCTGCCATGCAGCCTCAGACAGCCGCCGGCACTTCTACCCTGAAAGAGAGCGCCGGATGGAAATGAAATGGAGGGACAGGAAATTGGGGAATTTAATGAACCTACCCAGCATTAGCCTGGCGACCACGGTAAAGACCCCGAAAAATCCCATGGGTTAGGTAGGGCGACCACGGGAAGCTAACCCTGACTTCCCGAATGCGGGTCACCGACAAAACCGCCTGAGACATCCCACTCGGCCGCATTGTATCTATAGGGAATTACCTAATAAGTTCATTTCTACAAAGAATTATCTTAACATGTAGGGTAGATAGAAGATGAAACATTTTAAAGGTAATTTATTCAAAAATGAGTAGAGAAAGTCATGTATGTGCACACTTCTGAAGTACTTTTTTCTGTATATCTGTCATGAATGTCCCGGAAAGGCAAGAAAAATTCACTTGAAAATCCATTCCATCCCTAAATAGGTGTTTGTTGTTGTAAAACTTGTACACTTGAAGGAATTCCATCTATGGAGATTAAAAGCATACAGTCCCTGCATTGGTACAGGATGAAAGGCAGATTTTCGATTTGAATACAATAATTTCTTTGTTTTAGTTGAGGGAATTGGAATAAAAGTTGCTCATATGCATACGTGTTTAGTCATGGCAGAACAACCAGGTGTATCTTACTGACAGTAAGGCCTTTTGCCGTTACTGTGTCTGAAAATACCACATCGCCGCTTTTGTGTTTTCTTTCCTTTTTGCCTCTACAATTTCTTGAGATAAGTTATGACATCGTTTTCGAAACAAACCCAGCAACAATGAACAGAAATTGTCTAAATCGGGCGTTTTCTCTTACGTAAACACATACGCACTGACTGACTCATGAGGTCAGAGACCTCCACTGTAGGTTTTTATGCCGATTAATGCCAAGCCCGCTGATACGTTTTCACTTTCACCTGCATGCAGTGCCACAGTGACAGGTGTTTCTGTCGTAAAAGTTTCTCTTTGAAAGAGACCCGACGTGAATAACACGCGTTTTTCAATGTGCCCATGGTTTGTTTTAGGCTATAAAATGTTTAGGTTTAGGAGTGCCTCTCTGGGCAACAAGGTTTATTTTTATTTGTTTGATGATCAGAAGTGTTATCATCGGATGCCCTTAATCGCAAATATTTCACTCATCTCGACTAGAAAAGTTATTATCCATGGTAGGGCATTTTCACTTTCTCTATTTTTATCTTTGTGGCCAGAAATATTCCACCAAAACTGCAGTTTCTAAATGTTACCGCAAATATATGTTTGTAGGTCTTCTAAACAGGAGAGAGATATAGATGTATACCAAAATTGAGCTAGCTGCTGTTCGAGGAGGTTCAGGTAATTCTTCTGCATTAAAAGCTTAATTTGTTTTATTTTCTCAAAATGGTTACTATGATTCTTATTAAACACCCCAATGTTTCAAATGTTTCCATGACTAATGAACTTTTTATGGTTAGACCAGCAGTTCATCTTCATTTTGATTATATTTTGCGTAATTGAGATACTCCAAAATACACACAATCTCGTGATTTTATTGTGTTTATATTTTTTAAATTTACTTCCTCCAACGTTAAGTCATATCGGACGATGAATAAAATGGGTGAAATGATGCTCAAATGAGCCCAGGGTCCTTAGAGCTTATAGTTACCGACATTTATCTTTCAGGATAAGTGAAAACCCCGGAAAAACCTTATCCAGATAGCTCACCCTGACAGAAATTCGAACTTGGGACATCTGGAACGTGCGGCGGGCACCCTACCATTTACGCTACCGAGGCGGGCTTGTGTTGAGGTGTCATTTGTTAGGACATACTGATTTAACGTCCTTCAAATGTGTGGGCGATACCGGACGATGAATGAAATGATGCTTAAATGAGTCCCGAGGTCCATAGAGCTTAAGAATTACATTCATCTTTCAGGATACGGGAAAATCCGGTAACAACCTTATCTAGATAACACCCGGTGCGAGATTCGAACTCGAAACCCCTACACCATGGAGGTGGGCATGTTTATATTGCATAGTTTGAAATCCTTTCTAGACAAAGAATTATCATGAACAACGTAAAGTGAATAGATAAAGACTTAAACATATGATTTTTTTCGTATAAACCATATGCTTCATTAACACGTGTTGTAACGCATCCATCTCATACATGAGGGTCCGTTACTTATAAAAGCAATGGGATACTGAAAATCATGTTGAATGTTGGAAAAATAGCGAAATTAATTTATTTTATCAGCATAGTGATAAAATACAAAAATGGAAATGGGTCCGACTGCCAACTGGAGGAGTGTATATATATACATATATATATAGAGAGAGAGAGAGAGAGAGAGAGAGAGAGAGAGAGAGAGAGAGAGAGAGAGAGAGAGAGAGAGAGAGAGAGTGAGAGAGAGAGTCCTTTTCGCCAGATCTGCGATCAGTTGCTCTTTCATAAAACTCTGGTATGCATTGGTATCGGTAAGAAAAAGTTCCTGGTCTAAGATGTCGTGTGTGCCTCTTAGCGGATGAGTTAAAATGTCTACTGTATATAAGGAAAACTTTTCCGGTGTGGTTCGCAGCTATATATGAGGGTCGTTTGATAAATCTGGTAAAATTTGTTGTTGCAACTTTGTGGGTGAGCTTGATTATTCAAAAGATTGTATAGAAAATTTGAAATATACAGGTCATTGTTGACAGCCATCTGAACTGGCCAGTGTAATATCTGCGATTGAAAATGGGGGGGGGGGGGCAGAGTTTCGTGCTGTCATTAAAACATTTTCATTTGAAGGGCTGGACTGCCGCACAAGTCAAAACTGATTTGGATGAAGGTCACGCGGACTCTGCACCAATGTTGAAGACCATTTACTTTTGGATCAATGAATTTAAACGTGGTCGTAGAAGCATCGAAGATGAATCGCGCTTTGGTCGCCCACAGGACACCATTAAAAAAATCTAGGCTCTGGTTATGCAAGACCGCCGTATCAGAATTCGTGTGATTGCTGAGGCTGTAGGCATCTCAACTGAGCGAGTGCACAATATCCTGCACTCATTGACAATGAAAAAGCTGTGTGCAAGATGGGTGCCGCGATTGCACACAGTCGACCAAAAGCGCATCCGAAAGAACACTTCTACCGAGTGTCTGGCGATGTTTAATCGCAATCCGCAAGACTTTTTGCTGCGATTTGTGATCGTAGATGAGACTTGGATACATCATTACACACCAGAGTCAAAAGAGCAGTCAAAACAATGGACAAAGGCTGGTGAAAGTGTACCAAAGAAGGCAAGGAGCATTGTGTCAGCTGGTAAGGTGATGGCCACTGTTTATGGGATTCTCAATGAATAATCCTCATAGACTACTTGAGAAAAGGCAGAACCATCACTGGAGTCTATTATGCTTCATTGTTGGATCGTTTGTAACATGAGTTAACTGAAAAGAGAGCGAGATTGAAACGCAGAAAGATGCACCATCGCACACATCAGCAATCGCAATGGTGAAAGTGCATGAGTTGGGCTTTGAATTGCTTCCTCATCCACCTTATTCACCAGACTTAGGCCCAAGTGACTTCTTCCTGTTCCCAAACTTGAAATATTGGCTTGGTGGTAATAAATTTTTATTAAATGAGAAGTGATAGTCATCGTCAACGAGTATTTTGCAGACCTTGACGGAACCTATTTTTCCGACGGGATGAGAAAGCTGGAAGATTGCTGGACCAAGGGTATAGCCATCAATGGAGCTTGTGTCGAGAAATGAGGTGAGATGTTCACGAATATAGATTCTTGGTTCTTTTTACCAGACTTAATCAAACGACCCTCGTATGCTATTGTTCGAGTACAGTAGGAACCAAAAACATAGCAGACTACATGCACTATGTATAATATACTGAAAAAATGCAATACCTACCTTTTATCAGCCGTAGGACCATACATTTTACATCCAGGATTGGGACGTCAAAGATCTAAACACTCAAGTGAAATGATATCCACTTATTTAAGCCTCACGAAAGATACTTGGACTTTGAATCTGGGAAGGTTATCATTCAAGAAGTCGTGAATTTAACTGGTCATAAAAAGTAATGAACTTTGTTTCATTAGAAAATCATTATAAACGATGACACGGTACTTCTCAACGGATGTTCTTGAAAAGTCACGCAGACACCCTTAAGCGTATTGAAATAAGTGAAGTATGACCGTAAAAAATGTTAAGCTAAGGCTAACAGTCTCGTGTGTTGAAAAACCTTGGAATAATAGCAAAGTTTACATGAAATTCGGGCCAAGGACATGCGTGGGGTGCGCATGTGATCTCATCACTGCGACACCAGAACGAAACGAGTTCTGATATAATGCTACACGTGCAGCATAAAGCAGAATTTAGCTTCTAGCTGTTCACAGGTAACATGTTGCGAATTGCCGCTGCTCACCGTTTCTTCCATAATTTCGTTTTCTAAGAATACGACACAATTTTCAAGAAAATCCGTCCATCCTATATGATTCTTCACATATTTTTCGAAATCTTGACTTTTTTTTTTCGAAAATGACGCACATTTTGATTAAAATACCACCCGTTTAAGACACTTTCATGGAATTGAAATGTATTATGTTCTCGCAATGTCCTCAGAAGTCCTCTTCATTGTGCATGAGTTTTGCATAGCTGGTCAACTGTAAAGGAGCGAAAATCTTACGTTTTTCTGAGTGCCTGGAGTTAACCATATTCGAGGTATTCCTTTTTATTTGCTGTATGAAAGATATGTGTGTGCTATTCCAGGAAGAGCTACGTATTGATGAACAATGTTCATATAAATGACTGTTAAAAGTTGCAGAAAATCGTTCACGCTGTAAAAATTACAAGCATGTATGTAGTTATTTACAACAGTATTAGAAGGAAACGCCCAGTCGAGTGTATTATTTGCTGATGTTTCGTTGTTGAGCAAGAGGACTTGTTTAGAAAATAAACATAATTGGAAGAATAGAAAACTATAATTTTCCCCGAAACGGGTATTTTTCATATTTTGCTAAGAGCAAATAACATGCAAATTCTACATAGAAAACATTAAATGAATATTCACGTAATTAACAAATCTGAAATCTAGCTTAATTGATGCAAATTAATCGTTCTTCCACACTAACCGTGAGTATGTTAAAGTTTGGATAGATGGACTGACAAATTCAATGCCATAGCCGGGATATAAACCAACAGATCTTCCGGTCTCCGCCCGGTCGCTCTTAAGCATTGAGCTACTATGGCCAACTTCCCGGCATGATATTAAATTCTCCAACTGACTCGCATTTTTCCATTAAACCACTAGGTGTTCTCATATAAAGTGAGATACGCATCGTTTGTGGCAACTTACTATTGTGAGTGCTTAAGTTCCATGTTTATAGTTACAGCACTAAGTCCCATGTTTATAGCTACAGCACTGTTATTAGGTTAATTGATGGAACCGAACGGAGACCACGAGATCTGTGGTTCAAATCCCGGCTATGGCATTGAATTTTACAGCCTGACTCTCTGAAATCTAGGGTTTGAAGAACTCGAGCAGAAGGGAGCGTCGTTCTGCATACTTTTGGGGAGGGGGGCAACTCACATCTGGAAGAACTGGACAAGGAAGATAAAAGTTTGCAGGAAAAGAAATTGATAACTCGTGAGCTACAGGTGTCTCAGTGATGTACGCAGATAAACCTAACATGAAAGCTCAATTTGTTACGCCATCAAAAAGTTGAAGTTGTTGAAATAATAAACAAGACCTTCTAACAAGGCTCAATTTGTAGGTGTTAAAGGAACCAGTTCCTGACAATTTCTCTGCTGAGCTCAAGAGTCTTCTGTTTGAAAAGAGACAAGTTTCTGGACCCGGAATTCGTTGCACAGCATCTTCTCATCTCAGTGTCGCGCCGTGTAATCTTGTTTTTTTTTTTTTTTCCTCCCTGTTGTGTTGACGTCATTGGTACGCTGCCTGGGGACGTTTACACAAATTACGTACAACTGTAAGGGGTGCCACAAATGAGGTACATGGTGTGCATAACTTAATGTGGGCAACATCACTGCATTAACGGCAGCCAATCTCAAAATGATTTTCTTTCCAGGTCTGTGCAAATAGTACGAGTACCAAACTCAACTGGTTTTCGAGGTTATCAATATTATTATTATTATTATTATTATTATTATTATTATTATTATTATTATTATTATTATTATTATTATTATTATCATTATCATTATCATTATCATTATCATTATTATTATTATTATTATTATTATTATTATTATTATTATTATTATTATTATTATTATTATTATTATTATTATTATTATTATTATTATTATTATTAGATAATGTAAACTTTCATGGTGGCTTTTATGAGTGGTTAAAATATTTTATGGCTTATGGCACAGCTCAAGAATGAACAAAACTCAACGCTTCAAAAGTTCCACCTCTACTGAGGCACCAGACTACTGATAGAGATGAAACATTGTAGAAACTGGATTTATTAGTGGTTTGAGTCTTGCACTGTTTTAGTAGCGTGTTTCACCCTAGGATTTACAAAATTTCGTGCTAGACACACCAGCTGTGACAGTGGTAATACACTCGCAAAAATATGTCTACGCATATTTCATAAACGCATCTTACAATATAATGTATTCATAAAAACTAATTTTGTTTAATTCCGGAGATGATTTCAATTTGAGCAGTAAGTGCTTAATGCAAGCGACGTCCGAAAAGAGCATTCAGGCGTTTAGACCTGAATCATGGAGGAATAAATTCAGAATTCTAGTCATAAGCTCTCTTGAAGGAATAAAAAAAGAATCACAAATTGACATAGTTTGAAAAAAAAAAAAGCTAGACCTTAAGAAAAGCACTCTTTGACAGAATTGCATGTTTTTATTGAGCTGTGAATATATATATATATATATATATATATATATATATATATATATATATATATATATATATATAATTTTTTTGAATACGCTTCTACCCATCTCTTACGATTTCATTGTGATACGAAAATTGCACAAAATTCAGTCGGAAAGATTACTTTGCAGGTTTTGCAAAGAAAATAGACAATATGTAATTTATTCAAGTAGTAGTTTGAAACATATAGATGCTTAATGAAATCGTGTTAGCCCTTCACAGAAGGGAAAAAAAAAAAAAAAAAACATTTCAACATAAGAGTAGGTTTGCTTTCCCTTGTTTTGTGATAGGTTCAGGAGACTCTGAGAGGTGTTATACTTGTAATGATGGCAAATACATTAGTAGTTATGATTTTGTTATGTCGAGGTAAATGTAGGTGGCTGAATGTTAGCTCTTGTTAGAGCCAGAAACGTCTGAAAATACATAATGAAACGTAAAGCTGAGAACTAATTATTGCTGTGAGTAAACCCATTGTATAGCGCATCTTTTCGAAAGGGAAACGGAAGTGCGATTTTACTTAGAGTTTTAGATCTGCACGAGTTATAAAACAAATAGGATTAGAACTACCAACAATGACTGGCAATACATCAAGAGAAGTTTTTCCAAAGTGCTTAAAAACCTCTTATTTGTGCCACTGGTGATGAGCAATTAACTATCGAAAGTAACTATTTTATAAAAATGATTATTGTGTTTTAAAACACCTGGCCTTAAAAGTACTCACTGGAAATATGGAATTCAAATGCATTTTGTTTTCAAGGTTATTGGAAAGCAGCAGAAGACGTTTCTTCTTTGCGGATTATTTTATGATGTTAAAGACAACTCTTCGTCACCAAAGTTAACATTTTTTCCTTCTGTTTTGCTTGCTTCTCTGAGTATGCGTGTTCGATGCCGGAGCTTACTTCGGTGGTAGGTACTGAAGAAATTCCACTTGATCAGAGCCGTTAGCGCTTTGCCATGTCCTTCACGCGTTGGTTAGATTAGAATTGGATGTTACATGTTGAACTCGAGCGTTGACAAAGTGGCGATGATGATACAAAAATAGGCTGGATGAGATCATTTTGCATTGCACAGGGAGACCTTGCTCAAGTCCATTGTACTGATGCTGCTTCGAAGGCGGTCGACCTTGGCAGCCGGCACAGAAATGGATCCAAGGTAAACTCTTTGGAGGAACCAGACGGGTTTTCTACCGCTAGCACCCAACTCGTAGTTTTTATCATCGTCACAGAGAAGGGACTATTCATCTGCGTCAAGCCCGTTTCACAAACCTGTCGATGAATTTTGGCGCGGACAACTTCGAGATGTGTTGGGTAACAACGCTGATGCTTATATGAACTTGGTATTAAAGAAAAATTTGGTAAATCCATGACCCATTATCTCACAAACGGATGTAGTTGTCTACCTCCTAAGATCACTGAACTAATTTAATAAGCTTCTTAAGGTTATGATAGATTTTTTTTCTGTTATACTACCAATAACCAAACATCTTAACACTAAAGTAGATCCACAGCACATTGTTGTTTTTTCGTCCTAATATTCTGTTTATATACAGGGTGAGTCACCTAAAACTTGCACCGTAAATATTTCTGAAATGGTATGTGCTATTGATATGCGGTTTTCACGGAATTGAACTATAGGCAGGGGCTCGCATGTTCAAATGATACACAGATTTTTATAATTTTTAGAAAGTGTATTTATGTACAAAAGTTACATTTTTTTAAATGGAACAATGCGTATTGACATTAAGAAAATAAAAGTAGAATAAATTAGAATGTCAATGGTGTTTTTTGCACGATTCTAATGTAAGTAGTTTACGAGAAATCGTCATTTGTACAAAACGGGACAATGGCTAGGACAAACTAAAGAAAAACAAGTGAATGAAGAAAAATGAGGATTCTGACAAGTAAACAAAACTGTACCCTCAAAGCCTGTGTTCAAAATGAGCACCACCAGCTTCAATACAAGCTTCCAGTCTAGTATGTAAAGATTGCTGTACACGTTCTAGCATTTCAGTGGAAATTTCAGCGCAGGCAGCAGTAATACGCCGTTTCATATCTTCTGGTGTAGTTGGTATGTCCTTGTAGACAGTGTCTTTCAGCTTCCCCCACAGAAAAAAATCTAAAGGAGTCAAATCTGGTGAACGGGCCGGCCAAGGTACAGGTCCCCTTCGTCCAATCCACCGATTTTGAAACAATCCTTGAAGATAAGCTGTAGTAATTCGTGCACTATGGGCCGGACAGCCATCATGTTGATACCACAGATTCCTCCTAGTCTGAAGGGGAACGTCTTCTAACATCTGTGGAAGATCGTCTGTTAGGAGGTTGAGATACTTCTGTGAATTCAGTGTTCCTTCTATGAAAAAAGGGCCAATGATGTGATGGTTCACTATTCCACACCACACGTTCACACTCCATGGATGCTGACGTTCTACCTGACGCAGCCAACGAGGATTGTCAACAGACCAATAGTGCATATTTTTTAGATTTACTTGGCCATGATTAGTAAATGTTGCTTCATCAGTGAACAAGATACATGACAAATTTGGAGTATCATGTCTCAATGCCCATGTACAAAAGTTCACACGATTCTCAAAATCATTGCCATGCAGCACTTGATGGAGAGAGATGTGATACGGATGGAACTTATGACGATGGAGGATGCGGATTACACTTCTTTGACTGATGCCGCTTCCTCGTGCGATTGCACGAGAACTAATGTGGGGATCTACTGCAACAGCAGCTAGAACATTAATTTCTCCTTGCTCTCCAGTTGCTCGTTTGTTTCTGGTGCGTTTTCTAGACGTTATACTACCACTTTCACGTAATTGGTTGAAGAGGTTCACAAATAATTGACGAGATGGTTGACGTCTATTCGGATATGTTTTCAAGTACACTGTACAAGAAAAACTGCATTCTTTCTACATTCACCATAAACTATGAGCGTATCTGCTTTTTCTGCATTGGTAAATACCATCTTCCAAGCACGTCCTACTGCTTCAACTATCACAAAATAACTGCCAGTGTAGACAAAACTCATTGTAAACAAACATAACAACATCCTAGCCTAGCAACTAAGCAATTGAATGGAACAAACATCTGCCGGTGCGTTCAATTTTCAAATGACGATTTCTCGTAAACTACTTACATTAGAATCGTGCAAAAAACACCATTGACATTCTTATTTATTCTACTTTTATTTTCTTAATGTCAATACGCATTGTTCCATTTAAAAAAATGTAACTTTTGTACATAAATACACTTTCTAAAAATTATAAAAATCTGTGTATCATTTGAAAATGCGAGCCCCTGCCTATAGTTCAATTCCGTGAAAACCGCATATCAATAGCACATACCATTTCAGAAATATTTACGGTGCAAGTTTTAGGTGACTCACCCTGTATATCTTCAGTATTTTCTGAGAAAAGGGCCATTAATGCCAGGAAACGTCATTCATAGAAAGAGCTATTGAAAGCAATAGTGGAGTAAAAAATCTCGCACCCGCCTCTTGTAGCATGTCTGCTTCACGTTCAAGAGGTTCCCGATTTCGAATCTGGTCAGGGTAAGTTATCTGGACAAGGTTTTCCCGGGTGTTTTCCTTATCCTGAAAGATGAATATCAGGTAGCTCTAAGCTCTTTGGACCCTGGGCTTATTTGAGCATCATTTCACCCATTCTTTCATCGTCCGATATGACTTAACATTGGAGGACGTAAATTAAAAAAAAAGAACTTCCATTGGTTTACCAAAAAATTAAACCACATGGCTGAAGTACACGGAAGTTGCTGTACCAAACAGTAGTACCAGTTTTAGAGAAAACCTTTTCCTAAAATTTGGACTAAAGTTTGCCTCTTCAAAGTGTTAGCCATATATCGCTTATATATCGAAGCATGTGTAATACGTTCAGATAAAACTTCGATACTATTTGTTGTGTTTTAACTTTATGCTAGTTAGGAATGAAGCGAGTCAAATTTCAGGTTATTGCCTCGCACGTGTCCCCGAAGAACTAGTTCTTCATAGACCTTGACTGTGTTTCCTGGGACTGAATGAAGCAACCTCCCATAGACTCTTTTGTCCAAATAAAAACATGCAAAACAATAGGGGTGGGGGGGAGAGAACTAGAGGTGCTCATGTAGCATGTAGCGTTAACCGAGTTGTGAATGAAATTGATATAGCTGACGTACTAATTCATGTTTCTGCAATGGTCTGCCTTAGTAACCCACTACCAGCTACTCTGCTCAAGACGGCATTTACATAACATTTTGTTTTACCAATGTACAACAGTAATATTGAACAAAACATAAGTGCAATGTGAAACTATTTTAAAGTAGACAGCATTGTAAAATATGCAGAACAACATTTTTGCGCGGCGTCACAAGGAAGCATGTTACTTCGTACCTCGAGTGAAGATTACAAAAATCTCCCATTACTAATTACCGAGTGGAATGGCTCAGGTGGTTTCGTCTTTGGCACACATTCGGGAAGCCCGGGTTCGATTTCCGGAGCCGACCTACCTGACCCATGGGTTTTTTCGGGGGTTTCCCTGGTTGCCAGGCGAATGCTGGGTAGGTTAATTGCATCCCCCCAAGTGTCCTGTCTCTCCATTTCTTCTCTATTATTTCATCATTTCGTGGTCTTTTCAGGGTAGAAGTATCGGCGCTGCATGGCAGGCTGATGTGCTCTGAGTAAAACTTCCTCCTCAGGTAGGACGGTCTCCGGTCTCCGAGTCCGGTCTGTTGGACCCATTTCCGGGAGAGCTGCCGGTTGTGCTTTCCTGCCGGGGAGTTTCCAACTAATAAAGTGTAGGGACCCAGCCTTCTGCACTGTCGTGTCTCCTTGGGGTTGGTCGACCCGTCTCTCTCGCCTCATCGTTCCTCCCAGGGGAGCCCCATTTAGGGACATAGGTACAATGAACCAACTTTGGACCTCCGTGCCGAATCTCCTCCGTAGAATAATCCAGTCCAGTCCTATGATTAATGTAAAATATAAGTATTGAGCCGAAAAGATACAGTCATATTAAAGAGTAAATTCCAATGAATGAGATTCATTAAAAGATGAGAATCTGTTGCACTTGTATGACTTTGCCACTCACTCTTGTGCATACTATTCTTAAAACGGCTATTATTTTTTCTGCTTCATGTTAATCGAGGTAGGAATTTATAGAAACGGGTTCATTACATATTCCCTTGTTGCTACATTGGATATAGGGTAATACAAGAGACTTAAACGCTGTAGTCAAATATTTTAAAGTCTGGTCGCTATGTGATGGCTTTGAATTTCTGTTTTGTTTCCATAACCAGGAGTGGCGGGGCAACCTATAAGGACTTCCCACTAGAGAAAAGTAAAAACCTTTGAAAATTGAAACTAATGTAAAAGAGTATCTCAGAAATGTGTGTTGTAACGATATCTGCATCTTTTGGTAGTCAAATTTTGTTTCTGTTTCTTACGGCTCACCAGTTATGCAAAAGTTATTATATATGAAGTGTACATCAGAGGCTATTCTCAGAACATTCGTCATATAAATTTAATTTGTCTTGAAAATATCTGAAACGTATGATCCTTAAATAAAAACCGCAAGAGCCATTAAGAATGCTCGAAAAACTCGCCATGTAAAGGGTAGTTTGCAATGAGGGAGCTTTTTGATTTTGAGGAATGCTATTGATAGATGGATGCGCATGCGCGCACGTCGCTTTGGATTCAGGCAGTTTCAAAACATGTATTTCCGGTAAAATCTGGTATCGAATTTTGGGGTGGAAATAACCGTAAGCGTGGATTATAGAATGAGGGTGAGGTGAGGTGAAATGATAGGAAAGGTAATGATGGAGCAATTGGTGGAATACTGGTGCGGGAAACCGGAGGACCCGCAGAAAAAACCCGCCCCAGTGCCGTGTTGTTCACCACAAATCTCACTTTGCGGTCGTCTGGGATCGAACCCGGGCCATCTTGGTGAGAGTCGAGCGGTCTAAGCACTCAGCCACGGAGATCTAAGTAATTTGTTAAAATTATTTTCCTGAATTTATTATTACTTTTTAAATTTACGTTCTCCAACGTTAGGTCATATTGGACGATGAATGAAATGGGTGAAATGATGCTCAAATGAACCCAGGATCCACAGGGCTTAGAGTTATCATCATCTTTCAGGATAAGCGAAAATCCGCAGGAGAAAACCTATCCAGATAACTCACCTTGACCGAGATTCGAACTCGGGACCTCATGAACCTATTTGTTAGGAACAAATGGAAGTGATTTATGGGCATTGAAGAAATGAGAGATGTCCTTTGTGGAATTAACCCTTTGCCGTTCATGGGATTAAAATATAATAAATGATTCCTTTTGATGAGATAACATACCTATTTAGGACAGTAAATATTATAACAATTCATAGGATTACATGTCCTTTACTGTGTATCCGTCTGCAACGGAAGGCCCCTTGTGTTGTTCAATGGACCCATTGACGTATATTTTCTTCCTAAAGCTGACTTCAGTTCGGTAGAACAGTTAATATGAATGTTGTTTATGTTGGAAATTTGTAAAACATTGAATCATTGTGTGTAACCTTTGTTAAGGAACATCTCATTTTCTGCTCAAAAATAGGATGCATGATATGAAATTCAGTTTACGTTGGAACACTTTTGGTACTCCTTCAGGAAAACTTGAAACTACCGAGTTCACAGGGGTACCAGCGATACTTAATCCCGAATACACACTGTTATTTTAACTGGGATAAGCTAGATGTTAAATTAGGTTGGCTTCAGGCAATATTTGCATAAGTTTAGCCATATAACGTATTGATTCAGCCCGCTGAGCGGATTTCCACTTACCTGGTTGTGACGCAATGAAAGTTACCTTAAGCTTTACTCTTGACATTTGTTAAATGGTTGTTAATAGAGTGAGACTAAACTACAAAACAGGTTGTTCACAGTCATAACGGAACCTGGCTGGTAGTTTCTTAGACGTGAGCGGTAGCCAGATGCTGCCGTCCAGAAACGTTTGCCCTCGGCCGGAACAGATGTAACTTTATAGGTTTACATGAACTTAAAACACAGCACCGTAACTAACCAACAGAGAATTTGAATGCCTCTGCAAGTGGAAGGTTGTTTCACTATGCAAATTAATATTTTAACATCTCTTTTTGGTGCTGCAACCGCGGTTGCACAGCACTTATTACACCCTCAGCATTTTGGATCTGTTAATAATTATTTTATTTAAAGAATATATGTAGGCAGTGATGATATTTTAACAGCGCTTTCAAGAAAATTGAGTGAATTATTTGTAGTAATTATGGTTTTAAAATGACATTCTAAAGATTTTACTTCCATGTTGTTCGTTTACTCGTAAAATCTCAAGTTTGTACAGGAATCAAACAATCATTCACGTCAAATAAGTCAAATGAGTGATTTTGAAGCCAATCAGCAGTGAGCTAAACAAAGCCTATGCATACATTATGTACTATGGATACGGAGCAACTGTGGTTGTTTCTGTTTTTCAGTTGAATGCTGTGACTGTCTCCTGATTGTTAAATTAAATAAACTTGTTACTGCTTTTGTTGGAATTGGTTCTTGGTATTCAGTGGGCTCTAACCAACAACTGAATGATATCCTGTAACCACTTAATTTCCGGATTCATGTCTGTTGGAACGGGTTTCATTCTTTTCCCTTTTACTTTTCATCTCGTACCGGCTTTAAGCACCCTCACTTTTTTAATCATTCCGTACATTCTTGTAGATATGTTGGGTTCATGTCGAAGGTGAACTACTGAAAAACACCCATGGCGGCATGCCATTAGATCTTGCATGGCGAAAGAGTTAATGAAATAGTTCTATATGAAGGACGTAAATTACAAACAAAAAAGTGGGGGAAGAAAGGCAAAGAGATCCATGGAATGGCCGTTAATGGCTGTTCATGCTGAAGAGACATGATCACCTCCTTAAGAGCCAACAGCTCTACTTGATTCATTATAGATCTAACAATCCGGGTTAAAATCATACTGGACAACCCAGAGAGATGACTCAAGAAAAAAAAAATCTACCAACCCAATTTGTTCTGCTATAAATCTTAATAGCACTTGTAGGAAATAGAAGTGATAAGATAAATGGTTTCAGCACGTGGAACTATACTTTGGCATTTTATAGACACCTGGAAGAGCATCCAACTTCCCATGTAAACACCAGTGATATTGTAATAATCACACTTGAGGATCCATACAAATCTTATCCTACCATTACAGTAACTTATCATACAGCAAATGAAATGATGAAATCACGTTTATACACACAAATTGCATAATTTACAACCTGATGTTTTCTGCACGGTCATAACTATGCCAGAAAATGAATGTCTGTCAGTATAGAGCATCCACTTTTCTTTCACGTGTTGACAGTTTAATGGCAGACTTGCTGGCCCGGAAAGTATTCGAACTGAGTTACACATTAAAATAAGAATGAACATTTTGGAAATGGAAGGATAAGCATTACATCCACTGTTAGTCATATTTAAACTTAATTTTTCATTTCTTTCTCAATGAAGGTGGAAGTTATAGTTAACACAAATAATGGATATTTGGATACGTCAGAAACTTGACTGATTATTCCAGTTTTGTGCGAGTAACCTCGATGGTCGCCCGTTCTGATTTACCTATCACAACAACCGTCCGACGCCATTGGGTAAAAATCACGTATGGTTTTATTGTGCCACGCGTACTAACCAATCTGAAAATATACTATTCTTTTTAACTAAATTATTAGTCTGCAAATCTAGTAAATAATAATGCAGTGGTTTAATTATACCTACTGTTTTGTAGGAAGATGTTGACTTTGTAGTTGAGCGTCCCTAAATGTATCCTGCATCATCATACTGTCCTGAGTTACCAGTACAAACTTCTGCAGTTATTCTCCTAACACTCTGTGTGTATGTATATACATATGTATGTGTTATATTGTCGGCGTAGTCGAATATTCTTAGCCTCTAAATTCAAATGCATAGATTTTTCATGCAAATTATAATCACAACCACATACCTTCTTGTAGAAAATGTTGCAAATTACATCCATGTGCCGCACATCTCTCACACAATTCAAACAAGTTTGCATTAATATTTATTTATTCTTCATGGCTAAGTAAATAAAACCATGATTCATTCGTTAAAAAATTAACACGTGCTAGTATAGCGACATTAAAATTATCCCATTGCATAAATTAGCTCTATTCACATTATCCTGATATTGCAATTCAACTACAGTTATCCTATAGGGTTTTCATTTTTAAAGTTCAGTGGATTCCAAGCCAAGGTTTGCGAAATTTGTTACTCCCGTGCCAGCTTTCTCAGAGATTTATTTCGACTTCCTACTTTTCTCCGATGTCCTCGGATTGCTTCTCTGTAAAAACACGACTGTTTAATTTCGGTTTCATATTAAGAATATATCTCGTTTCTCTAAATTATTTACAAGATTACGAACCGTTTGTCTGTGGAGCGCACGAACGGCAGGGAATCTTATCCATACATCTCTGTTTCGCTTCTCTGCAAGAGTTTGTTGTCGCAGAAGAATTATACCTGAAAACTGCAGACATTTTTGGCATTATAACATCACTAACAAGGCTATAACACGTGGTCTCATAAAGTATCAGCCTCTGTGCAGCACAGACGGCATTAATTAACTGCTACATGTACAGAGAGGAGGGGGGGTGGTGAAGAGGCAACAGAACCGTTAGAAACAGGGCAGTACGGGGCAAACAAATCTCCGCAATACGGCCACACGTCCAAACGAAGGCTCTCCCCCTCTGTATTAAGTACACATATCAAGTGTTGTGAACTATAAACGCGTGTTTCATTTTTTATAAATGGCAGATTTTGCAATAAATTTTATACTTTTTGATAATCAGAAGCTAGATGTGATAATCTAGTTATACTCTATCTCACGCTAGTTTAATTCTGCTGTAAACAACAAGGTGGAGCTGACACAATTCGCCACGTGTTAGGCGCTACATGCACGCACGTAAGATTTGCAACACTAGTAGTATATATAGCAGCGTTAACTTCTAGACAATAAATAGAATTGGGTTACACATTAATTTATTAAACCTGTGAGTTGGAATATTAATAGAATCATGCAGTAACAATGGTTACCTTTAATCGGATTCCTACGAAAACTCTTGATTTGGCGCAGATTCCACATCACAATATCTTCTCTGTGCACTATAACTGATTTCCGCCCTCGCTTTTGAAACTTCAATCCAATATCTATCAACAACCGATAGAAACCGTGAAAAATTTGACATGTCTCTGTCAGAATTTACCGCATGCAAAACCATATTTAGAGTCGGTGGTCCATTTCTGAAAAAATAATCATGAGCTTTACTGCGTGTAGCACTTTTCGTAAAATCGTCGTATTTCTACACGCGCTGTTTGCATTTACGCGATTTCCCGGTGTTCTTGGAGTTCCGGATGCTTGCTGTTCTATTCTAACACTACTTGCGGTAACACCAAGGAGATCACTAGTTTCTTTCTCAATGTTTTATTAGACGATTCCGGGTTTCTTTCTGTAAGCACCGCGAAATAATGCGCTATCATCCGCCTCTCGCCACTCTTTAAAGGTTTGCCTCGATTGTGTTTCATTTCGGCTGAAGCATCGTCCTATTCTATGATGAAAAGCTTACTGATTTTAAATTGCATATACATTAGTGTTCTTGGGCTTGTGAGGTACGCGAGATGTACAGGAAATACAATGTTAAATATCAGAAGCAACTCCACACTATAAACAATAACATCTTAATCAGCATTCAACTCGATACAGTCCTCGTTGCGAGAGAGCTGCCTGGTATAGGAATGCAAAAGTATTATATAATAGCAAGTCCTTTAGTAATTGTTAAATAAAATGCAGCTTAATTTAACATAATCAGTTAAAGTTGTGTATAATTGCACCTGTCTTCTGTCTAATCTGTATATAGCATACTATTATGTATATATCTGTTGTAAATATTCCTTTCAGGACTCACGAACCCAGAACACATTTGTAGTATGTGAAGCAGAAAGATAAAATGTGGGGCTATCACGTCTATAAGAATCGAAACATTTTCATACTTTTCTCTCTCCGGAATTAGCTCGCGCAGAGCTACTTGCAGTACTGTACTTAAAGATGGGGTTTATCGTACGCATGCAGATAAAAGAAAACGCCCATTAACTTCTCTAAGCCAATCAACAGCTTAACCGTTTTCTGTCCCTATATCTCTGTCTCTCTTCCCGCCCAGATGTTTACAGCAGAATTAAACTTGTTGAGACAGATTATAGAATATTTTGCAGGGGCATGTGGTCGTGATTGGAAGTAGAAGCTTCACTTAGGCTGGCTCAACCTCATATGTCTGACATACAAGCGGAGTAACAGTAAAATTATTCGTGGATATCGAATTTTATGCACTGTACATTATATATAATATGCATACATTTTTCCTGGAAAAATCTTCAAAATGTACTGTTTATTTTTGAAAATATGCACCAACCATATACTAAAATTAACTTTTCATTTTTTCCCCAAATGCTCAGGTGTAAGTCTGGCGTTTTTGGCTTAACACAATTTTGTATTCTGTGAAGGATCTTTCTATGTCTGCAGATGTTGTTAGGCAAAATTTGAAAAGCGTACTAACTCTGAGGCACATTTTTCAGGAAGCATTACGTTTTAACCCTGAAAATATTTGTCCACAGAAAAACATTTCTATGTCAACGCTGCACAACGTAACACCTAATTTTTCTGAACACTTTTAAAGGAGGAATCTGAACTTCATTGAAAACTGATTAACATTCATATAAACACAAACAAGATTTATGGAATTTGTTGTGGCTTCAGCGGTACTTTGAAATGTGCCTTGATGAAAGCCAAAACCCTTTGCAAATCCTGTGCCCATAGTAATACATCATTTTGTCATTGATATACTTAAATGTTAACGCGTGTAAAAATGATGAAATATGCAACATCAGAAAAATGCAATTTAATTATTTTCACTATAAAACTTTACACAACAAGCACGGAAGAAGGCGAAATATGTTAATCACATATCACAAGTAAAAGCGAACTAAAAATCTGTATGCGTTTGCATACAGATCCGATTTTTAGTTATTGCAGAACATGAGATATCAGTTAATAAACATGAAGAAAAAAGTGCTAGTACAGATAAATCCAGAGTTTGTCCTTTTCTTTTTCTTGGAGGCTGGAGGCAAAGTCCAAAGATGCTAGCAGCAATAGAGTCCTGACACTTCGTATTTTTTCGCATCACTAGTTTCTGCCAGTGTTATTATTTACACCCGTTTTTTCCCCATCATCAGCAGCACTTTATTGCGTGGTTTGCAATTATAAGCGTGAAAGTTGAAGAATGAGTCACGCGCAGCTGGATATAAATAAGGACTTGACTTGGAATTATAATGTGCACTTAGTCATGGTTGAAACATCGCCTCCAGTGTTGGCAGTTTGGTTGCGGTACTGGAAACTGCGGATTCAGTAACAGTTGAGAAGCGTTCATTCAATAACTTTTAAGTTTTGTAATATGGAAAGCTGTTGTTTAACTTTATGCTAGATAAGGAAAGGAAGAAATCGATACTTCACGTCATTGGCTCGCCCGTAATACCCAAAAAGGTGCTGGAAGTAGTTCTTGATACACTTTAACTGCATTTTCTGTGAGTGGAATGAATGAATGAATACAACATTCCATAGACTCTTGTGCCTAAGTGAAAGCATTCAAAACAATGGGGGAAGGAGCAGTATTCCCGCCACAAGAAGGCAAGGCAGAGGAATGTGTAACGAAATCACTTTTGCTGTGTTTTATGCCCGCCTTCCGGATATGTTAAGGATGCTAGGTTCATGTAAAGTGCACAGTGTTGTCACATAACTCGCTTATGAGTAATACCTAACACTGAAACTACTGAAATGAACATTAGATCTGACAGCATGGGTGGCTCAGATTTACTCTCGTACTCATTTCGTAGTAGACAGATCCACTAACAGAGTAGATAAACAGTTCAAGCTCCTCTCCTCTTCTTTCCCCGCTTGCCTACTTGTGGGGGCAGACAGTACTCGTGTAACATGCAATGTTAACTGAGTTGGCGCACTAATTTACACTTCTATAATAACTTGGATTGGTCACTCATTCTTGGTCATAACATTTACCTATTTCTGTTACCAAAATGTATGAATCCAGAAGAAACAACTCGTACAGCACATGGAACTTGTTCCTTCTTTCCAGCTGCTTCATACTGCATAGAGCTTAATTAAACATACGTAAAGGCATACGTTGTGGAATTTTACGAGCTCATTTTTCAAGTTTTATTTTTATTCCGACCTGATTGTCATGTTGCCATAGCAACAGCGTGTACAGCCTCGTTAGTGAAATGCATGAATATTCAGATGCCTGGCCCTTCACCTCGTGTGGTCATTAGCGATAATGGAATTCTTGAGTCAGAACCTGGGCTATGAGTTCAACATGTGGCTGGTCAGCAAGACTGGCACCATCCATTAAGGAGCAGCTCAACTTTTTAACGAACCTGTTTTTTTATGAAGCATACGGGAATTAAATAACGTTTCTTATTCCTGAAAGCATCATCATTTAGTAAAGAGTCTGCTCTGCTCAAGGTTTTGAATGGAAATGCCTCGTTCCGGAGGCAATGTAGATGATATGAGCCACAACACAATAGCGTTCATTTTTTGTACCGAGTAAGGCTACCTCAGACTATATTTATTAAATAATCTGCATTCCAATTATTATTTTTATGTTGAATATCATTGGGTATAATGCGGCTCCTAGTCAAGAGTTCGAATTTTTACAATTTTTGTCTGTATGTTACCTTTGCTTTCACTAATTAAAGAATCCAGTATTATAAAATTGGATATATTACATTGATTATATCCCAGTTAGAAAATGATATATAATTTATTAAACCATAGCAGGGGTTATAATGAAGCACAAATTAAAAGAAATCGAAATATTACTGTCACTGTAAAGCTCTGTTGAAAATGTTAACACTATTATAAAAGTTCAAAACTTTAAAAAATCTTTCATTTGTATAGCACGTCATAACTTTTTGTCATGAGACGTACTCGCATTCATGCTTTCAAACTGCACAGAATGGTAAATGTATTATTATTCTTATTTATTATTATTCTTATTTATTATTATTATTATTATTATTATTATTATTATTATTATTATTATTATTATTATGATGATGATGATGATGATGATGATGATGATGATGATGATGATGATGATGATGATGATGATTATTATTATTATTATTATTATTATTATTATTATTATTATTATTATTATTATTATTATTATTATTATTTAGAACAAAATATTTTTAGATGTTAGCATGTGTGAGAAAACGTAACTCAAAAGCAAAATGTGGGATCCATAACAAGCTGGATATTTATAACAATATAATTGGTAAACCGTAAGGGATATAAAGAAATGTATTGCACAAAAATTGGTGTGTTAAAAAGCACAGTTTGTGTTAAATACAATTTTCCACTTGTTTGAATTTCAAAGGCAGTAGTGCTCTAAACATTTTACAATTGCTACAGCCTCTTATCACCTTCGGGCCAGAGTATCCTACAGCATGTGTGTTTGCCCGCCTCTGTGGCGTAGGTGATAGCTTGTCTGCCTCACGTTCAACAGAGGTCCCGAATTCTAATTTCGGTCAGGGTGACTTATCTGGATGAGGTTTTTTCCGGGGTTTCCCTTATCCTGAAAGATGAATGTTGGGTAAATCTAACCCAGAGCTCATTTGAGCAGTATTTCATTCATCGTTCGATATGGCAACGTTGAAGGACGTAATTAAAAAAAGTCCTACAGCTTGTATGATGCAAACGTTCATCTCGATTAGCAAATAAGCGTTAGAAGGATAGAGAAAGTCATGATAATGTTATACCTGAGATTTTTCTCTTGTTATTATGAATGAGGTAATTTAACGGATATACTCGTATTTCCATATGACTCTTGTATCGTATCCCGTGCTCATTGGGTTTGCTTTTATACGTGCAATTGCTGTAGTCATTATCTTCGTAGTTAACTGGTATCGAAGCCAAGTTTGATTTTCACCCTTATGGGTTTAACTTTACGGTGGTAAGAATTCGAAACTCTGCCTCGTTTGATGAACCTTCGTCACGCATACCTTAGAAGACCGTAGAGTGAAGCTGATGAACTTTACAGAGGAAGCGCTGTGGGTGTTGATTATGCAATGTCAGTGGGCGGATTGTGTTTCCACAGAAACTCGAAAATAAAGTTTATAGCGCCAGCAAGTCGGCCGTTGCCAAGTGGGAATTGTAATTGCTATTAATAATACTGTAATACAATCGCATACCAGTAGATGAAATTACACTTGTCTGGTGTCGAACTCACACGGTACTTAGGTGCTCAGGTGCGGTGACCGTGTAGTTTTCAGGGTCTGTAGAAAGCGGCATGGGATACAGAGTAGGGTTCCCTCGTGCAATTAGAGGTTCCAGTTCCACTTTCGTCAAAATGGTAATCAGAGCGATATTTCGATTCTGAACTATTGGTAAAGGATTTGGCGATCTTGTTTATTTTTCTCTACAACTAAGAGGACTGCAGGAAGTATGGTATTCCATCCAAAAATTTGAAGCCCGCGTCCATAGCATAGATGGTAGCGCGTCTGCCTCACATTCAAGAGGTCCCGAGTTCGAATCCTATACAGGGTGTCACGGGTAAGGTTTTTTCCGTATTTTTTCTTATCCTGAAAGACGAATGTCGGCTAACTCTTAAGCTCTATTGGCCATGAATTCATTTGAGCATCAGTTCACCCATTTCATTCATCGTCCGATATGACAACGTTGGAGGACGTAAATTAAAAAAAAAGTGATATCGAAGTTTCACCGAGAATACATATTTTCAGGCTCACTGAATCCAGAAAAAGCATTTTAGAAAAAAGATACATCTATGCGAGTGCGGCCCCTCCCCCCAATGAACAGCACAACTCAGAAACGTAATGTCATAAATATCAAGTAAAGTTCAATATTTTCCAAAGGTGTGATATGAAGATATAAAGTCCTCCAGTTTAAAGTATTCTTTATACGAGTATATTTTCCCTTAAAAGTGTTACAACCAGTTTGATTCAAGTGCCGTATGTTTTAGATATTTATATGACAAAAATAGAAATACGATTACCTACCAAGTCCCCTCTTTTTTTTTTTTATTGAATGTTGTATAAATAGGAAATCTTGCAAAATAGACAACCTCATTAAAGTACACAATTTGTGTCCAGCTTTTTTTCCGTAGCATTAGCCATTTTCATATATTCCATGTTGCAGGTTCACGTTTTTTTTTTTTTTTTTTTTTTTTTTCAAGTAAAAGGGTCATCTTATGGAGTGTTGGAAAAAAAAACAACCATTCTTTTATTTTTCTCTCCAATTACGAGAACTTGTTATTACGGATAAATTGTTTCTGCGTGTTGTACATTTGTAATTAAACACTTTTTGCTCTCTTTGAAATTACTTCCAAGCAAAATTATGTATCTAACGTAACTCAGATTGGATAAGAGCTTTCAGCTTTCGTATGAATATATATTTGTGTTGAGAAAAATTAGCAATAAATCGTAAAATCTTAGGCAATTAGTCGTTCCGTAGAATTCAGTTAGCTCAATGTTCTGTTAATTATGGAATCAAAAACGCTCAGATGTGGAAGACTCAGTGCTGCGTTTTATTGTAGAAAAATATTCATGCGCACGTTGTCACACTATCGCACTAATAAAGGGAAAAATAAGTAGGTAAAAGATTATCAAATAAATTTTGAAATATATTTTTATTTTATTTAATACTGGTACGCATTGTAAGTAAAGGAGGTATTCTGTTTGTTTGCCTGCCTGCCTGCCTGTGAACAGCATAACTAAAAAACAAAATAAGTCAGTTAACTTGGTACTTAAGTACGTCATCTTCGAGGAATGTATCGTGAAGATTTTAAAGATAATTCCTCCACCCTGCACCCCTTCTACGTGGGACTATTTAAAATATTTTGATTTTCTCAGAACTGGCTCGACGATTTTGATTAAAATGCCATATGTTTCACATATTTTCTGGAAAAATGAAATGTTTATCTTAACATCTTCAGAAATCCTCCATTCTGGTTTACTTTTGCATAACTGGTATATCGTAAGAGAGAAAATCTTAATGCACAAACAATTCTAGATTTCGTTAAAACACACAGACTTTGTAAAACACATTTTTGTTTGTGGATAAACCATTTCGGAAATATTCCTTGCTATTTGTTTGAATTTTGCAATGGTTATATTTTCCTCAAATGGAAAGTCATTCGCTTTTTTACGTTCTGTATATGAAAAGAGAATAGAATGTCAAAGCTATCTCATAGTGACCTGCTCTTAAAAATTTGACTGTCGCTTAAGCCTATTATATTGTCTTATTCCCATTGTATTTACAAGGAAACATGGAATAAAACAACCTGTACAAATGTCTATCTCGATTAATATGAAGTAGATAGAAGAGACGGGTTTTTAAGAATAGTTTGTACAAGAGTGCTTTGAGATATGAGTGCACACGTTAGAACTAAAATGTGAATTTAACTCTTATTATTTTAGTTAATTGAAATAACTTAATAACTTAATAAAATTGAAATAAAATAATACGAGTTAAATGATGAGGCCTGGGACTCAAGTACTTACGATAGTAAGTCGCCACAAACGGTGTATCTTGAATTCGAGAGCCCCTAGTGGTTTATCGGGGAAATATACGAGTCAAATGGAGAATTTAATGTCAGGACGACACGTTGGCCATGGTAGCTCAATCGGTTAGAGCGACTGGACGGAAACCAGGAGATCCGTGGTTCAAATCCCGACCATGGCATTGAATTTTTCATGTTGATTCTATCAAAAACCTTAGCCTATATACGGCTAGTATGAAGAAATGATTAATTTCCATAAATTAACTAAAACCTTTTGTAAATTTCTGCAAAGTGCATAGATACATATAATTAATACGTTGTTTTAATTGAGTAGTGAGTCAAAAGTAACTTATGTGTTTTAGTGGGGGTATGGCTTTTATAATTTATCTCTTCTCTAAACGATAAGCAGCTCTAGCAATTATCAGCTGCGCCACAATGTTCCGTTGCTTTGGAAAAACCGTACTGTAGTTCCTCCTGCATTTCCAGCACTGCAATAGTACACAGGGGCGGCATAGCACACTGCGCCAAGACCACTGATTCACACTTTCGACAACAACTTAAGGGGTCTATAGGTCTGCAAAACGTACATCTTTTCAACCACGTCCATTAAATGGAATCTCAAAATGCTTGGAACTCATGCAAATCAGTTCTGGTGCTAAATAAATTGCACGAAGCTAAGAGGTCATCAGCTCGTCTGAGATAAATGAGCTCATTTAGCCATAAATTTCTGCCAATGTGTCTACTTTAAATTTTAGTTAATAGTGTTACCCAATCGTCGAGCATACGGGCAGCTGGCAGAAAGAGATGGCCAATAGAGGGGGACTTAGGGCATCGAGGCCACGCCTACTCGTGTGACCGAATGGCTCATGCTGCGGGAGTAAAGGAGATGAATGGTGCTTAGCCACGCCTACGCTAATGCGTAGCACTAATGACCTGCCGAGTAGAGACGGGGTGTGGAGAGAAATAACTAGAAACTACTGGTCTCCCCCTTCTCCTGCCGCCTTGGAGGACTATGATGTTTCGTTAATAGGCGGAAACTTCCAGATACTGCGATTTGTCTATATACGCGATGCATTGGACGAGTCGGTCAGTTTTTTAGTTAGTTTTTAGAGTCGGTTGTAGAGTTCTGAGTCAGAGTTTACGGCAAGGTGCCAAGAAGTGTGGACCTGCGAACTGGTGGATCGTGATTGTGTCTGTTACGTAATTGTGTGTGGTACGTAATTCTGCTGTGAATTGCAAGTGTACCAAGACTAACTGGCAGGAAATAAACAACATTTTGAGTTTGTACAACTGGGCTTTTAATTTCACGGACCCACAAAGTCACAATAGAGTCCTTGATATTAATTAAAAATCAGGTGCTGTTGTATTAAGCTAGCTCCATCTAAAATGAATGAGTTGAAGTTTGGTAAAGCGACATAAGCCAGAATATTATGAGAGAATCCATAATGAAACGTTCCACCAAATTTGTGTTGCATTATAACATGCCACTATGTAATTTATGATTGTGTACACTAGATAGTGCACGCTTCGAGAATCTACCAGAAATATGCTTGCCAAGGGAATGAAAATAATGTACCTACCATGACATGAATGGGCTTCTGATAGCCCAGATGTTATCCAAATGTACGGTAGGGCAATATACTTGTATTTACAACATTAATGATGCAGTATAGTTTTAGTTCTCTATCACTTAACCTATGGTCGGTAAGAGGAAGCGTTGTATTTCACCCAAAAGTAGCATTTTTATAGAGAGAGACAGGGGAGAGAAAGGGGAGAGAGCATCTTCCAGAGATTTGAGACCATTTTTTTAAAGAAAATATTAGCAACCTATGCTGTCCCTTACATGGAGAAGTTGTCAGTGTTCTCTCTCTCTCTCTCTCTCTCTCTCTCTCTCTCTCTCTCTCTCTCTCTCTCTCTCTCTCTCTCTCTCTCTCTCTCTCTCTCAAACTGATCTAACAGTTTTGATTAAAATATATGTGTAATTTATTAACATTTATTGACATCAGAAATAAAAGTGGATATTATGTTTTCCATGAATATCCTGTGAACTACCCTTTATTTGCCTGTAATTTGTGTAATTTCATATTATTTCGGTTAAAACGGAAAACCTTGCATGCCACACAAAATTAAATATATTGTTAGCCTTAATGGGAATTCTATTTAACAGGAAACATGCATCGAAAGAAGCCCGGTACTTGACGGCTAAGTCCATATCGTTGACGGAATGTCGTGTGGTGGAAAAGAGTTATGCGGTAACTAAATTCCGATGAACAAAAGCTGTGATGATTAAACAAGAGATAGAAATATAGCGCATGGTTCTTGATTTGTCGTTAATTACGGTGCTGAATATGGTGGGCGATTTTAAGAATGCGGCAGTCCAGACATTGTGTAGGAACTGCTTGCCCATTAAGGGAAATGTCAAGTGATGGAAGCTGCCAGGAACAACAGCTGTTACTCAGATTCATTCTAACTGCATTTCTTGACGAGGTCACGCGTTTCCAGTTTGGAACGTGGAACAAAATCGTATCCACTCAGTCAAGACGGAGTCAAACAGATCTCAACAATTTGCTGCATCATGCCAGTGAAAACTCACCCGTTTCTTTCCAGTAGACATAGGGTCTGAAAAGAAGTTAAGTATACTCAGCTGTGTCAGAAATGCACTCTCCGAGTTTCAGAGCCAAATACTACAATGCCATTTAAAAGAAAAATTACTAACAAGTTATTTTCATTTTGGAACATAGAAGAGCCATTCTTTTTAGGCAACAACAAATTAACCGTTTACAGGCCAGCTTCGTTTTTTTGAAACAACGAGTTTTCTCTCCTTGTTTTCTCCTGGTGCATTGCACAGAAGCAAGGGATGGAAGTGGTGAATTCTTACATTCTGAATTACTTCAGTTTACCTTAAATTATACAAGTTTGGGGGATAGTGGTATCACTTCGGTGTTTGTACATTTTACAGTTTGCAAATAGAAAAGCCCAAAATTGATTTTTGTGAATTTATTGTGATCTGTAACCAAGTGAACGTCTCACTCGGTGCCAGAGCTTCCCTCCTATGTCCAGGGAAAGACGCCAACCGAGTTCTTCTTCCCTCCGCGAGTTCATTAGGCGAATTCTGATTTCTTAATCTCCCGCTTGACAGAGGCAGAAATGTATGCAACATGTATGCGCATCAACTTCAAATGCGAAGAAAGACTACCGGGAAACTCGCTACGGCAGACAGTTATCGCAGCTCTCCAGGCTGGTACCGGAGGACATTGAGTCTTATAAGCACTCTTCAACATCATTGCCTAGACATATCCAATCCCCACAAATATCGGAAGTCTGCCCCGTCGAGTCTAACTCAATCCAACTCCACGGGAGGGAGTGACTGAGATGTTTGGTCCTACATACTATCAGTAAACATAGAAGGACCACGAGTGCTAATGTTAATCCACGCCTGCGCCCGCACCACAACAGCTCAAGGGGTCTGAACCTCTCTATGATATACCATTGTGATACACTTCAAACCAGTGTAATTGGCATGAACTTGGTTTCAAACTAGTTAGGATGCGAACTTCCCTGGGCTTTGCCATTGTTTTAGGTTGAATGCCATGTCATCGAACCTATGTCCCATTATCAGCATCCCATTCTATGTTGGGCGTGAAAAACCTTAATTCTTCTCAGAGACAGCTTTATTACACTTGAGGTTCTTTTGCGTAACTAAAATCTAGAACACAGCTCTACTTCCCTGCCGAAGGAAACCGCGTTAAGGATTTTTACGCCTGGGTTTGAACCTACGATCTCGGGAAGCAGAGACTAACATTAAATCCCTAGACCACAGAGGATGACTAGAGTTAAGGTGCTCAGTGATCAATTAGCACAACGCCTGCTAGATAGCGCTAGGAAGGTGCAGGCAAGGAGTTGGCTGAGAATGGGGATCCTTTCCTCAGGGTATGAATAAACGTCAGACGGGATCAGCGGCTTCGAACCCCGGACAAAAAAAGTAAAGGCTATCACGGACTACTCTTTGGAGTATGTGCAGTGTAGTGTTTAACGCCCGCTTTTACTACATGCGGCACCGCAGGTGGTGACACAGATGATACATGAGATGAAGATGGAGCACTGGAGGAATGAGATGGCGAGGAAAACCGGAAATCCTAGGGAAAGCCCGCCCCAACACCGTGTTGTCCACCACAAATCTCACTTTGCGGTTGGCTAGGATCGAACCCGGGCCGCCTTGGCGAGAACCGAACGGTCTAACCACTCAGCCACGGCGCGGCTGTTCTTTGGAGGAGCCTCGGTATTTAATGCATGTAAACCTGCGATGCTCAGAACTTCGGGGACGAAACTTGTGTTTGAACCAGTATCGCAAAAATTAGAAGTTTCAAATATTTGCACAACTTAGTTCTTTGTGTTAGCCAACTTTAAATAAGTGAGTTGTCTGACAGGCGACTGTTTATCTTTCTTGAGAGTTAGAACTCGGGTCCAACTAAACTCAAATTGGACGTATCTTCAGTAGAGAATAAATGTTATGAAAATACTTTTTTAGCGTGCAAATGTCCTTCAGGGTAGTTTTTATTGTATTTCGGAAACTTTGCACAAATATTAAAAACACCGGCAGTTACAAGTAGTTAGTTGTCATATGTCATCGGAAAATCATTGGGGCAGTGGATTAATTAATATGACGTATTTGTGTAGTTTTGAAATGTGGAGTAACAGTGCAATTACATATGTTTCAGAAGACATCAAAATATGATAGTTAATAAGGAAAACATCATTTCATTTCAATTTACGTTCGCAAAAGTTTGTGTTTTGAATTGTAATACTGAATAGTTGAACGAATAATCATAGAAATCGCACATGTTTAGCAAACGTCCATGTAATCGACCTTTTAATTAAAGATATAACCCATGATCATTCTCCTGCGTTTAACATTAAACGCCATCGTTTTTCTCAGTTAAATCAGCATAACCGATAGGTACGTTTCGTTACATCAACTTGCATTCTGTAAACCACCTACCTTTGTTAGTTTGATCTTACATTGTGTGATACGTTGTTATATAAAGCTATGATATTCCTCAGGGTTTTATTTGGAAGCTTTTGTATTGTCTTTAAGATACTGTGGGGACCATTTCCGGACATAAAGACCACGCGCATGGGATGTTTTATGAAGTCTCAGTTCATGGCAATAAATTTAAAATGAAAAAAAAAGAAAAAAAAGAATCCTTTAGTCCAGCAGCAGGTAGTTATTAATCCGTTTAAGGCTCAATAAGGTGGATTAAATATTTAGGTGAAGGCTCGAAACTGGGTCTCTCTTATGGCAAAGGTGAGCATAAAGTATTACGTCACAGGCACTTTTTGGAATGAGAATCTCTAAACATATTAGTAAAATTTTGGCTATTACCTTGGATTGCATTGCAGTAGTATTCAGTTTCTTACGGTTAAAAATTAAATACAACAACGTATTCATTTCCTTCCGCCCTTTACAGTCCCTTTCGAATAGGTGTATTTCATAAAAGTAGTTCTATAAGCTAGGAAAGCTACCAACTTAGAAAGTTACAAGTTCTGAGATTTTTATGCCGATTTTAAAGGTGACCTCACATTTTGTTCTAACTCTTGTGTATAAAATTTCAACGCCATACGTGTAGTGATTGGCCCGAGAAATAAAAATACAAATATTTTTAGTGTTTTATGGGAGGTTTTTTTTTTCGCTGTTCAATAATCGTATAAGTAAACGCTACTTGTGCAATTCTGGTAACGAAGGATGTGTGGTTCTCATCGATAATTGCATTGATTTTTCTCTGTTCAGCATAGGGATATTTTAACAAGAAGTTGTGTAGATCTTATTTGTATTTACTAGATACACTTCCATTTCTTTTACTCCAACTAAGTATCTTGTCGCACAAAGCCGCGTACAAAGAATTCCATTTGTAGCGCACGAGAAGTTGGTTCTCTTGAATGTAGTCTGCAATCAACATTCAGGCAGCATCTCCGCATAGTTGGCAACACGAATCAATCTAGATTTGCTCCATCTCTCTTTCTTGAGCTATGCAGAAATTCTTCGAATCTCGGACGAAAAATCCTTGGCTACTCCGTATAGACTTGTTAACAAGGAGTGCTATACTGGAGATTTGAAGTACTAATTGGCAAAATCGAGTAATTTTAAAAATCGAAACTTTTCATTCGAGTGCAAGTTTTGGATACTACAATTTCGACAGTCGAGTAAATGGTATTCATTTCGCACCAAGTTATTTTCGAACAAAGCATTCAAATGTTGCATACAGAAACCAGAACCGGTGCACTTGCACCCTTCCGAGTGAAGGATTCGAGACATCTAGGAATCGAGTACATCAGCATTTCGCATTCGAATACTCCTAATCACTAATTTGAAGTCGCAGCATCTGTTCGACAAGCGTTAGCCAACGCTGTTAATATTTCTCGGTCTTTATGTTGCATTTAGCGGATCTTGAAGCTGCCCTCGCTTCTAAAGTGCTCACGAATGTTTCTCACATCTGGCAGTTTTGACACCCCTAAAACTGTCGAGGATGGGGCTCAAGGAAGAGATTGGAATGTGGTTAGAGAGCGAAAAGGCTGAATGAGTCATGGTTAAAGCCTATTTGGGAAGCTGAGGAGAGTGGGGGCGAGGTGCAACCGGATTCCAAACAGAGCTGCATCATGTGGCAGACTGTGTGGGAAACAAGTGCAACATTGAATTGAAAAACTCCAGAAGATGCAACAGATAACTGGTTTACATACTTATAATCTGTCTCCAACTAGAATGATCCTGTTGAAAACATATGGGAGGGGAGAAAGGTAACTGTAACGGAACCTCTGGCCACTGATTGGCGAAGGAAACTTCACGGCTGTTTAACTTAAACTGCAGTTATTCCAAAAAGACAACACAATTTTGGGGAAGAAAAAAAGAAAGGATGTTCCTTGATAAGTGTGTGAAAAAGGCAGAAATATTCACTCATTTCACAGCAAAACTCAACCTTTCGTTTTTAAAACAGAAGAAAGCTGTTTAAAAAGCTATGATTTATAATTAGAAAACTTTAAGTATGCTACCTCTTCATTTCGCCTTGTTTATTCATACGTTCTGGGAAATAGTGGTTTTTACATCAAACCTATTGCTTCCTCTCAGAACAAATACTCTACTCTGTGCTTAGCGTAGTCAAGTTGTTTGCCTGCTATGACAGATTTCTACTTCTTGTTGCTTCTACGTTAAATGTTAACTTGAGTAAAACAAGTTCTCTGAATCTGACCTTATCACTTAGTAACGCCTTATCTATTGGAGATACATAAATTCCAGTTAATTTTATGTGTCAAAACTCCTAATTACAAGATATTATTGTAATTGCACTGCATAGTTGCAAAATATACCTTGGTCATGACTTAAACATATATTGAAAATCGACGTTTCATAAAATACTAAATGTGCACGCGCCGCATTTATTTGCCCTTCATAAAGTCATACCTGCAGTTTATTACAGCGGTTATATAACATGTACATCGTAACGAGGCAATTGCACATTTGTCCTTAGTCTTTTGTTCAGGATCCTTCGACCGCGGCGAGGATGTGATCATTAATTGCGATGTTTTCTGTTTATTTTTGCGCTTTACGAGACTACATGTGTTTCCGCAAATAATGGCGGCCACAGTTGGGCAATTTCATCGTGAGAAAGAAACAACGCTGGATTGCAAAGTGAAGATGATTCGGAAACTAACTTCTTGCTGCATTCTGTATTACTCACGTGTGGTTTCACGTGTTTAGTTACATTGAAGAAAAAGCAGATATCTACTCTACAGAGTTGAGTCACAATCACACCAACAAACGTTCAAGTATGATTTCGGGGATCTGTATGAATATTTTCTTATATGCAATATTGTCGGTAAACATCATGTTTGCTAGTTCTAGCATAATGTTATTAAAAAGCTACGTGAGGTTAGATAAACTTTATGGTTTTGCATGGAAGGTCTTTAAACACACTGGTCCTATAAGCTGAATAGTTCTCTAATTTTATGCACTGCCTACATTTCATTGGTATCAGTGAATTTGGATGATATTGACATTAAGATATTTAAACATTCTTATTATTCAGTGAAAGGAGTAGATAAGATTTGCTCATCCCAGGAAGAAACGTTTCTCAGGGTTACGTGATGTCCAAGCTCCAGGAGCCTTCATACTCGCGCTCCACAAAAGACCTTGGGGTGATGTATTATTTTTGAAGTCATCTGCTATTCACTAAACCGAATTACAAGGCTATACTACATGGAGAATGGATTAAGAAAGGAATATTTCAATATTGTGGCCTAAGGCTGTTCATTCGCGCTTAGTTAATCTCGGTAGAAAGGCATGAGTAGAGAGGCTGCGAAGGACATCCCGATTGGATGGTGGCAGACGCAGCACGATGGGGTCCGTAACATTCTCAGATCAAACATCCTCCGGTTGCCCGTGTCCTCCCTATCCTAACAGAGATAGGAAGGTCAGTAGAGGATTAATGGGGTTTTTGGCTCACATGACGTCACAAAATGTATGGGACTTTTGGCTCAATGAGGTTTTTGGCTCACATGACGTCACAGACACGCCCCCCTTGGCACGCGCCATCTATGACGTCACAAAATATATGGGACTTTTAGCTCAGATGACGTCACAGACACACCTCCACGGCACACTCCATCTACGACGTCACAAAATAAATGGGATTTTTAGCTCAGATGATGTCACAGACACACCTCCACGGCACACTCCATCTACGACGTCACAAAATGTATGGGACTTTTGGCTCAATGAGGTTTTTGGCTCACATGACGTCACAGACACGCCCCCCTTGGCACGCGCCATCTATGACGTCACAAAATATATGGGACTTTTAGCTCAGATGACGTCACAGACACACCTCCACGGCACACTCCATCTACGACGTCACAAAATAAATGGGATTTTTAGCTCAGATGATGTCACAGACACACCTCCACGGCACACTCCATCTACGACGTCACAAAATGTATGGGGCTTTTGGCTCAATGAGGTTTTTGGCTCACATGACGTCACAGACACGCCCCCCCCCTTGGCACGCGCCATCTATGACGTCACAAAATATATGGGACTTTTGGTGCAGGTGACGTCACAGACACGCTCCCCTTGGCACGAGCCATCTATGACGTCACAAATTGTCACAAAATATAAGCGACTTTTGGTGCAGATGACGTCACAAAATATAGGGGAATTTTGGTGCAATGAGAGTTTTGATGCAGATGACGTCACAGACATCTCGCACGTCACGCTTCATCAATGACGTCACAAAATATATGGGACTTTTGGTGCAATAAGTGTTTTGGTGCAGATGACGTCGCAGAATATATGTGCTTTTGTAGGTGACAGCTGCTTAAGCACAAAGTTAAGGCCGCTAATTGAATTACACGTGTTACATGATGTAAACACATGTTTTTACATCCCGCCCCTTCTTTGGCGATACTGATGCCGTCTCTTAAGCGCAAAGTTAATGCCGCTAATTGAATTAAACGTGCTAATGACGTTACTTATTTTACAGCCGCACTTTAAAGTTTATTTCATGGCCCTATACCCATTGGTTAGCGAGATAATTACATTTAAGCGATTCAAGACACGAACCAAGGACTGGATGGTTTGCATGCGTTAGATCGTTAATTATTTAAAACTTTATCCAAAAAATACTATTTTACAACGATACAGGCTTTATGTTGATGACAAATACAACGTTATAAAACAGCGAATACCATTTGCCGGAACGCTGAAATAACATGTCTCTTTATAACCTTTAATGTCAATAAGCACTCTATACGTATTCTTGGGCTAGTATTCTTGGAACACTAAGTGGTAAACAGATGACAATCTAACGAGGAGAGTTAATGAGTATGACGTGTAGCAACACGGTTGTTGTTTGACCTCTTTCTTATACATTTCCTAACAACAAATTTAAACATTCTTTTACACTTCTAAAATAAAGTAGAACGCTTTAAAATCTGCATTGGTAATAACAACTCTACAATTATTCTCGGGCTATAAGTATTCTTGGAACACTAAGTGGGAAACAGATGACAATCTAACGAAGAGAGTTAATGAGTATGACGTGTAGCAACACGTTTGTTGTTTGACCTCTTTCTTATACATTTCCTAACAAGTTGAAACATCCTTTTATACTTCTAAAATAAATTAGACTATCCTACTTTGGTTATGAGCATATCCCCGCCTCCCTCTCGTGAAAGCTCCCCCTCTGCTATTGGGGAAATATATATAAAAGAACCCTGATATTGGAGCGATATCAATAGACTTTAACAGCAATGTCTTGTAACTCAGGTCTTCGAAGTGAGTGCGAAGAGGAAGCATATCATTACGCTTATTATCACAAGGAGCTATGCGACGGACTTATGCATTCTATTGTTTGCAGTATGCCGTCACATCATGATCAGATGTCGTCACGTGAAATATGCACGGAGAATTGCCCTGTGTACAGAAACCGCAACATGTAAGTAGAATATTTATTATTAGTTTCTAGGGGAGCCATTACTAAAATTCGCTTGAGAAAGAACAAAAAAGTAATGTGAAACACATTCATTGTTTTAGGCAAGATGTTACTCATGACGGAGAACATAGCGGAGGTGAGGAGATAGGTGGATTCTATTTGGATCACGCTAGCGTGTATCACTCTGAATTTTGTAATGGGGATACGCATACTACCCTATGCACACAGCCGGAGTTCCACAACCGAATGAAGTCGTATTTTCCTTGTAATGAAAGGTGCAGTGTGTACCAGCGCAGAAAGAAGCAGTCAAAGTAAGTGGACCTATACAAACTTCAATGTAGTCGTATAAAAGAAAATGGGATCCATTTAAGAGTGTCAACTGTCAGCAATTGCCAGTGTTACCAATTCTCCCAGGTCATTAAAACAAATTTATACATTCTACGACCTTTCAAAGGAAAATTATAGCGTACTGAAATGGTTCAGGTTTATATGGATCATATGATGTATTGCCATAATAATTTGAGATAAACCTTCGATACTTATAAACTTGTAAGATTTTAATTTTAGTATGTTAATATATGTTGTTAATAACTAAATTAATGCAGTGTTCCATGAACTCTAAATGAAAACATCAAAATAATGGACGAGCAAATGGATGCAGTAGTGAATGAAGCTAATTTAGTATTAAATCACGTTTGATCAATAGCCTTTCTTGGTAACTAACTCTCGGCTACTATATTTACCTACTCCAGAGATTAAAAGCTGTGAATACAACAGAAACAAATCAAAACTTAAGCGGTAAGATAATAGAGGGAATAGAAATATATGATTTTTTCTTCTATCTCTTAGTTTTTATTTATCAAATTAAACTCGAAACATGAACCTTTTCTCACAAGTAAGACTAATTCCAATGAATATTCTATTTTACCAAGATTCAACAATGCTTCAATAAAAACATATAAGAAGTGATAAATTAGTTTTATGTAGATAGTACTAATAAGGCAGAGTAAATTGTAAATAATGCAGAAAATATGTGCTGTCGTAAACTATACAATAAAACAAAAGAAGGATGCTATATTCAATCTAGAGCGAGCTGTAGGCAAATCCTATTGAAAAAAAAAAACAATGGACGAATTTCCCTTAGCTGAAAGAATATGAAGCCGCGACATCTGAAAAAGTTCACATGACTTCATGAATAAGAAATACTCATCAAAATATATTTCAGTCAACAACCTGTCGCCTTTATAGTTATTTATATAATTAGTGTCGAGTATCGGTGCTTAAATATCAGAATAGAGTTTAGAGAAGTGGTGGTATATAACCATCACTAATTACAATCAACACAATTAGAGTTGCTTGTGGTAGAAAGCACTTTGGCTGAAATGAAGAAAGCGTAATACAATGCTCAAGGGATGTTTCAAGCATAATAATAAATAACACTGCAATGCATTGGAACTCTACAAAATATGGTATGATAAAGGAAAAATAAGGAAAAGGGAACTTCTCCTGCCTCAGCCCAGCAATACACATCACAATTTTTTGAGGTTCCGTACAACAGGCTAATAAGATCCTATATTCCTTAAAAATAATGCAGCTTTTGACTTTCTTTATTCGCAGTTTTCATAAATCAATACACTAACAGAAAGATGCAAACACAATTACACTAAACGTACCTACCAATAGAATGTGTGATAATAATATGAGAGGTGCAGTAGCAGATCAAAGCAATTTCTTATCTATGTATCTACAAAAGTATGTCGTTGATGTTGCAGAAATATTGGCTCCCGGTCCAAATAGTTTCTCTTAACCTTTGAAGAGATGGGAAAGATCACTTCTACAATTAATTGACTGTTTAATTATTACTCGTAATTTTATCGGTTGCGGATCACTGGTGGGACATCATATATGAAGAAGACCGTCACAAATATGCAGCAATCCTATACACATTTAAGCTGTCTAGTACATGATCTTCGCTGAGCTGCAAAGAAATTATAATCTGTTTTCTGGATGTTGATACACAGGCGACGTAAAAACAATATTTCACAAAGCAAACTTTTAGAAGATGGCATCTGGAATTTCCTTGCCGATGTAACCAAACTGCGACATAGCTCCAGACTGCAGCATACAATGATAAAGTGAAGTTAATATCTTTGACGGGAGAAAATTGTTATTATTCGTAGAGTTTAGAAATAGTTTCAGTTCTCTTTGGGATCAATAATTTCAGTGACTGTAGTTGAGTAGTTTGCGTTCTGGCTTCTCAACTCGGAGATCTCGGGTTCGATGTTCGTTGATGTTGGGACACTTCTCTATCTTCTAAGAGTCAGGAATTATGAATAGGATATGAATATAACCGTGTTTAACGAACAAATAATCAAATAGATAAAATAAAATAATTTGTTTTTCCTCCCTTAAATCATCGATTCCGGTGTTAGAAGTTGTTCCGATTCCACTAGCTGGGAAAGTAGGGGCGAGGGAAGCGGAAACTGGGTTGAGGAGCCAGCCCAACGCCTGGATGAGAGCGAGATATTTCGATGGTAGTAAAAAGGTGAAATGAATTATACGAAATATAAATGAGGTGCAATTGATGTAATGATGGTGGAGAAAACCAAAGGACTCGGAAGAAACCCGTACTAGCTCCGCGTTGTTCACCACAAATGTTACCTTGTGGTCGCCTGGGATCGTACCCAGGACACTTTGGGAAGAGTCGAGCAGTCTAACCACTCAGATACTGCGAAGCCATAAAATAAAAGAATAAAAGTAATAATAAAATAAAGATCAACGTTAAATTCAGCGAGGAATAATATCAGTCGTTCGAATCTAAGCCTACACTAAAGTGCCAGAAGCGCTTGATGCAATACACATTTTTCAGAAGAGCCATTGCGTATCTGCATATTAATTAGATTGCAACCAAATACTACCTCTTATACTCAGTACTACATATACTGGAAGTATTATTGGTCCAGCTTTCGTTGGAAGAATATTTTGTTTACCGAGAACATTGCAAAGTTGCAACGTTTACCAGGGACATTTGAATTTCTATGAATTTGTATTTATAGACGCTCTTTAACTGCTACGGCTCTAAGTGTTCCATTCCATATTTGGCGTAAAAGACTGGATAATTTTGCCCAGAGGCCCCATTATATGGTTAGAGGTTACTTAAGGTGCCGTAAATCTAAGATACCCGATTACGGGCTTACTTCCCACCCAAAACAATTCTGTAGTTCTTAATTATTCATCATATTTAAATTCTGGAAATAAGGAAGTTATTTTTAAAATGTAAATAATCTTGAAAATTTTAAAGTTGTACTTGACCCTCTTATCATTCAGTAAAATTTCAGGAAGGATTTAGAGACTGGTAACTTTTACTATCATAACTAGGCACAGAAATATCTAAGCCTAAGCCGAAAGGACTTAATTGAACTATGAAAATGTACGTAGTAGTAAACAAGCCGACTCCATGCCTCGTAGATTCTGATGGCGTTTGCAGACGTTACACGCTGGAGCGTGTTTTACTTACCGCTAATGAATCTTAGCCAGTGATTTTCTATGTATTTAGCATTGACATGTGTTTGAGTGTAAATACGTTGAAGCTTAAAAATTACTATGCCTAATCATGACTTCTTTTCCGATAATGATAAGAGGTAGAGATAGAAAATAACAAATCCATATAGTAGCTGAAACCTAACGTATTTGACAATTGCCAAATCACTAATACGAGGGGGACCCAAAAGTAACCAAATCCTTGTCGAAAAACTTAATTGACGAACGTTTTTACAAAATTACTTCAGTAACCCTCAAAATACTCTCCATTACATGTGATGAACCTGTCAAGTCTCTTTTCCCACTGGCCGCACCCTGGGGCGGGTTTTCTCCGGGACCTCCGGTTTCCCCCGCCATCCCATTCCACCGGCACTCCATCTTCATCTCATGTATCATCAGTGTCACCGCCTGCGGTGCCGTATGTAGTAAAAGGGGACGTTAAACACTACACATTTCATTTCATTTCATTTCTTTTCCCACTATTGGAATCATGTTTGGAACTCTTCAGGTTTGATATTATACAGTGCCCTTTGCGAAGCAGTTTTTACCGCCTCCACATCTCATAACGCTCCCCTTTTAGCATTTTTTTCATTCATGGAAATAGGAAAAAGTCGCACGGGGCCAGGTCCGGCGAATACGGAGTGTGAGGAATGACACACCACCTCTGAGATGCCAAATAGTAGGCCACTTGTAAGGCAGTGTGTGCTGGAGCGTTGTCGTGATGCAGAAACCAGTCACCTGATCGCCAAAGTTCCGGGCGTTTCCTCCTCACATCCTCTCTGACACCTTAAAACATCCAAGCAAAAGTGCTGGTTAACAGTCTGGCCAGGGGGTACAAATTCCCGATGCACAATTCCACGAACATCAAAAAAGACAATGATCATCGTCTTCACATTTGACCTCACTTGCCTTGATTTTTTGGTCTGGGAGAGTTTAGAGTCCTCCACTGGCTTGACGCTTCTTGGTTTCTGGGTCATACCCGTCATGATGAATCTTAAATGACGTTTTCCTTCTTTGCTACTTTAATATATACATCAAATCCATTTCTGTATCGACCGTCATTCATAGAGAATTCGGGAACTATCGTCACGAAAGGTCTTCCTTCTGTTCCACTTTCCCAGACACCTTTGCATAAGTCTTTAAACTCTGTATATGTCATGTCGGTGTTTACATAATCTTCATATATATGTTTCAAGTTTAAATTATCTTGTCTGAAGAGAATAATCATGTTCGTATTATCACGAATTAAATGTTTCGGGACTTTAGCGTAGGATTGTGCTAAATATATTGAGTCTACGTTTCGATGTCTACCCATGCTGTAAAAGGAGGCAATCTTTCCCTGCTTTTCAGTGATGACATCATCAAATATAAAGATTGAGTTTTCTTTAACATCGGTGGGATGTAATACACTTTCTCCATCCTCATAGGTATTTACTTCGATACCATCAATGCTTCCAAGCAGTTTGATGAGGTATTGATACTTGGGTTGATAAAGAGACTTAGAGTATATGTGCACATTTTCAAAACGCAAGCCATTCTCATGAAGTAACCAATTCAGTAATACATTGGTTTTTCCTGCACTGGAACTTCCTAGAATAAGAGCTCTGACGTTAGAAGGAAATAGCCTCCCGTGGCGTTCGCGCCTGAAATCGCTTTCAAAGTCTAGCACCTGAATAGGTAAAGAGCAATCTTGCTTCATAAGCTCCATCTTAACGACTGGCTTATGCACACATACTTACTCCTTATATACACCCACAAAAATTTAATAACACCATGGGTGTTGAAATTCCTCGAAGGGAGGGGCTAGACCTGACAAAATATATAAAAGGCGCTAGTTAATCATCAAATAGGTTAGTTTATGATGGTTGATAAGAAGAATAGGAACTCAACAGGATCAGGAATACTTAACTCCCTTATTAACCGCCTACCGTTTGAAGTACATTTACCCGGTTACCGATATTGCGGACCCGGGACAAAACTAGAAAAACGACTGAAGAGAGGAGACCCAGGAATCAATCCTTTGGACGAGCTTTGTAAATTTCACGACAGAGCCTACGCACAGCATAAGGACTCCGCTTCGAGAAATATTGCTGATAAAATCTTAGCAGAGCAGGCGTGGAAAAGAGTTCAATCGCCGGATGCTAGCCTGGGGGAAAAGCTGGCTGCAAGGCTGGTAACATCAATTATGAAGGGCAAAGTAGCTATGGGTGCAGGATCCCGGAAGAAGAAGCATGGCGGTTTTCTGCCCCTGATACCCATTATTGCAGCCTTAGGAGCTGCAGCTGGAGGTGCGGCTCAAATTGCAGCAGCAGTGAATAAGAAGAAAGCTGCAGATAAACAGCTTGCAGAAATGAGACGACACAATAGAGAGATGGAGGCGAAAGGAAATGGTCTCCATAATAGAAATAGTAATAAGAAGATTAAAAGGAAGAGAACAGGAGGTTTCCTTCCAATATTACCACTAGCTACATCTTTAGCAGCTGCATCCGAAGTTGCCAGGGTCATAAAAGGGAATAAGACCACTAAAGGAAATGGCCTGAAGAGAAGGAAGCATTTACAGAATAATAAACAGAGTTCAAAAAACTCAGGTCGTGGACTGTACTTGTCCCGGAAAAGGCCTTAAGTAACATAGAACTTGCCCTGTATGCTCGTCGTTTAAGAATTCCTCATTTTAGAGGTGTATATATGCTCGATAAGCTACCCTCACAACCATATCGACAAGAGAGGATTATTGTCAATCTCGATTACTCTGATAATGAAGGAACGCATTGGATAGCTATAAAGAAGGAAGGCGATATCGCGTTTTATTTCGATAGCTTTGGAAACTTGAAACCTCCAAAAGAGGTGGAACGCTATCTCAAGGGGGTTAAGCTGATGTATAATACAAGAAGATTTCAGAGTTTTAGCTCAGTCATCTGTGGACACCTGTGCTTGCAATTTCTATCACAATGAGTTACACTATTGCTGTTAGCGGTAATGATTCTGATCTGACCACCTACCTGAACCCTCCTCTGAGAATTGATCCTAAAAGCCATTATGAAATCGCTCTTCTGAATTTTGAAACCTTCTATTCCATCCCCAATGTGGACGAAAGCAATAATCTCTTCCATTACATTTTCAATGACACCCTTATGGTCATCGACATTCCGCCTGGGACTTACGAAATTGCTGATATTAATGCGTACCTCAAAGATAAGCTTAAGTTGGATGAAAACGACTTCTTTATTCGACCTAATAATAATACAATGAAGGCTGAAATCAAGTGCCCCTTTCGTATTGATTTTTCTAGGGGACGTTCTATTGGATCTCTTTTAGGATTCAGTGATAACAAAGTTATTGCCCCTAATCATCTGACTGAATCTGATTTCCTAGTAAACATATTTAAGGTTAGTATCATTCGAATCGAGTGCAGTATTGCTACAGGCTCTTTCATCGATGGTAAAAGAGGACACTCGATCTATGAATTTTTCCCTTCTGTCCCGCCGGGATATCATATTTCTCAAGAGCCACCAAACCCAATTTACCTGCCCATCATAGACACCAACCTTATCGATCAAATCACTCTGCGGGTGGTTGACCAGAACGGTGACAGCATCAACTTCAGAAACGAGGATATAAGCATACGACTTCATATTCGTCGAAATGGGAATAGATTTTAGAAGGAGAAACCATCGCAAAGGATATAAGACAGTGCAATTACATATTCACCGTACTCACCCTTTGAAGCTCAGAGTGTTAACATCGAGCAACAAGAAGTTCCTCTTAGCATTAGGATTCAGAATACTGTAATGGATATCTTTAATGTGACAGAAACACCATCGTTTGAAGACAAGATTGCTAAAGAAGAGGAACATGTGTTTCTTCCGTATAATACATCGGCTCTGGACGCTAATGATGAGATTAGGATCCCTTGTCAAGCTGAAGATTTATATACTTTGCCTAACCGGAGTTATCTCTACATTGAGGGTTCTATTTCTAAGCCTAATGGAACATCTACGCTGGCGAAGCTGACTAACAATGCTCTGGCATTTATGTTTGATGAGATTCGGCTGGACATGAATGGAACTTGTATAGACAGAACAAGGAATCCCGGCATTTCATCAACTATGCGTAACTATGCTGCTCTTAACCCTCTGGAATCAAATCGTTTGCTCAATGCTGGATGGTGCTACCCCGGAGAAGATGTGGATATTGTGCATTCAAGTGGAGCATTCAACGCCATAGTGCCCCTCTCAATGCTTCTGGGCTTTGCAGATGATCACAAGGACCTCGTTCTCAACAGCAAGTTTGAGTTGGTTCTCATTCGATCCAAGGACTCCAAGAACTGTATTCTAGCACAAGAGGCAGAAGGAAATGCAATCGTTAAACTTACTCGTATCGAGTGGAGGATACCTGTAATCCGTCTTTCTGACGCTGAAAGGGTAGAAATCCTCAAGATCGTCAAATCAGACAGGCCGCTACATATTGCGTTTAGAACCATGGATCTACATACCCAGCCTGCAGTTCCTCAAACTAGATCTTTTACATGGAACGTCGCAACAACATCGAAACCGGAGAAACCCAGATTTGTTATTGTGGGCGCCCAGACTGCAAGATCAAATAATGCATCTAAGGACTGTTCCGATTTTGATCATTGTAACATAACTAATTTGAGACTTTACCTCAATAGCGAGTGTTATCCATACCACGATATGAACTTGGACTTTGAGAACTCGAGATTTGCAACACTATATGAAATGTATTCAAAGTTCCAAAACTCCTATTACGGGAAAGACAATTACCCCCTACTGAAGAGAAAAGATTTTGTTAAGCACGCGCCATTATTCGTCATAGACTGCTCGCATCAGCCTGAGGAGATTGTAAATGGTGCTGTAAATATTAGAATTGAAATTCAAACTAGTGCAAATATACCTGCACAGACTACTTTGTATTGTCTGATAATACATGATAGAGTTTTCACATACAAGCCCCTGACTCATGTGATGCAGTCCTTAATTTAATTTTTGGTAAGGTTTCTAGTAATTTAGAATGGAATTTTTAATGAGGGTTGTGAGGGTAATGTAAAAGCTTTCAAGTGAATAAAACAAGTTACAAAACTGCAAATCATTAGTTTTTTATTGAACGGCAATATACATTTCCAGTGACTTCCTTCTCCAGCTCCTTGTTCCGATATATGTCATTTTATTTAAAAGGGATAAGTTACTTAAATGTCTCTCTATATACCCTTCTAACCTCTTTAATTGAGACACTTCATTCCAATTTAAAAGTATTTCACCACTATTTAAAACCGTATTTGATAATCTAATTCTTCCATATTCCATAAATGAAATAATGTTATAAGAATATACAATATTCTCGCAGTAGTCACTACACTTATAGTTTGCCTCTCTGAAGAACGCTTCGAATCCATTAAATCTATTTATAAATATTTCCCAGTCTTTTACTGACATGTACACAAAATTGTTACTGTCTCTGTTCTTTATGATTAGAGATGGTATGTTATAAATTAACCCTATATTAACAATATATCTTTTAGAAATGCTAACATCATAGAGCACTGGAGCTGGCGACATGCTTGTTTTAATTTAGGTTACTGAAATGTTCTGTATAAACTTCGCTTCCTCTACAACCTTTTTGGGTTGAGTCTTTTTGGTACAGTTGAGGTGCTTGCACGTTTCTGAAGGGCAGCACCAGAGGTCATCCGCTCTTCCAGGAGTGTCAGCCTCTCTTGGAGTTCCTCAAAGTTACCGCTGCTTCCTTTTCGAGGTTTCTTGATGGCGCTCCTGAAACATTGTACATTGCATCTATTAGAAAACAGAAACAGTTTTTTATAAATTGAGATAGCTGTCCTCATGGAAAGAATTGTATTTGTTAGTTGTATCATTTTTGTTGTTTTTGCTTCTTTAAAATATAACTAAGAATACTTACATTAATGCTTTCTTCAATTCTTCTTACCTGCTCTGCGTTGCCTCAGGAGTAACATTCGTCAGAGGATTGCTGCTATCTTCCTGGAAGGCGTGGATCCCCTGGGTAGCTTGCTCTACAACCTCTTTTTCAACTAACCTTCGGTTGTCGTCCTCTATATCAGGTGTAGGTGCTCGAACTGTCATTCGAATCCTGTAAAAATATCATGTTTTGTTTTGACATTAGATATTTCAGTGCTCCAAAAAGAGACGAGCTCATGATTTCCTTCTTTTTCGTTTTTTTTTTAATTCCACTTACTTTGACTGCTTCTTTCTGCGCTGGTACACACTGCACCTTTCATTACAAGGAAAATACGACTTCATTCGGTTGTGGAACTCCGGCTGTGTGCATAGGGTAGTATGCGTGTCCCCATTACAAAATTCAGAGTGATACACGCTAGCGTGATCCAAATAGAATCCACCTATCTCCTCACCTCCGCTATGTTCTCCGTCATGAGTAACATCTTGCCTAAAACAATGAATGTGTTTCACATTACTTTTTTGTTCTTTCTCAAGCGAATTTTAGTAATGGCTCCCCTAGAAACTAATAATAAATATTCTACTTACATGTTGCGGTTTCTGTACACAGGGCAATTCTCCGTGCATATTTCACGTGACGACATCTGATCATGATGTGACGGCATACTGCAAACAATAGAATGCATAAGTCCGTCGCATAGCTCCTTGTGATAATAAGCGTAATGATATGCTTCCTCTTCGCACTCACTTCGAAGACCTGAGTTACAAGACATTGCTGTTAAAGTCTATTGATATCGCTCCAATATCAGGGTTCTTTTATATATATTTCCCCAATAGCAGAGGGGGAGCTTTCACGAGAGGGAGGCGGGGATATGCTCATAACCAAAGTAGGATAGTCTAATTTATTTTAGAAGTATAAAAGGATGTTTCAACTTGTTAGGAAATGTATAAGAAAGAGGTCAAACAACAAACGTGTTGCTACACGTCATACTCATTAACTCTCTTCGTTAGATTGTCATCTGTTTCCCACTTAGTGTTCCAAGAATACTTATAGTCCGAGAATAATTGTAGAGTTGTTATTACCAGTGCAGATTTTAAAGCGTTCTACTTTATTTTAGAAGTATAAAAGGATGTTTCAAGTTGTTGTTAGGAAATGTATAAGAAAGAGGTCAAACAACAAACGTATTGCTACAGGTCAAAGACATTAACTCTCTTCGTTAGATTGTCATCTGTTTTCCACTTAGTGTTCCAAGAATACTTATAGCCCGAGAATAATTGTAGAGTTATTACCAATGCAGATTTTAAAGCGTTCTACTTTATTTTAGAAGTGTAAAAGAATGTTTAAATTTGTTGTTAGGAAATGTATAAGAAAGAGGTCAAACAACAACCGTGTTGCTACACGTCATACTCATTAACTCTCCTCGTTAGATTGTCATCTGTTTACCACTTAGTGTTCCAAGAATACTAGCCCAAGAATACGTATAGAGTGCTTATTGACATTAAAGGTTATAAAGAGACATGTTATTTCAGCGTTCCGGCAAATGGTATTCGCTGTTTTATAACGTTGTATTTGTCATCAACATAAAGCCTGTATCGTTGTAAAATAGTATTTTTTGGATAAAGTTTTAAATAATTAACGATCTAACGCATGCAAACCATCCAGTCCTTGGTTCGTGTCTTGAATCGCTTAAATGTAATTATCTCGCTAACCAATGGGTATAGGGCCATGAAATAAACTTTAAAGTGCGGCTGTAAAATAAGTAACGTCATTAGCACGTTTAATTCAATTAGCGGCATTAACTTTGCGCTTAAGAGACGGCATCAGTATCGCCAAAGAAGGGGCGGGATGTAAAAACATGTGTTTACATCATGTAACACGTGTAATTCAATTAGCGGCCTTAACTTTGTGCTTAAGCAGCTGTCACCTACAAAAGCACATATATTCTGCGACGTCATCTGCACCAAAACACTTATTGCACCAAAAGTCCCATATATTTTGTGACGTCATTGATGAAGCGTGACGTGCGAGATGTCTGTGACGTCATCTGCATCAAAACTCTCATTGCACCAAAATTCCCCTATATTTTGTGACGTCATCTGCACCAAAAGTCGCTTATATTTTGTGACAATTTGTGACGTCATAGATGGCTCGTGCCAAGGGGAGCGTGTCTGTGACGTCACCTGCACCAAAAGTCCCATATATTTTGTGACGTCATAGATGGCGCGTGCCAAGGGGGGGGCGTGTCTGTGACGTCATGTGAGCCAAAAACCTCATTGAGCCAAAAGCCCCATACATTTTGTGACGTCGTAGATGGAGTGTGCCGTGGAGGTGTGTCTGTGACATCATCTGAGCTAAAAATCCCATTTATTTTGTGACGTCGTAGATGGAGTGTGCCGTGGAGGTGTGTCTGTGACGTCATCTGAGCTAAAAGTCCCATATATTTTGTGACGTCATAGATGGCGCGTGCCAAGGGGGGCGTGTCTGTGACGTCATGTGAGCCAAAAACCTCATTGAGCCAAAAGTCCCATACATTTTGTGACGTCGTAGATGGAGTGTGCCGTGGAGGTGTGTCTGTGACATCATCTGAGCTAAAAATCCCATTTATTTTGTGACGTCGTAGATGGAGTGTGCCGTGGAGGTGTGTCTGTGACGTCATCTGAGCTAAAAGTCCCATATATTTTGTGACGTCATAGATGGCGCGTGCCAAGGGGGGCGTGTCTGTGACGTCATGTGAGCCAAAAACCTCATTGAGCCAAAAGTCCCATACATTTTGTGACGTCATGTGAGCCAAAAACCCCATTAATCCTCTACTAAGGTCCACGCCAGGGAAGAAGCAATTCTCTCATTAAAGCGTATCACCAGCCCACCACATTGAACCCTGCTGCGAAATAAGAGAAAACGGGAGGAGAAAAATTATAGCAGTATTTAATCTACCACAGTATTCACTGGGAAAGCTATAGAAAAACAATTATAAAGTTCAAGATGGGTGGTCCATTGAGGATAGAATACCAGCCTTAAACATCAAGCCAGGACCATCCGGTTCAGTGGAATTTCTGCTTGTATGGTACTCATCTGTCATACTTCTGCACATCACTTGACTCGCGCATAGCGTGATCCCAAACTATCATAAGTTACTCTGACGTACTTTCTGTTTTGAGCAAATAGGTTCTACAGTGTGCTCAGCAAGAGTTTCTAAAATACCAGTGAAATGTTTAATGCACATCCTCTAAATGCGAGAAATGCTCGTCGTTATCTTTCGCTCCATCATCAGAAAAATGCACCGTTTTGTAACGTGTGAAACTCGCAATTAAACGTGGCGAATGTAAACAAACCTCATTTGCATCTGCCTGAAGAAATTTCCGCATTGCTATTGGCAACTCGGCATGTTCAAGAGTGAAACTGCAGGTTTCCGATGTTGTTACAGGGACTCGCATCTTTTCAGAAGTCTTTCCTATCGTAGTATTTTTTTTCTCCCCGCGAGCCTCCTCTTCGAAGCCTTTTCTGTTCCAAGTCACCCCTCTTCATGCACAACCCCTTCCTGTTCTCTAGTTCCTGTTCGATTTCGAAATTGAATACGAGGGTTGCGCTATCGCATTACGTGAAGTCAGAGAAGGAATTTCAGACCAAATTGCTTTCTTTGAGCTACATCAAAATGTAAAAACACTGGCAGTATGGCTGCATCTAGAAAGCTTTCGTTCAAATAAGCATCTTTCGTTCTTGTAGACAGTGAAGATACTCGACCACGGTCGAGTGGAGTGTACAAATGCAGTGCAACTTTTTGGACCTATAATATGTAAAGTTCCTGGAATTATATCGCTCCTAGATGTATAATTTGAACTTGGTATAAATTGAATTTATACAGCTTGCTGTTTACAATATCATATCTACATTACATACATATTTTTTAGTGTAGTTGTATAAATGTTGGTGCCGTTTTCCTTCTTAACCCTGCTAGCTCAGCCTGCTTGGCTCCCAGGCCTTGAGCTTAGTATACAAACTTAAATAAATTTTTGTACAGGCATTTCTTAATTTTAGTTGGTTTAAGAGAAGAAATACTTGTATGTATTATATTACTGAATTTTTAGTGTGAGTTATGAAAAATAGTTTCAGTTGGAACTACGTAATATTTTTAACTGGTGCACCACAAGTTTTAAATAGGCTGGCTCCGTAGCTAAGTCGGTAGAGCACCTACTTCCTGTGCTAGGAGTCCTGGGTTCGATTCCCGTCGGTGGGGTTGGGTATTTTTCTCCGACCAAGATAATTCCTCATCTTCCTATGAATGAGAGTGCGAATGTGTGCGTGATCTAATGATTAAAACCCAACGAGTACGAGTTAACACCTTCGATATGTTCCAAAGGAGAACGGCCACCTATATGGCCATTGGAGTTAAAGGCCATAAATGGAACAAATAAAAAAAGGTTTTAAATTGATAATTCTTGAAGTTCTTCCGAGAAGTTCGGACTAATAAGTTATAAACTGTGGCCCAAGAAGCATTTTAAGAATGAAAAAATAAATGCCGGAAAGAGAAAAGGAGGAATTGAGAAAAATAAGAGTTTCGTAGTTCAACGGGGTACTTAACCAATATGGCATAGGACCAATTGAATAGCCGTTTGTGGTTTTAAAGTTGTGTATAACAAACGTGCCACATGACAGTTCAAGTCGATGTATAATAAAAATGAAAAGAAAATTGCCATATTTCACTGATATAACCTTAATCCGTCAAAATTGCGTTTATAATGTTAACTTTCTTAACTGCATAATATAACAAATTGCTAACATGTGTGATTATCAAAAGTCACAGCGTGATAGGATGGTCCAGGGTCCAATGGAATATATTTCTGTACCAGAAGAGGATCGTGTTTAATTCAATTCCTTCAATTATCATTCCTGTTTGTTAACTGTGCAAAACTAATTACGTCTGTTTCATCTTACACTTGCACAAAGCGAATCTGGCTGAATTGGGCATTATATATGTTGCAAACTAACTCCGTCATCCAGTATGGAGCAATCGTGTGTGATTCACAGAAAAATTATTATCGTTTCGTCAGAGCTGATAAGCTCATGAAAGAGCAATCTGTTTTGCCATAACTCTAATCAGGTTGGACATATTTACTGGTTTTATTGTTTTTGCAAAGCTGTTGTATTTTTATTACCGTGTTGTAAAAGTTTGGTATCTGTTGCCTTTAAGGTTAGACACGTTCTCGTTTATTTCTCTCGGCATTAACTCTCTGCCAAACGATTGTTTCTTACTGCATTCAACGTTAGGCTTTGGAATATTAAAGCTCACGTCAGTGACGTTTTCTGAAGATCATTTTTATTTACTTTTTATTATATTTGTAGGTTATAGATTTATTTATGAAACTGCATGCAGCCGTTTCGTGTTTATGACAAGAAGTACATCACAATCTTGCAATTTTTTTATCTGAAGGAGCGTTTGCTTATATGGAACACTTATTAGTGTTGCTTTGTCTGTTTACCCACCTGAAGGCAGGAGCAATTACTAAACCTCCTTGCTTATGAGGTTGAAGTTGTTTATAAAAGCTTGAAAAATAACTCATAGGAGAGCCTTCTGAAATGTACGGTAACACGTATGGGGTATGTATAAGATTTTGAATATTTGTGCAAATATTTCGAGTTTTGTTGTAATAATTACAAAATTATGATTAGTTGAATGAAGAGCGCCTCGGATCATTTAAGATTTTGACAAAGACAATAAAGATGACCAATTTTGGAGCATTGTTTCCGCCATAAAACGCTTCATTGTTAAAAATGCTTCATGTGTAATCCAGTTTATAATTACAGCTAAGATATTCACAGCAGTAAAGCGTAACAAGTTCCTATCATGTGATTTACCGTACTTATCCCTGATTGGCTAAAGTTAGATGAAATCTATGAAATGAATTATGCGGAGACTTCTCACAACAATTGTTTAACTATTCAGAAAATCCCAAAGTCGTTCTGATTTTATCTCTTCAAGTTGTGTAACATTTATAAGCATAAATTGTACATGCAATTGTTGCTGCATACAGGATTCACACTTGGCTGGTAACCCCTTCTCCTAAAAGTGACACAAGCGGCGTGGGAATGACAGCTCAAAGGGAAAAGTAGTTCTAGTTTTGTGACAGCAAATAGTGGACTGACACTCGGAAACAACTTTATGGTAATAAACTTTAATTGCACAACAACAGAAAACAGTTTAAAAATGTTCAGGAGGCGAGGAATGTCAGATGGTCCTACACATTTGGGTAACAGCTGCATGGTATCTTTTGTCATTTTATTTTAATCTATTCTCTTTAAATTTTAGCTATGCTTGTTAAACACGGTTTCGTCCATTTTGTCCACTAAATGTTCTCAAAGTATGTTTCGTTGCCCGAATAGATAATCAAGATATGGAAAGGCCATTTTTTTACTTTGCCTACAACTGAGGACATGGTTCTCCTCGCATTTTGCTAATTAGAGATTCTTTATATTATCTCATAGTTCCATAACTAAGGGTCGCAAAGGTACATGCGTACATGTGACAGCTGTCTCAGAAAAAATAGAACACGGAAATGTGTTTAATCCAATAAACAGAAATTAATTTTGTATCATGTTTCTTGAATCATATATCGATATTTGTTTTTCCATGGAATAGAGAGCTTGGTTCAGTGTATGCTTGTATACTTCCTTTCTTAGAACGCTTTCTTGTTTTAATTTATTGCTTTAAAACCGATAATACTCCAATGACGTAAGGAACATTATTAACTGTTTAGTATTAAACATCAGTATGTAATGTGTGTTTACTATTGATGTTGAAAGCTTGAATTACTGTTTTAAGAATTTTGAATTATTGTTTTCGGCAGTGTAGGATATATAAAAACAAAGGTTTCGAGAATGATTATTCTTGTGTATTCGAATTCAGTTGCACTTTAAATCATTCCTAGTGGAAATAATCTATTTGTGTATTTAAAACTTTCTTTAAACCTGTATTTTGGTTTAAAAGCAGCAGCTACATATTCATAATAATTATTTCTATCCGCCAGTATACTTCATGCTACATTAGTTTTTGTAGTTATTGTCATAAGTAGTTACGGTACTACGAGAACGTCAAACACCCTCATTTGGTGCATTGTAAAGCAGAAGTTTTGAGAGTGAAACAATGTTTGGGAAAGTTCGGAATATTATCCGATAGCAGTAGAGGTAGGTGCCAGTATTGTTCTTGTAGTCCTCTCAATTGCTTATGATCAATCTGACGTCTATTCTTAGGGTAATATCCTTACTGAAGCCCATTCATCAATAGTATCTAAACAAAGTTTTCTCTCTCGTGGTTTTAATATTTAGCTAATCTGATGATATATGTATTTGCCATGATTTTGAAGACATGCATCTTGATTGCCGTTGGTTAACTATTGTTCTTTTATGGCAGCTCCATTTTGTGCAGTTCTGGCACAAAATTAGCGAAACAATTCTGATATTGAGGACCACTTGAAGGTACGAAATGTCTGTAACCAAGGTGTGAATGAACACTTGACTAAGTGAGCATCTTTGCAGTTGTCAATAAAATGAGTGAATTTATATTATTATTGTTATTATTGTTATCATTGTTGTTATTATTATTGTTGTTATTGTTATTATTATTGTTGTTATTATTGTTATTATTATTGTTATTATTATTGTTATTATTATTATTATTATTATTATTATTATTATTATTATTATTATTATTATTATTATTATTATTATTATTATTATTATTATTATTATTATTATTATTATTATTATTATTATTATTATTATTATTATTATTATTATTATTATTATTTTAAACTATATATGCTCAAGAGTAAGTTGGACCAAGAAAATCGGCCAAAATATTAGTTAAGTTTCAACATATGAAAAAAAACTTAGCTAAAAAATTACAAATTAAAAAATGTTGATTTTATGTTCCATATTTTCAAGGGGTTTGAAGCGCTTTAATATCTATGTAAATAGATACCTGGTGGGCAGAAAGCAATAAATTTGGTTGATTATGCTTCGTAAGAATTTTCAAGTACAAAGTTCGCTGTTTCTGTCACCCAGAGAGCTGAATGCGGTTAAGAAAAGCCTCTTATCAAGTGTGTCAGGAAGGTGAGCTGTTATCAGTTGCTGATAACGAGAAAGTTGGCACGCAGTGCTGGGAAACCTTTGTAATTAAATCGTTTGAAGCATTGCGTCATGAACAATTGAATGGGTCGGCAGTAAAAGTGTTGGTGGTGCGAAGCAAAAACCGGCGATGACACATAGGTGGGCGAGAAGGTCATCGACGGGGAGTTGTTGCTGACCAATAGCTGGCGTCCAAGAAGTTGCCGCTTGCTTGCTGGAGAGGAAGGCGATAGTTGTTGTTAAGGTTCTGCAGGTGGTGGAACAAGACGCTCTGTGTTGTGTTATTGTTCTGAGTCCAGAAACTGCTTGAAGGAAGCCACACAAGAGCAGGCGACGTAAGTGGATTTTTGTTTAGTTAGTGTAGCAGTTGATGTCCAAGGAAACAGTCCATTGTAAGATGTTTTTGTATCGCTTCGAGAAGAGCAGAAATATTTGTACGTGTGACGTCTCAAGGCAGTGATAGTGCTGGTTTCAGGGCGGTGTGCTGGCAAAATAGGTTTTATTTGCGGCTTTACGTCAAACTATTTGTACAACGTGGCATCTATAGCATTTGCGCCCGCTTTTGACACTTCCATGTTGATGGTGTGACACAGGTACTTTGATCCCACAGAATTGTAGCAAGGCGGTAGCTTAAATCCTTATTACAAGGTACTCATTAAAAAGTAATACCATAAGGCATAAGTAGTTTGTTCTGAATCTGACATCTTACATTCACGAAAGCTCAGAGTGCCCAGAATTCTCAATATTTCATAATTTGTAGAAGTCTCTTCTTGTAGTCTACTATTAATTAAAATCTTTCATATGCAATCTTAATCCCGTATGAGTAGTGATTCTATCATAAGAAGCTCCCATGCATACTCCCTTTACATTTACACCTGTTTCAAACGAAATTGTAATTTGTCAACAAAATTGACTTATTTCCTATTAATACATGTCAACTTCCACAATTGGTGAGTAGTTTCATGTTTAAATCACTCAAAATAAGTAATGTGCACTCGAAGGAATGGTATACTAAACACATGGGTGCGGGGAGATGATGAAGATCGTTATACTATGTCAAAGACATCTTGAGATATTACTTCACAGCCGTTAATAAAATAAAAATTGACGATAGCTGGATAAAACAGTGCTTAAGGGTAACTATGAAGTGGAATGTTGATGTCTTTTTAATCTCATGCCAACGTGTGCCTGCACCAAAATCAGTAGCTGGAGAAAAGATGCAGTAAAATAGTATAAAATGAAAAGACAACCAACAAAACAAGGATTTTAATATTTCAATGCATAATAGAACTTAACCTATAGTCCTTGTGCTTAAGATATTCAGGACAATGTCTTCAATTAGAAAGGGTTAGATTTTTCAAGATTAATAACTCAATATATTTTTTAACTTCCAACATTAAGTAATATCGTACGACGAATGAAGTGGGCGAAACGTTGCTCAAATGAGCCCAGGGTCCGTAGAACTAAGAGTTACCGACATTCATCTCTCAGAATAAGAGAAACCCTCGAAAAAACTCAACCTGACCGAAATTCGAACTGGAGACCTCTTTATCGTGGACAGACAGGCTATGAAGTACACTACAAAGGTGGACATCTAAGAATTTGCTCGTGAGGAACAAATAATACTATTAAAACAGGGCATTAGAGTAATTTCCATTCTGATAAGTTCATATTTCTAAAAACCAATGAAAAAGGAAAGAAATATTTATGTAACCTCTGGGAGTTATCTCAAAATGACAATGTATTCTTGTATCATAATTTTGGGCTTCATTTAGTTAAACGCTGAAACGGATTCAGGAATGACTTCCTTTAGCTTTATTCCAGCCAGGTAGGAATTGGATTTTTCTGGCAGGCGACACGCACATGGCCTCTCCAACGGTCAGAAATTTAAGGTTCTGAAGGAGGATTGTAAATTCATACACGACTATCATAAATTTCAAAATTTCCTTGTGTTAAACCTTATGCAGTAAATGTGTTCAAGAGAGTTATTTTCGAATTATGCCGATATTATTTGAGCAAAAATAATATTATGCCACGCTTTAAATTTACTGTATCTTTAATATCTTTACAAAATGTGATTTTAACTTGAGTATTTTGATGACTAACAAAGAAAACAATAGTATCATTAAATATAACCACAAGGAAATAGAGTAAGCTTAAGTTAAGGAGTATTGTTTGTAAAGAAAACTAATTTCGATGTGCCCCCTCCCCCGCAAAAAAAAGCGAAATAAATGAGGTAATACTTTATCTGCATTGGATAGCAGAGAAAAATTTGAAGGTGGAAGTAATGTTCCAGACTAGAGCACAAAGGATTCCTAAAAGATCCATTTTATGATTATAGGTATTGCCAGGTTATGACTGCAGTCTCTTTTTGTACATTTTCTTTAAATTATGAGCAATATTTCCATTGATTTGCCTGTAATATGTGTCCATTCCAAATCATGACTTGGCAGTGGTTCAGTTGGAAGAGGTTTCTGAGGCAAATTTCTATCCCAAACTTCACCTGTTACCTACGTATTTATTAGGAACAAGGGCGGATTGAATATTCTCATATGAGGAGAGGGAGTATAATCAAGATGAGTGAATACGAGTTTTAGTTAATTTCATTGAAATTCATGGAACCTACACGTACGCAATCATAGTTGTCAACCAAATAAGTCAGAGCTTCACGCAGCAGTAAGCAACGATGTAAAATATATGTTAAACCCACCCGCTTACAGTGGAAGTGATTATATGATCTTCCTGACTTCGCATTTCGGAATAGCATTATTCTCATTTGTGAACTGTATACGTGGAAGTTGTTACAAGTTGCAATAGCGCGTCGTATTTCTGAGTTTGGCCGCTGACCTGTCAAAACCCAACTCCAAATTACATTGCAGTGTACATAAGGTATAATGCTGCCATCATCTTTAAAGGCTGTAACATCAGCTTAGGTTTTCTCGATTGTGCATTTGTAGTTCTTCAGCTCGATGATGGTCGGTAGGGGTTGGCCGTGGTTAACTACATTCATTAATCCTAGATTTTTATATACTGGTATTAGCTCATTGTATTGTGCCCATGGCTGTTCACGTGACAAATGACAGTAATGGAATGCATGTGCATATACTACGAAAATGTGAACTCGCATGTTTATTTTTACCGACTAGATGTAATCGAATGAGTTACGTTCAAATGGCTTTCTCGAACCTTGTGAATATCTCATTTATGTGGCATGTAAATAAAAAAAAAATTGGAGACTTTTAGAGAAAATTCAAATTAAAAGTTTTCCAAGTAGGTAAGAAGAGAGTTTCTTGAATCTTTGAAATATACGGAGTCAGGATGCTAAGTTTGCTAGTTATCCGATTTTTCGTTTTTTGAGCTATTGACTTACTCTCTCTCCCTCGTCTCAGTAGGTGCTAGAGAAAGTAAAATCCCTAGGCCCATGTACATATGTATGTCCTTAGATTTAGTTTTCTGCCCTTTCGTTATAAATGTTTCCGAAAACGCAATAAAGAACAAATTTTGCAGTTCAGTTTGTATGTGAGAAATGTATCTATTACATTAAAAACGTGTTTATCTTGTGAATAATACTTGTGACTATTCTATTTCATCTAATCACTTCGGTTATTGGCTGGTAGTTTTCTTCAAAGAAGTTGCTCAACCTTTAAGTTGGGAAGACACTCAGTACATTATTATTATTATTATTATTATTATTATTATTATTATTATTATTATTATTATTATTATTATTATTATTATTATTATTATTATTATTATTATTATTATTATTATTATTATTATTATTATTATTATTATTATTATTATTATTATTATTATTATTATTATTATTATTATTATTATTATTATTATTATTATTATTATTATTATTATTATTATTATTATTATTATTATTATTATTATTATTCCTTCCTCTAAATGCAGTAAATTGAACAAATTTTGCTACTAAAAAGTGGATGTAACGACTAAGATATACAAATCTGCCAGAAACAGTGGAGATTCTTCAATATTTGGTAACCGAAAACGAAGTGTAGAACGTGTGCATAAATTTCATGAGATTTATGTTTATGATTGTTTAGGGAGGAGATGTCTTTGGAATCTGCGACCTTTAATGCCCACCCACCAAGCACACAAAACACGCAATGGTGACTACTGCGCATGCTGGGATGAGTGGAAAGAGTGAAATTCTCTAGTTTGGCATGATGTTTAAGTCCTTCTTACTTTTCCAGCAATGCTAACAAATGCGTAGTGTATTGGGGATCTTTGAGATTTATATACACTGATGCTGGCTAAGCTTTGCGGTTTATGGCTCACAAGCCCTTGGCTACCGCCTTGCGTTTGGAACCTAATTCCTCATTATTCGGTGTTCGTTAGTCTCGCTTCAACTTTTGTGATGTGAACGATTTGCATAGACAAAAGAAAATCGCGGGATAGAGTAAGCACTTCATTTTTGGCCACCAATTATTGAATAGTAACTGAAACAATTATTGAAGACAATAGACGAGAAATAAGAAGTTCAACTTAGTGCTGCGAAGGGTCGATAGTTCAGAGATATGAAGCTAAGAATTTACAAGCCTTTTTCTTTTTACTTTCTCTAGCATTTACTTATAGGAGGTAGAGAAGTATTAAGTTAGATGCAGAGATTTCACAGAAAATGGGTATTTTGAGGTCCACTGAAGAAGATATTCTCACGAAAAGGCCTACGAATATGATTGAATAGCAAATAACATATACTCCTCCACAGGAGAGAAAGTCTCCGAGGGGCGAGACGCAGTGGGGTGGCCGAAGGTCCCCACACCCTCCCTGGACAGGTTTATGACAGCCCATGTCAGTACAGTTACAGACCATTCAAAAACATTCTGACGGCTTCTACTTTTGTGGATGAATCTTCTCGGTTTTAATGTACAGAGTGAATAGGGCACATGTTTTTTTAACGGTCTGCTCCTTGTATAGCAAGCGTTCTCTGCCACACACATTCGCTGTCCTTGTCCCACAGCACATTCCTTACAGGGATTTTCTTTGCGTTGCTATACTATAACTAAAAATGAAAATTTGGTTACATACCAAGCTTTAAATCCCACATCTTCCAATGGTGTGACATGAAGATTTTTAAAGAAACTTGTCCCAATTGAAACTATCTTTACATGGAAAATGATTCATTATTGTCGATTATTTTTAAATATTGTCCTAACGATTTTTTTACAATGCATTTTTTTTTCAAAACATTTACATGGTTTATAAACGTGTAGTTGAATTCTCTGGTAAATCCTATGAAGTCAATATGGAGTAGAATTTGTATAACTGACATAAGAGACAGACAAAAACTGATTAAACACAGTTTATTCCTTAGTGACGTCGCCTAGATATTCATTGTTGTTGGCTTGGATTTTGCACCATATCGTCATTTTCTGTGCTGTCTCAGTTTTTGCTTGCAATGTCAGGAATTAAGTATGAAATTTCAAAGCCAGCATAAAGCAACCGGACATTAAAACCTTCGGCTCTCACTTCAGCATGCTTACCTATAGGGACGTGTAAATGTGATGAAAAATGTAAAAATCTAACTCGATTAACATGAAGTACTCGTAGAAAGGAAATGAGCTTTTGAAAAAATAGCTTTTGGAAGCCATATAAAAAATAAACACTAGTGGCTAGAGAAAATAATGTGCGTGTACCACATATCCTCCCACTCCCCTTAGGTTTGAAGTTCAATGAATTTCTTGCCTGGAACATTACATTTTATGGACATCCCTCCCCTTAAATGTTCATTTTAACAGTAAATAAGATGACGGAAGGGGATTAAGGCAATATTAATCGCGGGTGTTGGAAGGTAGATGCCAAGAAGCAATAGTATTTGACGGAAACATAATTTGTACATCAGCTGTGACAGTTATATTGCCAGGGAGTAAACAGCAGTAGGTACCAAAGTGTAACGACTTGCAATATTGCGTATCTTTTAATTTGGACTTCCAATTTCTTGGATCGAGAAAGAAGGTAAACACTTTGGAATTCTGGACCACTGGAAGATCTTATCCACTGCTCATCCAGTTTGCGTGCATCAAAACTTTCAGTAAATTGGCTCCTTTTACACATTCCAACTTGTTTTGGGAATATGAATAATGCAACCACGGTTTGGTACATCGTTGCTATTACCTATATTTTGATAGCCTAAAGAATATTAAAAATTTACTCTAAAATGACAACTTCTATGTCCTTAAAATGTATTTAAAATGATTAAAGAACAAACAGTGACTTAAACATCAGTGCATTTATTTATCTCCTTGTACATTTCACTTACATTTATTTTATCACCGAATTCTTAATTGCATTATATTGCAAATACCTTTTGTAAGTTTACAAATTTGAAGAACTGTCAGCTGTCAACTGTTACGGACTTAGGCATAGAGAAACCTTTCAACATAAACGGAAGGTATAGGGGTATACTTTCAAAATGTTATGTATGAGTCATGTATATTTTCCAAAAAGCTGTAAAGTCATCGAAATCTGGGCCATAGTCCTGACTTTAGGAAGAGTCCATCCTTGAGTCGCATTACCTATAGAGCTTCAGTAAACGTTCCTGGCAGGATTAGCAGAGCGCTTTAGTAGTGTTCACTGACCCGAGGAATGACCGGACAGTGCTGCTGCATTCCTTCCTTCCATGTTGCCTTCAGTGCACGTTTACAAAATATCACCTGTATCATACAAACGCGATTACACGTTCAGGCAGGGTTAAGGAATTAAATACAACAATGTCTTTTCAAAGCGCTGTGCTGAGGAATTTGACACAAACCGTGCTGTACCATTGGTGACATCACCGCAGCTTTAATCGGAATTCGTTGTTGCAATAAAGCTAAAATGCTCGTAAAACCTCGGGTAGTTGTCGCAATAAAGCTAATTGCTCATAAAACTCGGTTTGTGTGTTGTGTAACCATGGTGCGATTCGAAACCTCCGGATCTTGTCAGTGGTAATCTTTTTTTTATTATTATTTCTATTTTTACTTTTACTATCCATCGATCAGCAAATATGCTTTACAGATGTTTGTTATTGAGAAACTTAGTAACAGTACACAACAGTTGAGGTAGCCGTGAACGACTCCTCTAGCTAAATATGGCAGGATCACTGTAACACAAATTGAGGACTTTAAATTTGATAGTTATCACTCGTCTGGGTCGTCTGTACTGGAGAGGTCACTCAGGAGGAGCCCGCCTCGGTAGCGTGATGGTAGCATGTCTGCCTCACGTTCAAGAGGTCCCGAGTTCGAATTTCGGTCAGGGTGGGTTACCTGGATAAGGTTTTTCCGGGATTTTCCCTTATCCTGAAAGACGAATGTCTGGTAACTCTAAGCTCCATGGACCCCGGGCTCATTTGAGCTTCATTTCACCCATTTCATTCATCGTCCGATATGACTTAACGTTGGAGGACGTAAATTACACACACACACACACACACACACACACACACACACACACACACACACAAACAAACCTCAGGAGGAGATCTTGTGGCAGTCTGCGCTTGAGGCGAGTTGGTTGGCGAGTGCCAGCGCCGAAATTGTAGGTGGCAATCTTTTTTAATGTATCTAGAAATGAAATGAAATGTGTAGTGTTTAACGCCCGCTTTTACTACATATGGCACCGCAGGCGATGACACTTATGATACATGAGGTGAAGATGGAGCACCGGTGGAATGAGATGGCGGGGGAAACCGGAGATCCCGGAGAAAACCCGCCCCAGCGCCGTGTTGTCCACCACGAATCTCACTTTGCGGTCGCCTGGGATCGAACCCGGGCCGCCTTGGTGAGAGCCAAGCGGTCTAACCACTGAGCCACGGCACGCCCTATGTATCTAGAAAGCACTCACTAGTGTGAGTAGAGAAAGTTTGTGAGTCACACATAAAGGAGTTTTTTCTTTATGTTCAACTTTCTGAAAATTATACGTTTATTACTCTTTCTTCCACACTGTTCCAGGTATCCGTCTAAATAGGTGGGACAAGGTTTTAAGCAATAATGATCGGCGCAAATGGGTTGGTTTTGGTAGACTAGAACCTATCCAAATCTCAGCTCCCCTTAAGGGAACTGGGAAGGACACATGTTCGAGATTTTAACGTGAAAACGTTCACAAGTTTTTTCTGTGCTAGATAATATCCACTTTATTGCGTTTACTACATAATAAATTGTGAAAAAAAAATTAATTAAACATCCAGGCATCCCTATACATTGCCCATGAGCCACGTCTTTAAACGAGTATTACTAAAAACTACATTTTTTATTATTTAGGAACCATTTTGTCAAAAACTATTAGACGAAACACTGAGATTTAGCACAATTATTTTAAATACTGTAGAGTACATTTGTCCCACTTTTACATGTTTAAAATTAATACTTTTGACATTATATGGTACTTTGTGAGGAAAAACAATACAATATTTTCAACAAATTTCTTTATAAAACTAAAAACTTTGTAACAGGCAAACTATTTATGCTAGACATAATTATTCTCACACTTAGTCAAGTATGAAATATATAACCCACATGTTAAGTTTGATAAAGATAACACGTATAATTTTTGAGCAAATGATACCTAAAGAGATCTAATATTTTATATTTTAAAAATAAATATTTATTAGCTAATTATATTTTTATATTTTGAATTTGGCAACCTAGAATGATAAAAATTTTCACCAACGCACGTGTATCGTACCCGGTCCCCTTAAGGTCCCTCCTATTGAAAGAAAAGTGAATTATTGTCCAGTTCTGCAACATAGAGAAATAACTAAACCACGTGAGAAGGAACCAACGATATTCTCAAAGTATTTTGTGCTCTTGAGAATTTCCGTTTTATATATATTAGGCATGGTTAATACCAGTTTTTTCGATTCTCGATACCGTTACACGTATTCTTCAAAATACCCCATACCGCCATTTGTACTTCTAGTTTGAATGCAAATTAGAAAGTTGGGAGAACTGTGTAATGCCAATAAAGGTACTGAATAGTTTTTCAGAGAAAACTGTTGCAAGAGGAATACACAAATATTTAGCGGCTATTTTTTTTTTAGTTGTGGAAATTTTGAATTGGTTGTCCAGTAATCCAGTGCGCTAGAAAGAGGAAGTGTCTGATCCTTGAGATATGCTATGATTTCTTCTTGGGAACTGGTAACTGGCACTGAATTTGACACACGGTTATTTTCTTGGATAATGTTACTGTGCAGCTACCATATTCCTGGCAATTCCTCTGACTTTGCAATATTCTACTTGCGGCAATAATATTTTGTGATTTTAAAATAAATAAAAAAATAAAAAAATGACAATCACCACCGAAGTGCCGAAACAGTACCGAGCCATTTTTCTGAAGTATCGTTGGATGTTGATGCCATGTAAGTTTCATGAGTATAGAGGTATCGTAGGTACTACATGGCAAAAAGAGAAGGCGTATCGGAAAAAATTCGCAACACAGATGTTTACCTCAGCTTATCGCACATACACGTGAGTTCAGTGTATGTATACTCTGTTCAGATGTAATCATGTCTACTGGACAACAATGTGTCATACATCGGCAGGCGCGAGAAAACATATCAGACACACGCAGCTTCCAATCGCTCTATTTGTGTTTCGTAACTTACTGTACATCAACTTACTAATATTTCACTCTTCTAATCGACCAGATAAGACTCGATAAGAGACGACCACTGCGCTGGTCACCTGAAGGCCAATACGCCTCAACGCTCTGTCGAGTAATGTCGAGGACCGATCCCTAATATGTATAAACAAACCACTCCTGAAAAATAAAATGAAGAACAGTTGATATTGCCATGTAGACTATCATAGGCGACATTGACCCTATCTATAACATTTGATGGATTAAATTTCATCGAGGTAATGTTTTGGTTATGTAAGACTTAAGAGAAGAACCTGTAGCATTAATTGGCGAAGATTTCACTGTGTTACTCTCTCTTTCTGTCGCTTTCTCCCCCTACTTCACTCTCCCTTTCTGTGTGCAGTGCTTCTTGCAATATTTGAAAACCAAAAATAAAAGTATCAGCAAAAGAATACAGCAGTAGTGTTGCCAACCTGTAAAGAACAACTTTGGAAAGACGAATCAAAATATCAGTAGATTGGAAACAAAATCAGCAGTTTCTTAAAACTTGAATTTCAATATTAATTAAAAAGGAAAATATATAGCATTAAGTAGGCCTAATACGATTAGTACTTCTCCAAAAGAAATAATTATGCATGCAACTGATGGTATGCAGCATGTTATACAGAAACTCCGCGATTTGGAAAAACAGAGCAGTCAGATATTTTCATGTAATCGTGAAAGTGTCATAGAGAAATGTGCCACTTGGTGTATTGATTGCTGACGACAGTGTTTTGTCGAACATATATTTTAAATGACACAAGCTGTTCTATCTGACGTTGGTTGTGTAATAAACATTAAAACGGAAAAATACTCAACAAATGTTGCAAATAAAATTTCTCAGAAGCATCTGCTTAATAACATTTATTATGTAGCAATTTGTTTTTAAAACGAATCTGAAGTGTTGCATTCACATGCTTTTCTCTACCTATTCGTCAAAAACTGTTTATATAAAAGTTCGTTCTTGTATATACTTCATGTTAATCGAAATACAAGTTTGTGGAAATTGTTTTATGACTTATTTCCTTGTAGGTGCATTGTAATAGAGAAACACTTCAGGCTTAAGCCATAGTCAAATCTTTTAAGACCTGGTCGCTATGTGACATTACTTTGAATTTCCATTCTGTTTGTATAAATAGGAATGGGAGATAAAAGGAAAGGACCACTCCCCATTTGAGAAAAATATAAAATTCAGGCTAATAATTGGAATACTTTGGAAATGGATAACTCGAAGAAAAAAAAATGCGTATAACATAAATTGTGTGCTTACGGAGCGGGATGGCTCAGGCGGTTTTGTCTGTGGCCCACATTTTGAAGGCCCGGGCTCGATTCCCGTGGACGGCCAACCTAACCCATGGTTTTTTTTCAGCGGTTTTCTCGGTTCGTTAGGTTAATTATATCCCCCAATTTCCTGTTCCTCTATTTCATCTCCATTATCATTTAACATTATCTCCTCTGGTGACCTCTTTCAAGGTAGAAGTGTCGGTGGGTATCTCGGCGTTGTATGGCAGGATGATGTGCTCTTGATAAATACTTCCTGCTCCTGTAGGACGGTCTCAGGGTCGACCTGGTGGGCCGCTTCAGGCCCTGGTGGATGCTGACTGTACTGGCATGCCGGAGAGTTTCCAACTGGTCAGTTGTAGGGACCCCACCCTCTGCACTGTCGTGACTCCTTTGGTCGTCCGCCCTGTGTCTCCTTTCGCCTCGTCCTTCCTCCCGGGTAACTCGGGGCATAGATACAATAGACCAAGACTGGAATTTCGTGCCGAGTCCTCTCCGTAGCGTAATCCAGTTCAATCCGAATTGTACCTATGCTTTAACTATATTTGCATTTTTATATACTAACATTTTGTCTCTCTCTCTTATGATTTAACCAGTTATGAAAAAATGGCTGAAGAACTTCTTAGGCTATTCTCATAAAGCTCCAGATATATATAATTTGTCGCGAAAATATCTCATACATATACCTACTATTTTAAATGAAAATTGTGGGAGCCATTTTTGAGAGAGTAACATTTTTCTGAAACTGTTCCGTGTAAATGTGGATTTTCTTGAAAAGTTTCATGTCGCAATCCTTGGAAGGTGGAGTGCTTAAATGAGAAGTTTGGTATTTAACCGACATTTTCTTTTTGAGTTCGTGGAGAGACAGGGACCTGTTTTTAAAAGCAGTAATTTAATTTTTTTTTTCTGCTAAGAATACTAAGTAAAATTAAAGTAAGTATTACATCCAAAACCAAGATTTCACTGAAAGTGTGAGTTTTGAGGCTCCCAAAATAAAAAATAAATAAATAAAATGCGTAGTATATCTGCCTTGAGTGTGAACAGCTTCAGTGTTATGCCGACGTGTTGCCATGGTTACTCAGTTGGTAAGAGTAACTCGATGACGACCGGAAGAGCTGTGGTTCAAATCCTGGCTATTACATTTTTCAGTCCTTTTCTGCCTTTCCAGCAAGCTATTATGTTTTCACGAGAACTAATAGATAAGGCCCTTTTCCAACCCCGCTCTTAGCGTTTCTTGCGCCCATCCCAGAGATCCCCAAATTGAAAGTTCTAGCGTCGCCACTGACAAAGAAACTTAAAATAACATTAGCGTGTTTCTTAACGTGGTAACTTTTTATTGACTCACGAACCGTGGGCTGATAAGAGCCCGTGTTTGCTCTGAAAGGGCGTAGAATGATAAGGTATGTGTGCTACGTGACCTCCTTAAGCCTCTCCTAAAAGTTTTCCTGCTCTTTAGAATGCGTCCCAAGTTTTTGTGTTAAAAGTGGGGCGCACGCACAACTTTTGAAGTCCGGTCGGCTGGACAGGTTCCCTTTGAAAGCGAATCATTGATATTCTGATGCTATTCAACCCAGTCAGTTGATCTTGGTTTTATTGGTAGATCTGTTCGGAGCGGAATACTTACATTTGTTTTACAGCTGCTGCTTAGCTTAATGCCCATTGTTCGCTCCTCAGCACGAATACGTATCCATCTTTCAGGTTTCATCGCTGCTTAATCTCTAAGACTGAACACGTTAAGCTGAAATGGAGTGCATTGCTCAAGGGAAACGGACAAGCTGAGAGTCCAATAAACACAACTATTTCTGAATGTAATTGATTGCCAAGTCTAAACAATGCGTATAAGAGGTTTTCTCCATGAAGTTTTCTGTTCAAATGTAAGTTATATATAATGGGATTCTTTTTTCTGAAAGTACAGAGTTGGGACATTTTTACTGAGGTATTCCATTTGGTATCACTGAACTAGAGGAATGTGCTGCTGACAGTGTCATTCTCTTTAACTGTTCTGTGTTGTTTTTTTAATCCAAAAATATATTTTCTCGATGGAGTAAGATTGATTTACTGATGTATATATGTTTCCTGATAAACTTGGGGATCTAACTTAAGCCGTACCGTTCATTTTAATGCACTCCTAGAGAGTATATCCCCAAATATTCCTTAAGGTACAAACAATTCTAAGAATTTCGTAAAAATATTGCTAGCCACCAGAGACGCCTCGGTTAGAACCTATATACTGATCTCAAGTCACGGGTTAAAATTCGTCCCAGTCCGATGGTTTTTAAGTGTGCTTAAAAGGGGCATCCTATCTCTAAATGGACGTGCATAACTTAATATGACTACAATTTTGAAAAGTTTTAGCCCGCTACTTTCATGCCTAGTCTAAATACATTACCTAGATGAAATTAAAATAATTGACAATATTATATTAAATAATTCTAGCAATAAACTCAGTGCTTGTTTCTCTTATTCAAGTGGTTATGCATTAGTGTGCAGAAATCTAGAATGATTGCTCTGAACAACTATAATGAAATAAAGTTACTGAACCAAAATGCTTTATACTTACATATATGAAAAGGGGGGTGTCCAAGATCGGGTTTCATGAATTTCAAAACTTATCATTGTGTCCACAAGACTTTAAGATGGGTTTGGTGAATTTTTTTGCTTAAAATGGTTATTTCCCAAGATAGACTACATGAGATTTCGAAGGACCATTATGATAAGAAGCTCATTCATGCTTGATTCAGATTATTATTATTATTATTATTATTATTATTATTATTATTATTATTATTATTATTATTATTATTATTATTATTATTATTATTATTATTATTATTATTATTATTATTATTATTATTATTATTATTATTATTATTATTATTATTATTATTATTATTATTATTATTATTATTATTATTATTATTATTATTATTATTATTATTATTATTTATTGTTGATGAGTCGTACCTGAATGCGTTATGGATGCCAAACACCCAGAATGTAGAAACAAAGAGAGCTCTGCAGCGTAAAATTTCAAATCTTCGTGTTTTCCCAGTTTATTTCCAAAGTGTAATAAGTGTGTGTACTGGCAATTGAATGAAAAATTGCCGTATGTCGTGACCATATCGAACGGTTAAATTCCTAACTCGGCCACCGCCCACAAAAACATTAAATCAGCAGGAACTGCCTTGGGCTTTCACGTTTTTTGCTCTTCTCAGCTGATACTGAGATTCACTGCATCGAGGAGGATGCTAACAGGGATATTAATGAATTATTTGCAGCTCGGCCGGCGGCGGCGTTTACGTCTCTTTGAGAGCGAATGCGAAGTGCAGTACGTTAATCATGGTGTTATTGTGGAATGACGGGGAACAGCAGTCTGCAAATGCAGACAAGAGCGGAGCAGCGACTACTGGCAAGGCGTCTGCAGACACTGCATCAGCCCAGAATGCATCCGCAATGTTCATTCTCAAGGAGCAAAACGGCAGCTCCAACGGTACCTTCTCTGTGTCTCCCACTGTCAAGAAATCTTTCACGTTGAAGCCCACCAAGAGCGACTCCCCTGGGCAAGAGAACAACGTGAAATCTGCCACTCTCCCAGTTGACAGCAAGAAGAAGATAACAGTGGCCAAAAAGGGTAAGATGTGCTTTAATATAGGCTTTCTTGGTTCATGCTCAGCCAAGGTGCGGTGTTTTCTAATCTAGACAGCTTCTTGTGTAGCGTAATATGAACAATGTTTGCAATTCCTTACAATATTCTCCATTCTTTAGAAATGATGGAATGAAACCCTTGATATAATCCAAAATGAAACTGAACCTATAAAGTTTTCCTCTCTTGAATCTGTGCTTGCTTTTGTGCCTTGTAACACTACAGGGAGAAGTAGTCTTCAGAAATAAAATGTTTATCGTGCATTGTACTATTTCACTTTTAAGTTGATCACTAAATTGAGGTAGCATTTTGTGCTTGCTATGGATTCCTGTTGAGAAAAAAAAATTGAACTTTTCTAGTAAACATTTGTTTAAACTTGAGCAAGATGTTGGCAGATGGTTTTACTTAGGTTCCGGAGGCATGGGAAGAAAAGGCCTGAAAATGCATAAGCAAACAAACCTGAGTATTGCACCACGAAAATACTTATGTGCATTCAGCGCTCCTTACTCAACAGTTCTCGCCAAGTAGAACTTAGCTGGGTTATTCTAAATCCATTTTAAATTTCTGGCAAGAAAGTACCTGATTTATTTCGAAGTTTAGTTGCACTATCATATGAGAGGAGTGAACATATTTAAAGTAGACCATTCATTATTAAAAATATTAGGATAAGGGCGAAAAGTGACGTTGAAACATACGTATTTATATTTTCAGATATAGCTAGTTTTATCACTTGATGCTTTTCCCCGTGATAATGCACTAACATATTTCAGAGAAGAACCATCCTCTTAGCTGTAGCAACGCTTACTACTTGACAGTAAATCGAGCAAAATATGGTATGTAACTTATTCAGTGTACATATGTTAAAGAATTGTTTGTAGTAGCATGGTTACACTTGGAGTTTCTTTCTTAAAGCATTGTGAAACAGATGCCTGCTCATTTGCTTCGGTTTTGTTTTGTTTCGGCAGGATAGACTGCTCCATGATAAGCTGACTGCTTTTAAACTGCATACAAATGTAGTGGACTTTTGAGGTATGCAAGATAAGGTGTAAGAAATAGATCTAAATATTGGAAGCTATCCTGCACTATAACCAAGAACATCTGAATCAGCATTCAACTCAAAACATAGTTCCAAGTAATAAATACATGTACTGTTGCATTAGGCTGCTTAGTAGTTAATGAATACAGTGTATCTAATAATTGCACCTGTCTTTTATTTAATCTGTGTTGTAAACATTCCTTTTAGAATTCACGGGCCTAGAGAATATTTATTTGTGAAGTATGTGCACGATACAGAAACAATATTCTGAATATTTGTGTATTTTATCTCCCCGAAAAACACCCTAAACTTCTATCCACCAGTCAGCAACCTAAGAGAGTTCGGTTTCACTGTTTCTTCTTCCAGCCACGTTTATGTTCTATTTTGAGACAGATTTAAAATTCATTATGGAACCAACCGAACTGTGATACCTATTAAATGGGATAATTTGTGCATTAGGCTTAAAATTGATGGGGTGGAAGGTAGTGCCTACACACATGCATGTCATCTGATGCCTAGAGCGTAATTGGGTACTCCCCTCATGGCTTTTTGCCTTGTTGGAGGTGGATATTCAATATCACGTGCCTCTGCAGCTGGATATTGACAAACGCGAAATAAAGTATACCTTATCTAGTTAGTTGATATGCAATAAAAGATTGCTCCCGTATGAATGTATATAAAATGACTAATGTGGAAGAAACAGAAACATTTTAAGTGAAAAATCAAGTGTAAAGAAAACACGAAGATAAATATGTTCTGTGTGATATAAGAGGCAAAAACGTCCATGTCAGTAATATTTAAATGAAATTACGACTTCTCTCGGCGAATTACATGTCATATGAAAACACTCTCGTGGCATACGCGTATAAAGAAGCCCATTGTGTTTAAGGAGGTCATTAAGCAACTGATGAAGTGTTCAATGCATGCAGTGACAGTAATGGTGACTGCACAATTGAAGGGAAAATTTACGGATATGTAAGACTTACTAATGACAAATACACGATTCTTAGAAGCTGGATTAAGCACAAAATAATAAACGAGTTTCGCTCTTTGTAAACTTCAAAACAGAATCGTCTGCTTACGTGTATATTTCTCACGTGGGTGGCTAAAATGGCTGCTGTTACTCGTTTGGAATACAGTGGGCGCAAAACTTTTAGAATTGTTATTCTGATTGGTAACCGAGCTGTCGAACCTAGGAGAATGTTTAGCTAAATTGGAGTAAACCAGCATTTCTCAACCATGGATCGCGACTATAGGTGGTGCATATTTTCTGACAAATAAATACATTTTATAATTTAATAAGCCATCGATAAATAGTGCACATAAAAAGAACATTTTAGTTTGTTTTGTAACAACAAACAATTGAAGTTAGAGTGAAATTTAACTGTTTTGTTTGAGCTGTGTAACTTTGCAATGTCTAGTTCAAATCTTTCAGAGGACAGACGCACATGAAATTAAAGAAACTTTTTTTTTTGGAACAGCCACTCTGTATAACACTTGACACTATTTTTTTATGTCTGGTTCATATCCTGTAATACGCAAAAATCAGATCATTTTCAAGAGAGAATTAATTTTTTTGATTTTGTTTCTCTGTTCATTGAATAAAACCGTAGGTCACAGAGGAACGAAGTAGCAAGGGGATAAGAACCCTTGAAGCTGATGATATTAATTCAGGATATTAATTCCTTCTCTGTAGCCAGAACTCATCCAATTCTTCGCTGTTGGTTGTAGTTGTAAACATTTGTCAGAAAATAACTCAATCAGCTAGTCGTGAAGCTGTAAACTTACAGTTTGCTTTATTACAGCTCACTCACAGAAAGGATTTAAAACCTACATTTTTGTTCTCGAAGGAATGTAATCAGTAATCTGGCTGAAGTGATTTCAAGTGAGAAGATGCCAGCTTGACGGTGATCTTGTGTATATCTTTTGAATACTAGAAACAAGTCGCAAAACTCGAAGTAAGTGGAAAGTGTTCAAAATTTCTATTTTCATCTCTAGATGTCTGAACATTAATGACAAAAAGTATTTGTTTTGTCATTTCCTTGTACCTCAATATTTAGTTGACTGAGATGTGTAAAGTTGTCGGCAAATATGCCAGCTGAAACCATTTTTGTGAGATGAACAGTTCAGCAACTTGGTTGTTACCAGTCTGCAAAAGTAACAGCGTCTTTGTCCTGAATTCAAGCAATCTGTTTAAAAACTTCCCGCGAGAAGGTCACCTCACTTCAGTATGAAATAAGAGAGATTTGTAAAGAAAAAAAAAGCACCCATTCTCGCACAGCTTCTCAAATAACCGACATTGTAGGGCTCGAGTTCTAATGAAATTTACAATATTAATTGCCTCATTAAGAACCTGTAGAAGTTCATTGTACATTTTTTTTTTGGGATGTGAGATGCGATGTAAGAAACAGTGGCCTCATTTTCCATATACCATTACTGATTTTAGTTTTTCAACTAAACCACTTTTCTGTCCGGTCAATACTTCTGCCATATGTCTGCAAATTGCAATGCATATTTTCCAGTTTATCTAGGATTGGTTTGTGCCTTCAAGAAACAACTCAAATAAACATTTCCCAGTTGTGCAATCTGACGATGGCTTACAGAACAAGGCATCATCCGTTATCGATCGAATGGGATGAAACATTAAAAATTGAGCACAATGTGACACATCGGTAGACTCATCAAGCTGGCTATAAGTAAATTCACTATGTTTAAGTTTTTGCCTTATTTGTTACCGAATGTTATCAGTAATTTCCTAAATTCGTGTACTGCAGTTTCAGCACTGATCATAATATCGCACACAATATCATATGATCGATTTGATTGAGCATATCAATCGCACTGTGCAGAACAAGCTCTTCAGCAATGGTATGTGGCGTACTTTTCTTAGCTAGTCTTAATGCAACTTAATATGATGCACAAAGAGCTTTTCCTAATATTTATAATATTCTCCTGTTGAATCTTAAGTACGGAAAGTTTGCGTGTTCTCTGAAATAGCTCAGTAGGTTTATTTTTGCAGTTGGATGTTATGTTTTCAGCTGGATCATTTTTGAAGGCTTCATACTTGGGGCAGACAGTTTACAACACGCTGCGGCTGTTTTCCTTATACTGTAAATCGGAGCTTTAAATGGGAATCATATTTCCTATCCTTCCCCCTCTATTCAATGACTTCTAAAGAAATATATGGAATTTTTCCTTTTAGGCACTTCTTCATTATAAAACCAGATTAGTGGAAGTTTCAACTACGTTTATATTGCTGCAACAGATGGAAACCACATAAACTTCGCAAATTTAAAAGGTCGTGATGCTTGTTGCGTCAGTTACCCATTTAGGTATTTGAAATAAACAAATTTTAACTATTAACCTCAAACTTTAATTTCAGTATATGTTCCTCTGTCACACGCTGATCACATACGCCAGCTTAACTGTGCTTCCGTTTACTACAAATAAATGCTGATGATCACAGAACAACTATTAATTCTAGTCCAGTTTTCCTCAATATTTAAACATGGTGACGCCTAATCAACCATTTACATCTCACTACAATCAGTGCCGCCAAAATAAATTTATACAGCAGTTTCTTTTAGCTTCCTTCCTTCCCTTCTTTAGAGACTGAGAAAATAAATCAGAACCGAAAACAACGCTCCATTAAATTTCATACTCGGTTTGTAAGTAAAAACTTTAAGTAGCCACTAACAGGGATAATAAACCCCGCAAAATGTCACTAGTATTTCATCAACAACGAAGGATCGCGTTGCTCACACTGCTGGTAATATGGGGTTTAGTGCATGTATACGTGACATTTAAAAGTTTGAGAAACGCTGGACTAAGTGATGTGATTTCTTTTGATTAGTCACACGAGCAATACTGCATACAAAGTGATTCACGTATGATTGTTTTCCAAGAGTAGTAAATAGTGCTTAGTTATGTTTATGAAACAACTATGACTTCTACGTTTTCAAAGTTAACTGTAAGGTATTACATACAGCAGGGAAATAATTGCACATGTCTTCGACTTCATGAAGTAAGAGGCAGAGGTGATGTGGGGTAGTGCATAATGATGTACATATATAGAATTTTCACATCTCTAGGTCTGTTGCGCCAACTATACCAGCTTGCTTTTTAATAGCTTTTTTGGGCGGGGGGCGGGGTTCATTTCTCAGATGAAATGTTGCCTTTATCTTTTCAGCAAGGAAAATATCTTATTTTTATACCTGGGAGTGCCTCTTGTTTCATTCACAAGATGTTATCCCACAGGTTGAGGGTTATAACTACGGTACAGCTGTATGGTGGCGGGATGCTTGCGACAGAATGTGTAAGTCCCTCTGCTGGAACGGTTATAGTTGCACTGTTCGAACGGTTACCATGGATTTATCTTTCGTAATAGATACCTTTCAGATAAAGCACTGTTCACTCCACGTGGAGTAATCATGTATCTGTCATTTGTGATTCCTGCGAATTCCATTGGCTGAAGTAACGCGTTCATTGGTGCTTAGCACACGAACGGGAGGCGCGTCAGTACCCCTCTCAATGTTATAAGAATAATCAGTGAGTTATCTTAGAGGTTTCTGTTAACAGAGATAAATCCATGGTAACCGTTCCAGCAGCGCGACTATAGGGCCGGGAAGCGGCGGCAATTCCCCTCTCACTCTTACAAGAATAAACAGCGCGTTATCTGAAAGGTTTCTATTGCCAAAGATAAAGCCATGGTAACGGTTCGAGCAGCGCGAGAATAACCGCTCCAACAGCGGGTTCTATAACTACATTTTTTTATCATTAGCTATTACTAAATTCGAAGTTCAACAAGCTCCAGTAAGTCCCCGAATAGGCTTCACGGTTAGTCTTCAGGCATTTGCTTGGTTTTGTATGGAAAAGGGTTCGTTATGCTTACATTTACTCGAAGAGCCAATGAACGGTGTTTGCCGCCGTTTCATAATTGAAATGTGCATCACAAACTTCCTATCATATTACTGTACATTGGTTTCGTTTTATACCGATCACGCTTAGTATGACGTCACACTCCGGGTGGACTTCTCGGTGCCTTTTCACGCTTGGCGGATTCCAAAGAATCACTTACATAAGGCTCCACTAAAAATAATAATTGCTATGCATAATTTGTGCCAGGTGAAAAAAAAAAAAGCCGTTGGATGTAAACAAATGCAATGAGTGAATGACTGTAGAAGAGGAGAGAAATAGTCAATACATTGTTACATTATCATCTCAACATTTTAAATTAAATGTGATATATGCATGCATTTCTCGGATATATGAATTATTAGGCTATATTTATTTGCGATCAAGGAATGCGTTTATTACTAACACTTTTTAATGCAGGTGAGTCGTGCCACAAATGTTTTTCAAGGATAATATAAGGGACTTTTTGCATATAGCGTTGCCAGGATTCATTGTTTGGCCATGAAACATTTACAGAAGGACTTGAAGAGAAAAGCATACACCTAAACGAGGGTTCTCTTTGTATTTCACCATCCGTTTCTGCAGGCCAAAGTCTGGAGGTGTGAAAACGACATCGAAGTGTGTGCATACCAACCACTTAACAGGCGGGTAAAGGAGGAAAATAGGGAAGGGCATCTAGGATTTCACGCTGACTAGAATACCCAACGCTGATACAACTCCCAGGCACATCTTATCGCTATACTCAGAAAACTCAATCACAAGATGGATACTAGTGTGATGTTTACATCTAATGCTTTAATGCTTGATAGGCAATGGATATATATTTTTACCGTTGATCGAAAAACGAAATGTAAGAGTAACGAGATTCGTGGCATATATAGCTGCATCATTCTGCATTACAGAGTTTTCATGCAGTTTTCTCTGGGATGCAATTACATCGCCTCGCGTTAGGGAATGCATGGCTTCATACAACTTTATTTGCCGAGAAGATGGAGAAGCGCTTTCATGCGGAAATTTCATTTTAAACATCTCGCCGTAAAAGGCAGTGCCAGGTAACGAGATCTGTGTAAGAGAAAGTTATTCCAATGAAATATCGTGTATCGTAATTTAAGTGTTTTTCCTCTCCCGCTTCTTCAGACGCTTGGTTACCTTGGTAACAGTTCATTCACTCTCCTCTTGTTTCCTCGTTTGTCCCGATTTGTCGACTGAAAGTGCTCCTGTAGCTTGGCGATACGAATCAGCCAGTGCAAACGAGTTAGTGGACCGGAAAGTAAAATAAAATGCAATGGCTAACGGCAATGGAAGAACGTGCCCTCATGGGTGGCAAAGATGTCACGGAGGTTTGGAAAGTGACTGTCAATAATTTAAAGGTGAAAGACAAAAGAAAGAACCAGACTATAAATCAAATCAAGGAGAAAGATCCAAACACAGTTTACACAGAATAGGGTCATTTTTCATCGGCATGTTTAATTGCTGCGGTCTCACGAAGATGTTTTTAATGAGTAAATCCAAGAGAAGCTGCTGTAATGTCTTAGTTATTTAGTTACTTGTTTATCAACAGACTTGCGTTATTAAATTTCCAATACGATGCTTTGTAGCGGTGAATGAGGGTTAAATATTATTTAGTCTCGTAGGTCATATTGGATGGTGAACGAAAGAAGCGATACTTGAGCTTTGGTTGCTGTACAGAATGTTACCTCTGATTAATTTCAGGTAAGTGGACACCAAGTTACCAGCTACTGTTTACTGGTTTGTTCTAAATTACTACTCCCAAAGTTAAGAAAAGGTATTCGTTTAGTCACCAAAAGTATCTGACAAATTGTAGATATAAATATTTGAGCGGAGCCATTTGTCATCGAAATTATGGTCCTTATCGAATAACTGAAACCTCTCATGCAACTTGCGCATCCACATGAAATTTGCCGTCTTTAGTTCCATTGGTTTAATCAAAGTTACGCTTATCCAGCCAAAGTTTCTTTTTCCAGGATTACACAGTTCGTTGTTGTACATCGAGAGTATCACCTAATACATGTGTATCCGAGTTCTAAAGCTCAGAACCGACTACAAAAATATTTAGAATGTCACAAAAACTGTTGCATAGTCAGTCCTACTCAAAACTTCATATAACCAGTCGACAGAAACATTGGAACACCATGCCTTCTTGGTCAAACAGAGAAGTTTAATTAAGAGAAGCATCTGAAGGTACCAAAAATATTTTTGGTGCACACTCTCTAAAACAGCTGCCTGCCGGACTGTTACCATGCCGAGCAATAGTACATCAGCGGTCTATACCGTTAAATTTGTCATGGAAATCTGTAACGGCTGAAATATAATTCAGATGGTAGTGACCAGTCATACCACCCTTAACAAAGCTTTAAACAGCACACTTGATAATGAAACAAGAAATATAGGTCAGCATTGTTTTCTGTGTTAATCATAACCGGTCTTTAAATGCAATCGATTCCTTCTCATACTATTGCCGAAATTTTCCCGGCAGCTACTCAGTGTTCTTGATTCAGATTGAAGTTTCTTCGGCATTTGCTCTCATAGTTTGGCATACGCTTATTTATTAGTAAAGAGCGCTCAGAATAAGACCTGAGTCAACACTATCTTAGGAGTAATTGGTACAGCTCGTGCCATAGGATTCAGTCGTCTGTGAGAATATCAGCTGTGCCATTTATATTTATCTCGCATTTAGTTTATAAAACTAAGAGGTTTTATTAAAAACTATTGTATAAACCACATACGCTAAAGCCGTACTCTGCGCCCTTGAATCCATAAGTAGCTATTTTCAGTGCAGCAGGTAATGAAAGGCGTGTGGGAACCATTGTCTGCAACAAAATTGTATGTGGATTGACAGGCTTCAGTTAGAGCCTTGGCATCAAAAGCGAGCATTAAAGCTCCAAATATACCAGGCATAACGTATAATTTATTATTTAATATTGTTTTATATTAATGTTCTTTCCGCATCACAAAATGGTAATTGGCAGCTATTCATAAAGTAATTTTATAGGGAGCAAGTTTATTTCCCAATGTACTCTGCAGGCGACATTACAATGAATGCACTCGTTCGCCAGCAAACCAATGCGACATCTGTCGAATAGTACGTGAAACTGCCATGGTATTCAAATCCGAAGGCAGAAGTGAGTGAATGCGTTTTGTGCAAAGCGCCCGAAGCGTGTTATAAAATAATGCAACAAAGCAGACACTGCTCTAATAAAATCGACAGGCTGTACCACTCAGGCTAGATTGTTTGTAACAGGCTTTGAATTCAGTATCCATTGCACTCCTTTAACACAATAAGCCTTGAGTGCACATCCTCCACGCTGATCATATTTCCCAATTTGTTTTGGAAGATGAAGACGGCCCATGTGGGCACAAGCCTTTCGGTACTGCTTACTCAACTAAAACGAAAGTTACAAATAATATGCTTGTATCTGTTAGCCTTATAGTGACCCGCATATTATATAGCTTTTAAGCCTCTGCCGTTTTTTGTTAAGTTCGACTTTTGTAGCCGCAAGACTATACCAATTTTGTCTGAGGCAGAAACGGGTAGGCCCAGATCAAAATATGCTGGTACTGCGATAATGATACCCTTGATGCACTGGGCTCAGTTTGTCATTTAAGACAAACTCATCAGAAGAAGATTTTCGGTATGGAGTAGCCCCAAATTTCATAAAAAACATGTTTATTGCATGTATTTAAAGGGAAAAAACCAATCTTCGGTAGAATAAATATGTAAATTGAAAGGAAAATAGTAATACTGTTTATATTTACTACCTGCAGTATAAAGGATAAGGGTAAAACTAATTGACTCAGCAGGGTGTGAAGCGGAGGTGTACAAATATAAACAAAACCACCGAGCTTTGTATCCACCTCAATGCCCTGTCTTTATACCCTGCTGTCTCTGCCGTGATTCTAAATTACTTATGTTGCTTACCCAAAAGTGTTTTAATGCCACTGGATGTGATAGCATAAACTGAAGATACAAGTAAAAAGGTTATACCTCACTTATGATTCTTATACACAAATGGAACAATATACGACATGCTTGTACAATGACTTCTGTTTTGGGAGAAGAATTTGATTTACTTTATTTCATATTAAGCTCTGTGATTGAAAAATAATATGAAATTTGCTGATATTAATCATGATTTGGTAACAGAAAAAGGCACTAACTCGATCTGATCGCCAACTCCATAATGTACGGGTAGCATTTACTTTTAAGCCCTTGAACGCTCCCTCCCTGCATAACGCAAATGCTGGATATCTCCGTACTCTTGGCCGCGCTGTGGTCTAGTGGTTAGACCGCTTGTCTCTCACCAAGGCGGCCCAGGCTCGATCCCAGGCGACCGCATGTGAGATTTGTGGTAGACAAGGAGCTGGGGCGAGTTTTCTCCGGGATCTCCGGTTTCCCCCGCCATCTCATTCCACCGGTGCCCCATCTTCATTTCATGTATCATCCCCATGCAGCAAAAGCGGGCGTTAAACACTATACATAGCTATACATATCTCAGTACTCGTTCCGCCCATTTCATTCACATCTGCATACCTGGATTATTAAAAAAAAAAAAAGCTTCCTTTTATGCTTGTGTTAGTTCTGCTAATAGTATTACTGAACAGTTGAAAGCGAGAAATAAAAAAGCTATATTTTAGTTCTTCTGCAAGCAAATTATATGAGTTACCCTTAACGTGCACCAAAACATTCATTTAAGGTTCGAATGAAAGTTCAAACAAATAAATCGCTGTACCCTTGTATACGTGCTGGGAACTTAGTGGCTTTTCTAAGCTGAGTAAATTGAAATAAGACATTTGTTGGTTTTGGTGAGCTAAAGGGCGTCATCTCTATGCAAACTTATTGAGAAAATTCTTTTAGCAGAGTTCCTGACCTTGGGTGAAGTTTAAGCGGTAAGATCTGCCCACAAGATGCTGCCGATGACAATGTGTCTTTGATAGAAACTCGCGAAGCTGCCCTCAGGTGTAAATAGAGGCAGGGCTTAGACTTGATCCTGTAATGCAAAAAGCAGATGCAAACATAAGATTACGCGGCGACAAAGCGGTCCAAAACACACAGTTGGTGACCGGTTTCTTCAAGTGTTCCACTTCCACTTGAGAATGTACAGAGAATATTTATGAGAGTTGACGTCATCGCTTGAGCCACACATGTTGCGAAAGGCCCCATGTTTGCACCCTCAGAAAGCAGGTGTGTCCTTGGTTCGAGCATTATGTGCTGCAGTCTTACAAAGTTCTCCTTTGCGTGAGGCTTCTGTTTATAGCCATGACACTAAAAGTAAATTAGAACCTGTCGACTTCTGACACACGTTTTATGACCATGAGGTAATGGGTTTCATGGAACGAGTGTTGTATAATAGTTGCCGGCGTGGTAATATACGCCCAACCTGCAGTCGAGAGACCGCGGGTTCAAGGAGTGTCAGCAAAGGTTGAAAGGAAACTGGCGTATCTCTCTTACATATCTTAAATGCGGTAATTGGGTTCCTAATTTGATTTACCCGGACTTATCACGAGGACCAAGTTATTTCCCAACTAGCATCTGTATGTTGAAAATAAAATGCACGAACATTCAGTGTCTGTTTTGTGTGTTCAAGAAGTAGAAGTCTTTTCATCGACATGGACTAGTTACGATGGTTAACGCAGTTGAAAATATACCATTTCGTTCATCATTTAAAGTTTTCTGCAGGGACCGAAGTGTCAAGGGAGTCACGGCTGTGGTCTGCTCAAACCTCGTGTTAGGTATGAGCACATGCAACGCAAAATTAATCTAAGCAAAACCACAATACCACTCCGTGGAACATGCCTTTACGCCCAATGCGCACTATGAACGTTGGTATTGTCGAAAATAATCGCTAATGGCAGGAGGACATGTTGCACCGACCTCTACGGATTAACCCACCCCCCTCCCTTCCCGCCACCTCCACGGAAATGTTGCTCTCCCCCCCCCCTATCACTTCTTTTCCTTTGTATTGCATCTTCTTAACCGACGGTAAATAAAGAATTGAATAATTTCGATAAAACATGTTCGTTCTTGCTTTTTATGGATAGCAGATTTAGCTTGCTCATTCCATATTGTGTAAAGGACTCGTCCGTAAATTTTTTCCTGTACTAGTCACGAAAATTACAAACTATGAAAGTAGATCTTACGGATACTCAAGAAGGTAACATTTTAACTGTAAGAAATCTGACCCGAAAACTCGGTTCTGTAATTCTAATTGGGGAACGGTCGGTATTTTATCTATGCAGTTGTTTGATTTACAAGGTCAGATGAAAATAATTGTTCTTCGTTGGTGAAATGTTACCATTGTTCGACAGTTATTCTAGCTCAAGGCTGAAAAACCACATTAATTGTCCATGATAGTTTATAAAGCAAAATCCAAGGTAAAAGCCTGAAATCCTGAAGAAATGTAGATTGTAGAAGTTAGTGTTTTAATACATGTTTGCGCTCGAAAGGTATTTTTTATCATAAAATTATGTAGAATCTTCCGTGATGCATTCGTTGAATGTCGCTTAGTGTTTACATGAAATTTATAAATTGATTATTATAGGAATTCTCTCTTGCGTCAGTAAATAGGGAAATTTTCTCTACGAATCTTGGAATTTCCCCCAGATCCCTTTCCCTGTTACTTGTTTGCATAAAAGGCAACAAGGAAAACCTCCAGGAGGAAGAGTTGTGAAGTAGGAGAACAGTTTAAGAGGTAGCATGGCACGGTTTGTTGAAGGTTGAATGATGCAACTCCTCGTGTTAGGGCTCCAGCTGATACGCTATGTAGTTGCCGCTTTGTTACGTAATTAACGAGTTGACAACGCTAAAATACACCACAGGTTGGTAAGGCATGTGAACACAATTGTTCATTACCGGAACATCCCTTTGCGTAACCTGGTAAATACTCTTTCTGGGTAGTTTTTTTTCTACTTCGCATGTAGTAGTACCGTATGCTGAATGATAGATTCATTTTAATGATAACAGGAATTAACGACAGTAGTATAAAATATTATGGGTTTTATGTAGTTACTAGCAGTTAGCAGTTATTTGGAATTTCAGCGCTAGTAAATTACAGTTGAACAGTACTGAAGCACACTCGTAGTTTGGGCTGCAATGACAAGTACCGTAAGGCATAAGGGTTATTCATGTAGAAGCTGGATTAAACAAAGGCAGATAAGAAGGATTGGTCATTACCTTTAAAAGGGAAGGTTTACTGTTAACTGGAAATGTGGGAGTGCTCTACGAGAAGCACTCTTGGTCAGGAAATCGACAGGAGCCGTGGTGTTTAGGGAAACGGCGGGATAGGCAGGTGATGAGGTGCGTGTGATGTAAAACTGAGCAACGTACGTAGGCAAACGCGCGTGTGTGTGAAACTCCATACAAGAAGGAAAAGCAACTACGAATAAAGGAATCGGAAAACGAAGCAGTCTGTTGTGTACCACTCCTGAGATCAAAGATTCTTACTAAGACCCTGAGCTAGTTACGAACCCTGAACCCCTCATAATAAATTCCTTGAAACTAAGTCCACGCCTGTGCCTTTCCAACAACGCATAACTTCTCAAAAGGAATTGATTCGGACATAGATAATGTTTGAGGCAGGAACCGTAAGCACATATGCTCATTACACTTTCCTGGTAACTGAACTTTCGGAAATACTTCCTTAATGTATGTATTAGAATTTTGTTACATATAGAGTAGATACTGACAGTAACCTCTTTCTGTAAACGCATTTATGGGCTCGTTGCACTTACCTAAGGTCCACGTAGTACCTCAGGATCAAAATCATCACAGAAATTTTCGACGAGTGTGAAAGTAATGTGAACTAGCGAGAAATTGGACGTACTTGCTCAGTAACATGTCTGTACGGTAAATTGCCCAAATTTTGTAATAAAATATTGGCTGCACTACTAGCATTTTTCAAACAGCATGAAAACTAATCTTGGGAGGACAGTGGCCTTTCCGGGAAAACTTGCGATCAAGGGCCATCTCCATAAATTTTGGGGATATATATGACCAGAGGTCTGGAACCAATTCTATATGAACCACGTGATGTTTGGAATGTTAGATATCCAGTAGCCGCATGCTGTAATAAATTAATTTTCCTTTCACTATCATCAGATTGTTTCTGCCCTCTCTCCTTCCCTTCTTCCATCCTTCCTTCGTCATCGCTCACTCACTCACTCACTCACTCTCTCACGGGTTTTCGTCATCTGTTTAGAATAGATAAAGGTTTGATCAGCAATTGCCATCAAAGTAACACTGAGATATGGATATGCCAACGAACTGAAGAAACGTCTGTCGCGGGTATTAATGTGTCTTCATCAATACTATAATTTTGAGCATGTGCTTTGAAGATAATCAATTCTCCAAGAGATGGTAACTGAAGGGCGAATGAATGTTTTAATTTACTTTAATTTGGGTTTCGTAGTGTTTCACTGTTAGAATGAACAATATAAAAATACTGCTGTACATGGAAGTGATTTATGTTAAGATTCTATACAGGTATCTTCCTAGTATATTTGTATATACTGGGTTTTATTACTAATTTACACTCCCACTTCCATATTTGTGTATACTATTCGCTAAGTACTATCATCCTTTTTATGTCTGCTGTAGCCAGCTACTACTTAATATCTGTGAAATTAACAAATTTTCATAAATGTTTTTCAGCTATTAAAATAGTTAGAAACTTGAATGTTTATGTTCCGACGTATCTGACGCTTGGTTCCACACTTTATCGTAAAAGAAAATGTATTTGTGTGCACTCTTAGCGAACCATTCTATATGGAGCTTAATTTTGCTCAAATGCCTCTTTATCAGGCTAGAAGTTCTTTTACATACCGTTAATCTACGAAACTCCGGCTTTACTTCCCTTGCAAAGGAATCCATGCTGATTATTTTTACCCAGTCGGAGCAGTGCGTTCATATCGCAATAATACGAAATAGTTCATAGAAATAGTTAATTGAACATAATAGGCACTGAGTAATCTTATATTATAATGAATACTTACAGCTTTTTGTACAATCTTTTTCATTAGTAGACCGAACGTATTTCTCCTGAATAATATAACATGTAAAAGATAAGCGACATACAACTGAAACATCATATTGCATTTATTTCCAAGTTAAAAACTCTTAATGTACATAAACACCTTACAGAGTCGTGTATTTTACGCCGGAAACGACTTGGTATTTCAATATGTTGACCATAGCTCACATAAAACATAGGAACTATGGTCGTTCATATATTGTATGGAATAAATGTAATTATACACTGCGGTGCACCAGGTGATAGCACAATGAATATGAGAAATTGAATGATGTCAAGATAGAGGACTATACTGCAGATACGCGATAGGTCATCAGTCCCAAGTTCTACCCATTTGGAAGACTGCTTAACGCAAGGAACAGTCAAGAACTGTACTTATTTCCTGCACCGCGTTTGCTTTCATTTATACACCGTGTTCACTGCTCTAATTAATTGTGTTTCACTTAAAGAGTTCACAAAGATTCGGTTTCTCTTTCCGGTGCTAAAACTGGTTGCAAGCCGGTTTCTGAATGTTGTAATTACGGTTCGGCGAGCGCAGCGGAAGTTTTCACAGTTCTTCCTGAAGCGTTGTCTTTTTGTTTAACTTTCACTCGCATTAATTCATTCCCATTAAACGCTTCTCGATTGTGTATTGTCTGCCGAGCGGCACGATTATGTCGTTTTCATGCAGAATCATGATCCACGTTTTGTATTCATGAGTACGATACAGGGAGTACAAAAAGCTCAATAATATTGCATAACGCGTTTCGTATTTCTGAGAATAAAATTAGTATTCAGTTGACTAGAATTTTTTTTTTCTGTTCTGAGGGCGGCGCTTGTTAGTCCAGCATATGAGGTGATACTGTGACTTAACACGATGCAATAAGTGCCCGTCAGATCAGCTTAGATATTTAGTCGTCTTCCTGTACTCGTTGCTTTAGTAAATTGCTGACAGCTTCGTTGGGGTAGTGAAATTCTCTGCCATCAAAGTTATTATCAATTTATTGGAAAGAAGTAGCGATTTCATTGGTAATATCAACATTGGTACTGTGACCCCATGAGACATGTTTTTGTTGATACACGAGGATACATTTTGTGATGGCGTCTCACTAACTGACGACGGAGAACAAGCACGTAATTTTGAAGAGCTCAATTAAGATCACCCACGTTCTGTTAGCAGGATGTGCGTTCTTAATCAGTGACCGCTCTGGCTTCAATTGCCCACAAAGACCCACTACAGAAACCTCTGAAACAGTGTTCTAGTTTCCCGCTAGAAGCTGCATGCCTTCTTCTGATAAGATCTGTTACAGCTGCATTCCGAAGTAATGAAAACGTGCGCCTTGTCCTTCAAATTGTGTTCACTTTTAGAACGAGCAAGCTTGGGCCTCACGATCTGTTTTGAAATTGACTATTTGTAGCTTTCCATTAGGAACTTAAATGGTATAATCTTAGATGGAACGAACAGTTCAGATACAAATCGGGGAGTGTCTTATAAATGTGAAAACGTATGTATAGTGACAGCTGATGGAGGTGAAGAGGGGAGAAACTAAATGTTTTTAGCCCATTGTGCAAGGGAGAAGCACAAGAGTTGTCCCTGTAACTGGAAAGAAAAGATGGCATGATATTTATTTTAATGTATCTGTTATTTTCGTATTAACTGGATAGTATAGGTTTTAAATATTCTGATGGAGGAAGATGTCACTGTTACCATGCCGAAACTCTATATGGCAATTCTGCATATACTTAAATGGGAGGGATGCAGAAGCAGTACTGGCAATGTATGTAGCATAACCAAGCTTTTTGTAAGCGAAAACATTCAGGTAGCCATGCATTATACCAAGTATTGTGGGGCTACTTGAATCTATTTTCTAAGAAGCTCAGTAGATGAGCGTCCCAATTCTTGGAGCTTCCCTGTAATTAAAGATGATGTTTCTGTATTTAAGAACCAATTGTCATTGTAAGAAATTACGACCAATTTAGGGCACTAGTCATGCAGGATCTCGTTCTAAAGGCTCAAACCATGAACCACCAAGTAGGACACAAGATATGGTTTAAAATGCAGTGTTGCTACAAGATTTAGGAATGTTCCAGCTATGCGTCTCACACAAAACATCCAATTGATAGCCTTATCTTATTTTGAGAAGGAGCAGAGGCTATAGCTGGCAACAATTTGAAATGAGCATACTGGTTATTTTAATACGGAACAACTTTTTTCTCGAATGTTACCAGTACAGGTTTTGCAATCTCTTGTGTCTAAGCGATATCGATAGCCTGTAAATATCTATCCCAGCCAACTGTAAAACATGGAAAGAATTTGCTGGAGATAGCTGCATTATATAAAAGAGTAGATAACTCATTGGATTGGCCTTCGGCATCAGAAAAACAGATCCAAATCACACTCCACCTACTGCTCCAGCAGTTTCTTGTGTCTCCAAGGTAACTAACTAGTGTTTCATCCACTCATAAATTTGGAAATATAATCCGCAAAGCTACACCACATGCACGTTATTCTTTCACCAAGGTCATTGGTTGCATGTATTATTGTACAATGATTGCTAGGTCCCTCATTTTTGTTTGTTCAAACAGAATCCAACTGATGTCTGTGTGAAACTTAAACGTTGGACATGCATTTGGATCTAATAGAACATATTTACTGATTACATATTTTCATTACTTAATTTTACATAAATTCACTTAGAATTTGACATGACACATATGTTTCCCTGGTAAGTTATCTCAATAAGGTGGTTTACCTCTTGCATAAATATAAAAGAGTCAGCTATTTGTCGTAATCATACCAGATTACTATAAACATCAAATTGGATATTATAAAATCTTAGTGCTGTTGAATCGAAAGGTAATATTTGTCACAAGGGGCACCGTTGTCCAGCAACAGCGTCTGCCAATTTAGTTTTAAATTTCTGTTTCAACTCTCAGGTGAGAAAGATTCATAGGTAGAAGTCGCAGATAAAGACCATTATTAAAGGACGATTTGAGAGGATGGCAGTGAAGCTTTGTTGGATCCTGTAATCAACACAATGAGCATTAGCTTCTAACAAGGCCGTACTATGTGATAATGGCCATATAAACGTGCAATAGCTCAGAACACCGTGTCTAATACTGGCAATTTCCAGAGCATGTCGATTTCCGATAGCGATAGGCACAACAGAAACGTGCCGACCGAGCCCTTCTTCATGCCCCATCAGGCTAGTCATCCAAGATCAAACGGATATGGGCACGCTGTCCTCAGGACCGCGTCAGCGCACTTCCTGGTCGAGACGTTTCGTAAGTCTTGATGCGACGTATCTAATGTGCGGTGAAGTACAGACACTTTCTATCCACTTGCCTGTCAAGATGCCTGCATTCACATTATATGAGATCAGTGACACTGGTCGGAGTTTAACCCGTCTATGGTTCAAAGGACAACGTATATTTCTCATACAAGTAGGTCTGTATCTAGCCTTTCGTGAAAAGAGAAAATATTGGTGAATTAAATGTTGACGTAACGTATGTATATATTGGAATCAGCATTCAGAAGAGCTTCCATAAACTAGGCAAGGACTTCCCCTTTTATATTAGTTTTATATCTCTTGATTTATTTCCACTTAAACATGCACACACTGACTCTTAAGTATGGCATTGGTCTAATAGATTTACGTGCTTTGGTCATTCACAGGAACAGTTCAAATGAACAGTAAAGAAATAGAACGCCTATCACAAAATGAGATAAGGCAGAGAAGCACAACTTAATATACCAATCTAAATAATAACAAAGCACTAAACAACAGGTGAAGCATATATTGTTGTCCTCTATATGGTTCCCTTAGATCATGGACGAAAAAAAGAACACTTGCATAACTAAATAAAATAGATTAGAACTAGGCAAAGCATAACCCTGTTTATTCCCTACCTTCTTAGCAACCCCTTGTTGCATACCACTGTATTTCTCGCCTGCTATTAACGTCCAACATGACCTAGCGGTGAAAGCTTTCCGTAAGTATTTTAACATTATTAACTGAAAATGGAGAACATAATATCCATCTTCTTAAATTGTTTTAACTTGGCAGCCGGTAGTAGCATACTATAGTTTTGCTAATTGTAGATTAAAATAGGACGCATGCTCAATTTTCTGCCCAGCGGCAATACTGAAATCTTGTTTTAAGGGCGAAATGGTTTTTAAATAACACCAGATTACACCAAATACTAGGCATACTAAGAAACCTTGTTTAAGCTGCCTAGCCCAGCTAGGAATCAAACCTGGGATCCCTCGCAATGAAGGCGGATGCTTTACCCTCTGAGTTTGGGATCAGTCAATGTTCAACTTATGTAAACTAAGTCATATACAGCATAAGAAATAAGTGTTCAGTATATCACAAAAGCAGATACCTTAACCTAATTATCAAGCACTCGTAAAATTTGGCAAGGATTATGTGCCAGCAGTACTGTTATCACGACTACTTTATTTAACTCGCTGTTTAACAATACAAATGAGTTATCTGAAAATTTGAAGTAATTCTGTACAGTAAGGCACATTTTTGCGTAAATAGAAACTTGAATTAAAATAATGTTACAAGAGAAAAGTCAGTGAATTATTAGTGGAAGTCATTTGTATTGCTTTGGTCTTACCGGGTTTGATTCTGGAAATATATATATCGAAATGATATAGTGTTTTAGAATTCTAAAATATGCATTGTAATCTGAGGCGCAACTGTACACTTTAGTATGGATGTGTCAAATGGGAATAAGAGCGGAATGTTAAGTATGTCAGGATAGATTGCTGAGAATGTAAGTTAGCTCAGAGAGCGGAATATTTCCATATTACATTCGCATTGTCTTAATACACGCTACTACAAAAAATAGCCCATATAGCTTCGAACTACAGACCAAGAAAAACACTGGGAAGAGTTTCTGTGAGACAGGAAAGACCTGCCTGAGTGAATCTGGCCGTGGGAGAAACACGAGCATAAATGGCACAGTTGTGTGTTTACGTTCGCAGCAGAAATGACACCAGCAGACGCTATGGAGAACAGAATCGCACTCTTATGGAAGTTGATAAGGTATGATTATACAGCAGTGGTAATGAGAACGGTTTTTATAACCAAGAAACAACTCTCCAGATGCGCTTTTGTTTAGAGGCTCATGGCTCTGCGGCGAGAAGTGAACAGTGGTGCCAGGTAGTATTAGCCAAAAGTCGCCAAATTCTACGATGAAAAATCGCCAACAAAGACATTGTGTCTTGGAGTAGTACTAGCATGAAAGTTGTGTTCTATGAGGTGAAACATAGGGAAGGTTTTATTGTTGATGCAGTGCAAAGAAAGAAGTAATTGGAGAGTGGGTATATTGGATTCAAAATGGAATCTCGTGAAAAACTATGTAGCAATAAAAATGTTGACAGCCAAGAGTATGAGTAAGGAAGCAAAGTAATGGGCAGAGGACTAGGAAAGTGAATAGAGAAAAGGAGAGAAAGTAGTCGAAATAGAATTCTGATGCATGCAGACGAGGTGCGAATCATGGCATGTTGGGACCTTAAGAAAAGTTGCCAGTGAATTTTAAGAAATATATCCGTAGATATGCAGTCGTTATGTTTGGAAACTTATCGCTAAGTGACTTAAAAAGGACTACTTTACAAAAGTACAACTGATTCCAGTGAGTACTAAGGCTGTAGGATCAGCAGTTTTCAATCGCAAATTATGTGGATGTTTGAAGAGGAGGCAAATATGGTACAGAGAACGTTCTTAACGCAAAAACGTCTAGTGACATGATAAATATCACCCTTCAACGAATGAAGTACATTCCCAGAAAATGAAAACGTACTGTTCAACCTAAGCAATAAATCTCGTTTTCAAAACGGGTCGAAAGACTTCGAATCAACGAGAAGCAGAAAGCGCCTCAACACTGATTAAATTCAGCGTTTCCAGATATGTTGCCAAATCATTCTGATTTTTACTTTATCTGCAACTTACACATGTAGAAGGTGAGAGAGAGAGAGAGAGAGAGAGAGAGAGAGAGAGCGAGAGCGAGAGCGAGAGCGAGAGAGCGCGAGAGCGCGAGAGCGAGAGAGCGAGAGAGCGAGAGAGCGCGAGAGCGCGAGAGCGCGAGAGCGCGAGAGCGCGAGAGCGCGAGAGCGCGAGAGCGAGAGAGCGAGAGAGCGAGAGAGCGAGAGAGCGAGAGAGCGAGAGCGAGAGCGAGAGAACACAATCTAAGGATCTTATAAATAATATTGATATTTATTCCAAGAAATTTCCCCCCAACTATTGGGCTCACATTACACGCACGCATCTTTATATTTTATCAAGTGTCAGGATTGAATCCGTTTAACACAGCATAGCTATGCTTGAGATAATTTAACATCAGCAATAAAGTCCTGAATTTTCTTCTAAAGGCTGTGAAGTCATTTTTATCATGTTTGGATGATGTATAACTGAAAACCGTGAGAGTTAAATAACAAACTTATTGTAGAAAATAATGCAGTTCTGGTTAAAACACAAAATTTTTGTTAAATAACATGTTATGACATTAACCATTTCTGAGATGTTCAGAAATATTGGTTTGAATTTAACAGTAGTTTTATCATACATTTTTTGTAATGCAAGTCACCATCTCTTGTTTGGATAATATCAGAACCAGCCTTAGCGACTTTTTTGATATCGGTTTGACTGTCGCTTCAGCATCTTGTGTTCTTTTAGTACGTTCAACGAAATGTGCAATGAAACCATGTTATTTATTCTTTAGTAAGAATGGCTTATGGAAAAGGGAGTTCAGAAAAACATGTGAGTAACCCTTTTTACTCCAGATTGCGACTTAGATGTTTAAGTGGAGAAACATGAAATACGCTTTGAGGATTAAAATATTAAATACTGTTAAAGATAGTAGAACACTATGTCTTTGAGGCATATATAGAACAGATTGTGTAATTTTTACACTCAATTTTGAACTAAAAGGAATTGTTCAATATTTGTGTTCGGTTTATTTATTCACTCATTGAAACTTATCATAGTTTTAGTTATATATCTTTTGACAACAATAATTATCTGTACTATCCCTATGTCTTCCGAATATTCCCGAAAAGAATATCGACAGTAATTTGTCCCCACTTTCTCGAAACAGACGTAGGTACTATAGGCTAAAGAAGCTTCCACGAGAGTTACTGCTTACAGAAAGCTTATCATCACTTTAGTATCTGCATTGTTCTAGCATGATGGAGCTATTACACGTCATTAATCGCGTTAATTGACCTTAGCGGTGCCTTTTATGGAGTAGATATAGGTTACTGGGTGCTAACGGCAGATGTACGATGCGTAATAAAACGCGAATGCTATATGCTTGAAATTTCAATGTGCACATTCCGTATTTGAGAGACACACGTGTTGTATATTCGCGTTATAGAAGTTGGTTGGAAGTATGTTTCTGTAACTCGCACATTGAAGCCTAAAATAGTACTTTATTTTATAAAGGGAAGTTAAAGAATAACACATGAAAGCTCTCATAAAAGAGAATGCATAGCTTTGGATTTTGTATATTAATATTACATTGCTTCATTGAATACGGTCTTACGTTTTATTAGCAAAAATCTACATGTAGCTATTTAGCTGTTGTGGATAATTGTTTAATGAATATGTAAATACCTTACAATATGTAATACCTTACATATACCTTATATGTTCAAATTTAACTTGAACTGTTTAGCATGACACTTTCAATAGGTCTCTTAGACAAATTTGTTAAACTTATTTCTATTTAAATTGTCAATTTGGTTTGGTAATCTGTGGTAAAAGTTCATAGCTAGCGAGACACTTGATTTTAGCCAGTCGAAAATATTGTAAAGTTTTTTCGGACTTTCGTATTATTTTATGGTAATCTGGATCGATTGAGAATAGCAGCGTAGGTGAATATGCAGTATGCAGGTAAAATGATAAGCCTTTTAAAACTCCTAGATAATAATGATCATAATGCCATGGTAATTAATGCCTTTTCTAACTTCTATATACACTAGTAGACGAAATGTTCTATTCCACTCAAAACTTAGATGTCGAGTTTTCATCAGAAACGCATGTTTTGAGGTTCCTGAAAAAAAAAGCGGATGTATGCCCGAGAACTCGGCAAATCTCTAAGAGAAAGGGAGAGAAAGAGAGAGAGAGAGAGAGAGAGAGAGAGAGAGAGAGAGAGAGAGAGAGAGAGAGAGAGAGAGAGAGAGAGAGAGAGAGAGAGAGAGAGAGAGAGAGAGATAAGTCAAATACAAAAGTGTATATGTAGAAATTTAAGCATATAAGGCAAGGATTTTCAAGGAAGAAAGGGGAAAATATACACCCAAACTAACCTTTACACGTAAAGTTGAATTTTCTGTGAATATCCTGTGAATGAATTTTGTATAAACTAAACAGAAAACATTTTCTTGCACGAAAAATTTAGAGCTTATTCAAGTGTGTCTGTGTGCGTGCGCGTGTGCGTGTGTGTGTGTGTGTGTAATAGTTGTAGTTTAAATACTTTTTATATCTCAAAAGCTTTTTCAGTTTTGTATGTATAAAGCATTCTATGGGATTCTCCCCCGCCCCTGCGTGAGTTCTACCCAACAAACACTGACGTATGGGCTAACGGTTGCATGTGAAACAAAATCATACATGTAATAAAGTTCCTATTAATTTGAGGTTATTTCCATTCGGGCGGTTATTCTAATTAACGTAACGTGAGTAAAATAACGTTTTAAAATACGTATTACAGAGCTTTCGTTTCGACACGCGCCCGTATTTCGTAGATTTGCTTTCCCTTCCTCTCCGTGTATCGGCTAATCTGTTGACACGAATTCTGTACTGGATACACATTGATACTTTGCGAGAGCACATGTGGTAGTGTTACAATTTGTTAGTTCTGTCATATGCAGTGCCAAAAAGTTCATATCTTCGTGTATGATTCCTATGTAACCACAAACTCTTCTTAAAAAGTAAGACGGTCAGTTACAGAAGCTTCCTGGCTTTCGTGCACTTCATATAGGAACGATTTGTAATATTCTGAATAGATTTAGAGAATCGGAATGTAATTCTTCAAAATAAACAAATTTAAGTTGCCGTGTTCTTACCGAGCAAAAAGTGGATCACACTGTAGGAAAATTAGAACCACGTAATTTCTATAGCACCAACTGTGCTGAGCAATTGAAATAAAAATTAAAAAAAAAAAAAAAGAACCATGTTGAAAAAATGTTTTGAGAAAGCTTGCCACATTACTCAAACCATATGGATATATAAGGGATTATGAGAAATTAGGAAAGTCGTGTGTGACGCATCACAGTTTTGTTGTTTTTAACACAGTTTACCTTCCTAATATGATTATACAAGAGGGGACTAAATGGGATAGCTATATTGATTATTGGAAAGAAGCTAGCTAAGCGTCTTACAGTGACATTGTAAAAACGGATTATGCGCCTAGAGGATGCCAATAACTACTTAAGCCAAGAATTTGGCTGTCAACAAATTTCATCGCGAATCCTGAAGAGGTTGTAAACAACTCCATAGAGTAAATATTTCTTCAAAGAAACCTTGGCAGCACAGAAGGAAATTGCTTATGCATGCTACGTTTTGTTACATAGGTTATTTGTAGGGACTGGCATCATTAATGTTTTGTTTAGATTGCTTTACTCTCTTAATTAAGATGTTTGTGATTCAGACTTCAGATTTACATAAGAGTGACGTAATTGCCAGCCTCATTATTTGTAACCAGACGTTGCTGATATCTACCGAGCAAAAAACGAATGAACCTTTGAGCTTGTCTACTGCACAACTTAGCTGATGTAGCTGGTTGTGTATATTGTTTTGCACAAAACTGCGCATATCATTTTATTAGAACATTATTATTATTATTGTTATTATTATTATTATTATTATTATTATTATTATTATTATTATTATTATTATTATTATTATTATTATTATTATTATTATTATTATTATTATTATTATTATTATTATTATTATTATTATTATTATTATTATTATTATTATTATTATTATTATTATTATTATTATTATTATTATTATTATTATTATTATTATTATTATTATTATTATTATTATTATTATTATTATTTTGTCGTTGTCATATCGGACGACGAATGAAATGAGTGAAATGATGTTCAAATGAGCCCAGGGTCCATGGAACTTAGAGTTACGCGATATTCGTCTTTCAGGATAGGGAAACCCCGAAAAAACCTTAACGAGGTAACTCGCCCTGACCGATATTCGAACTCGGGGCAAACACGCTACCATCTACGCTACCGAGACGGGCATTATTGTCCTAATACAAGGGTATTATTATGTGTAATTTTCTTTCTCAATTACATATAGTAAGGTTTGTATTCCACCCAAAACCTCAGTACCAAGATTTCACTGGAAATATATTTTCAAGACTCCCTGAATTAAAAAATAACTATTGGAAAAAGATCTGTGTGTGAGTGCGTGCGTGTTTGTGTGAAAGAGAAACTAAAAAATGAAAAACTGGATACATACCAAACTTGATATTTAATATTTTCCAAGGATGCTACACTATAAAAAGACCCACCCCGGATTATAGATGGAAATTTTTTGGAATATCTTTTTTTATTTTATCAAATATAGCTCTTAACGATTTTGATTAAAGTAGTATATGTTTAAGATATTTTCATGACAAATGAAATGTAATTTTTTTTTAATTTCCTGAGAATGTCCACTTTTTTTTTTTTTTTTTTTTTTTTGGTAATTTACGCCCTCTAACTTTTTAAGTCATATCGGTCGATGAATGGAATGGGCGAAATGATGATCAAATGGGCTCAGGATCCATGGAGCTTAGAGTTACCCGAATTCGTCCGAATGCCCACTGAAGTCCTGACTTTTGCACAACTATTAAAAAGTAAGAGTTAGACGAAATCTTACCCCCCCCCCCCAAAAAAAAAAAGAAAAAGGCAATTCTCGTTAAAACACCTATGTCCAATACATATGTTGTGTATTTTACTATTTCCGGGATATTTCTTATTTGTTTGAATTTTCCAATACTTATATTTTTCTCAAATGCGAAATGTTTTTAATTTTTATGTCCTGGACATGCAAAGAAAATGGAAATGTCAAAGCTGACACATAGCGCCCAGCTCTTTAAATGTTTTACTATCACAGAAGGCTGCCATAATCTATTACCATTGTACTACCTGAAAGGAAATATCTAATAAAATCATTTGTACAAACATATACTTTGGTTCTATGAAGTAGAAGAATGAACTTTTTAAAGAATATTTTGTAGAAGAGTGAGTAGAGGAAGTAATGTGAGTGCACATTTATTCTTTACACCAAGATGTAAAATACAGTAGGGTTGGCCTCACAAAAATAGCCATTAATGGTAGAGGGAGTTTAAAACTATTCCGATGATGGCAATTTGGAAGCTTTTCAGCACAATTTGGCGTCCCCCCCCCCCAAAAAAAATATATATATTTGCTAAATAATTATGTAAAATATTGTTTCCTCATTCTTTTAAGGTTTGTATTTGGAGGAGAGGATGACAGGCGAGTTTAAAAAAATGTTCAAATAGGCAGTGTTTAGAAAATTTTCAGCGTTATTTGGCAATATTACATGATAACATAAATGGTTTCTTAATTTTTTTTGGAGGTAGTAACACCTAAGGCACTTCTAACCGGAATTTTCGAAATAGGCAATCTTAAAGTGTTTGAACAAGAATGTGCCCGTTTTCTTAATATTTTTATTAAACGAAGATGTATTTTCGATTCTTCCAGAAAATAAATGATGTAAATATCAGCAATATAATATATTTTTTAAATCTATTCAATTATGAATAAACAAATATACGAAAAGTAGCAAGTTATTGTCTATAAAAATTAATCATTCTTCTACACTAGCCGCGTGTGGGCGATAATTTGAATAGGTAGAATCAGATTGAAAAATTCAGTGCCATAGCCGGGGTTTGAACCACCGATCTCCCGGTCTCCGGTTGCTCGTAACCATTGAGTTACTATGGCCAACGTGCCAGCATACCACCGGGAAAGTAGGAGTCGGTTGGAGAATTTAATGCTGGCATGTTGGCCATAGTAGCTCAATGGTTAAGAGCAACCGGACGGAGACCGGGAGATCCGTGGTTCAAACGCTAGCTATGGCATTGATTTTTTCAATCTGACTCTACCTATTCAAATTATTTCCTATACTTTTTCAAAACCGTGAAAGCCCCAAGCTACGCCGGATAGTTAGCCACATTTGCGTAAAACCTAAAACAATACCTTTGGCTTTAGATTACGTAACATCCTCGTAAGAAGCATCTTATTTCCCCCTCCCCTCGCCCCCACGGTCTTATCACCTTTCTTGAGTTTTAGAATACGTGAAATGAATAGTCAGTGAATTTCTTGACTGTTTAGCTCGAGTAGCACGACATGAATGAATGGCGGTAAAGAACGAGACTTGATGCCGTGTAATTCTCATCTAATGGAGGTAATCAACGGTATGCGATAATTACGTTTACGATTGAGGTAGATTCGGGAACAAAATTGCAGCCTTGGCATATGATGAAGTATTATATCACATTTATTGTTGAAGCAAACTATAATTTGTTTTAATAATAAATGTTATTTTCCAATAATGTTAGGTATTTTTACTTTGTGAATGTAAGATTATATCTTTGATTTTAAGGATAGGTCTGTGTTTAGTCATTGTTTCAGAATTCGGAGTTGGTACTAATGGTACAATATGCGGCAATGTGGTGATTTGTTTTTAAACAGAAGTAAGTACTTCTTATTTCGTTTTTAATAGTCTCCCTTATATGACTATATCGATGGGTTTCACTTCTTTGGCTGAAGTTTCATAAATGTTGGTTTTTTAAAATAAGCATTTTTCCAGACTTTGAGGGTAGGTACAGGTTATAACGAAGAAAAAATTCCGTTACCACAGCCAGGAATTGAATTCTGGATTCCAGATTGTGAAACCACCCCACCACAGAGGCATGATTTTATTGTGTCTGTTTTATAACAATGCAAAATTTATATCACATTTATTCGTGGTGTAATCGTAATATAATATCACTGGAAGTTTTGGACTGCATGAACTTAGAAAAAAAAAAGTGCACAAAAATATCAGTGTTCGGAATGGACCATTCATTACACACAGGGCATCAGACAGGGAAAGCCTGCGAAAGCCTTCCTGCATTTGGGATGCAGGACATATCCCTGAATCATTTATAAATCGCAATTATTAATGTCGTTCTTTGCTGTCAGTCAACATTGTGTCCGTTGGTACCAAAATAAAGTGACGTTGGCACATCATGTCTACCGTGGAAATCCGAGTTGTCACTGCTGTCATTAGTATTCCTTCTGTGCGACATTATTGGCGAAGGTTCTCGAAAGTTTCTAGGGCAGTGGAGGATACTTCGGTTTTAACATCACATTGTAGTGAACAGTGCTGCGATATCAATGCACTTGCGATAAAAGCCTAAAAATAAAATTCATGACTTTCTCCACTCATTCTGCAGCCAACTGTTCTTACAAAGGCGCATTCTTTTATGTACTTTGTGTCAGTTGGGATGAACATTTGGTAAATAGTTGCAAAACGTGTTTCCTTGTAGGCACAATAGGTATAGAGCGATATAGTAGGCCTAACCAGTAGTCAAATCTTTTAAGAGTTGATCTTTATGTGATGACTTACCAGGAGGGAAAGGGTGGAATAACGACTTCCAATTTGAGAAAACTATAACAAGGAACATTTTGCAGATGTTTAGCCCGACGAAAAAAACAGTTACACATAGGTTCTGTGCTTGAATATCTCATTTGTAATGTAGTAGGACTTTTGTCTATCTATTGTGGTTTTTCAGTTGTACATAAGCCATTTAGAATGAAGAAGAGGGTTCAGAGGCTCTTCCCAGAAATTTCTAGATATACACTTTCTCATGAAAGTGCCTTGAAAATGTCTTTTTAATAAATAAGGCCATATTTTGAAGGGAAAAAATGTTATTTTTAAAAGTAGTTATTTAAAACAAATAGAAACTTTTCCGAGCAATGGGTAGTTTGGGATGGGTATTTTCTCGAAAATCGTTGTATGGCATATTTAGAAGATTTGAACTTAAATGCCAAGTTTGGTATTTAACGGACTTTTTATTTTTGACTTACGTTCACAGAGACATATACACTAAGCTTTCTTCTAAAATGTTTTTATATTATTCAGGAAACCTCTAAATGCATATATCCGGTGAAACCTCAACATCGATTTTTTTTTTTTTTTTTTTTTTTTTTTTTTTTTTTTTTTTTGTGGAATATAACATATCCCTGTCCTACTACACGTAGCAGAGAAAATAAAAATCCAGTTTCTTTTGTTTATGAACGTTGTTGCCCCAGTGTTCTCGTGAAACGCACCTCTGTATTTGTAAGTCGTTTCGGACATTTTCATGTCATAAAAATCTCATTTACGGCGAAATTTGCTAGGAAAGTCGTAAGTTTTTCCGGCTTCATAGAAGGCCCCAATTTCAGTCCCACGTTTGATTTTATATTTTCATACGATCTCAGTGCGGTGAAATATGTGGATTTACATTTCATTTTCAATCCCTACGTTGTACGGTATTGGCTGGATCGCCCTTATCTCTGTCTGGTTTAGATCTGTTTATTCATAAAACAAACTGCGTGTTTTACAACCAAACGGGCTTATTGTTTGTGTGATTATCATATAGAGATGCTGCTATGCATTTAGTACTGTAAAAGTGTGTCTAGGAATTGAGTGTTGCTTGTTCATTGTTCCTGCAAGGTTATAAATGAATTTGTTTCTTCAGTTTGATAAGAAGTGAGATATTTTGAGTTGCACACTTTTATTGTATTATTAGTAAGAATAAACCATTTGGTTTTGTTTTATCATTTAATGCATATCTTTGAAATTTAATATGTAGACATTTCAGGGTTTGCAAAATTAAAAATCACCATTACGTCACTGTTCCGATAGATGGGTATCTACGTTACGTCCCTTCACAGTACCCTTCCGTGGCCCTTTCTCCCTCTTGTATGTGACCCGTGACTTACCCGTATCTGCCCTGTTCAATTGTAGTAATGAATGTGTAGAAAGTGTTAATCTCTCTTAAACTAGAACGATGCTGGTGTAAACATTTGGGAGATGACAGAAATACTCTTGTTAACGAAACGCACTTAGGCTACAGGCTGCTGGAGGAAAATTACAGATTGTGTCTCTCTTTCTCTCCTCTCATATGTTTACAAGATCGTTCTGATTATAATGAAGTGTTTCCTTTCAGTGGCGATGTGTATAAGATGCAGGTGTTTGTTGTAATCTAAACCAACAAGCTCAAAAAAGCCCACAGTTTCGGAAAGATCCATTTGATAACTGAATGGTGAATCAGAGATGAAGAGCGGTAATTAACTTTACATACAGAATCTCCATTAATCTTCAGCAGCATTCGTTTAGTCGCTCCAACTCCGATCATGATCACATCGAGTTAGGCGAAACATTTTCTTTTTCCATTGTGTTCCGAAATTGCTTTTGCATCATTAATCACTCATTCATCGACTAAAATACGCCAGCAGGTGCTCCGGGTTGGTTGATTTCTAGGCTTCATCAGGAACTTCTTTGATCTGACATTTGTTAACCTGAGTCTGAATGACTCATTCCTCAAATGAGTTACCAGAAGACGCCTGAAGTGCAACGTCTAGATTATATCTTCAAAATAAAGTAAATTATATATTTATCGTAAACTATTGGACAATATACTTTGTACTTTAGTGACGAAGCAGTTCCAGACGTTCCATTCTTGGCCTCTTTTGTTACATTTCTGTCATCAATCTGTGAGTATACCTACCGGCCAGAGAATAGTAAGATTAAGAATTAACATTTGAGGACTCTGTAGTCTACCACGATGTACTTGCTATGTTTCACTTATAAAAGAACACATAATAGATATTACACAATTATGTGCCCCCATAACACGATACATTGTCATCTCAGAGTTCCTTGAATTTGTTGGATAGAATTTCGTAGCTGAATCGTGGATGAATAATAAATTCTTTGTAGAATGTGAAGTTAGCAGCGCACCCTAATTGTTATGCTGGCTATCACTTTTAAAAATCTTCCAATATCATAATTGTGACAAATACCTACTATCAAGGAGCCAGTCTCGAGCTCGATACTTACGATCTAAGATCCAAAAAATTTCAGGCTGAGGAAACATGTTGCTAACTTCGTTTCTCTTCGGTTTCAATGCCCAAATGACCGTAGTCGCAGATCTGATCGAACATGTCATTGACCATCATAAACGTTATTACTGCAAGCTGTTCAAATGCAGAAGCATGTAATTCCAATATGTATATAAACTTTCTTTCCCTCCTAAAACGAAAATGTTCTCAGGTGTTTGGTTTGTCTGGAAGAATTTTAATAATGTTATTGTACTTTAGATACCAAGACGGATAGCCGAGGTCGTTATGGCATGGGCTCGTGAACGGGAGTTCTGCAATTCAGATCCCGCCAGGACCGTCTCTCTGTAGTTTTTTGAGTCTTTCCTTGGTTCTCATAATTAGCAAATGCCGGGAATGTACCGAAATTTAGAGTAGGAAGTTTCGTTTTACAATTTTCAATTCATGTATTGCCTGTGGTGCCATGTGCTGTAACCGGCATTAAAGGCTTAACGATAGTGGTATACAGATGATGAGATAATGTAGCTTGGCGCGCCTGGTTTTGAGGTCAGCAATAAGAATGAAGACGCCGGAAATATCCACTGCGTTGTTTGACATTTGAAAAGGAGTTTGAAAGACGGAAGGTGCTATCGGCGGTTACGCCAGAAGTGATTATGTGCTTGCGACCGCCGCATGTACAAAAGTGTTTTGGTTCACGTAGGAAGAGTGCAGAGGCGTGGTGTTGAAATAGAAATAGGGGTTTTCAGAAACAGGAGATTTTTTTTCTTTTATTTTTTAGCACCTCGGAGCGTTCATCATACCGACGTTGAGTGAGAATCTTTCTTCAAGCCGTGAGTTCGCCTTGCCAGAAATGTTGTTTTTGAGAGCCTAGCCTGGATGAGCTCGTCTTCGTACAAGAGCAGTGTCTGAATATGGATGAACGAGCATTAGCGAGAAAATGCAAGCAAATACTTGTTAGTTTTACCTAGCGTGGTTAAATTTGAATGATGATTTGCACAGTCTGAAGCTCCTGAAGGTTGCAGTTTCTATTTTTCGCACCTTGCAACAGCAGTCGAGGCGAGTTTGTTAATTTTTTACAAATGTTTCTTTCATAAAGTGCAGGTGGAAATTTGGATGAGAAAAAGCAGGCATTAACAAAGGAACACGAATTATTGCAACTTCCTTTTCATAAAAGAAGCAGTGTACTCTGAAATATTCTGTTCTAATATATACTCTAAAATATGAATTCTGTGGAGTATATACTGGCATCCGACAGGCATCCAGAAGGTCGTACGTTCAAATTTCATTCATTTACCACTTGTAATTTTCCTCAGTGCCAGGGAAATATTGACTTGGGGCGTTCAGTTCATAGTTTCACTCACAAAGAAGAAATGCCAGTAAAGAGATAATGCAGGAAAGCTATAACTCAACTAGACATTTACCACGCATCACATTATGATAAGAATGCTAACCATAAATAAGTGGCCAGGGCAGTTGAATAGTGACGTTTTCATTTCATAAGTGGTATCCGTGCTATCAAGAGTGGATTCTGCTGCGCGAATAGGGATTCTAGACGCTTTTTGGCGGGGGGGGGGGCACATTAATGTTTTGTTTACTGCTGTGTGATTGCAGTCCCCTTGCGGAGCACTAGCAACATGAGTGTGTCGTAGGCTTGCATGAAGAGACCGGAAATATTTGCGGAGGATATTCCTGTTGCTAGAATTTTTATCGTGTATACGAATTGTACATTTTATTTCTTTATTTGTACTAAGGTTCATCAAATATGAATAAAAGTAATATGGTTAAATGATCAGCCAGACTGTTAACTTACCTGTTTATTATACAACTTCTACTGGCTACACATTTATTTCCCGTAAAATTATACCGTTTTTACTTCTATGTTTAATCACCAATTTCATTTTTTAACTTCCTTTAAAAACTCTTCAGGTTTCATATAATCTTTGCTAAAAGTTTTAACTAATGCAATATTTCTATCCATTTTGACCCATATATCATTTATTCATTCTGTCCCTTTACACTAAAATATATGCGCTATATCTTTTCTATTGCGTATTGGACACTTTTTTTTTTTTTTGAGAAAACCTTTTTTTATCCCTTCCAGTCTCCTTGCGCTGCTCTCACCCACGCTGTACTTTCTCTTTGTCCTTTATTTAGTTTGTCAGTATATATCTTCAAATCTTCTCCTAGCTACTTTCCAAAAACCCTTTATATTATTTTTCCTTATACTCCAAAGTTCTCCGTGACCATTGCTTTCCAGGTTATATTGTATAGTATAGCACCATCCATTACATTTTAAACTCTTTTCTTGACATTTTAAGCATTGTCTTAGGAAATTCTTTTCATCTAAATTTAAAATTAAAACTTTGGTGCTCTTTCCATTGTCATACCTTTCCTTCCTTCTCTACCCATTTTCTGATTGGGCGAATTCCTTTGCTGTGCCTCTTGATGGCCCTAAAACTTCTTTACCGAACATCCTGTGTACTGCATCCACCTTCCATACCCCAAACTTCACTGCTATATAACAGTTTTGCTTCCACTACCATGGCGTACTTCTTTTTGTAACCACCACAAATTAATATCCGGAATTGTACATACGCAGTACACACTTGTTAAGTAAAAGTTCACCTTCCGATTAAATCCCGATTAAATCATTGGTGACAATTTAAATGTCGCAGAAGAATTTCTATTTGAGTCCATCTGTCAGAAACTTTCTCAAGCAAGGTGGCACGAAGGTGACCGTATGCAAATCATGTGTGTCAAACTACAGACACCAGTGGCGATATGATGTAGAGTTTAATCTAGGTTAAATAAACAGGGCAGAAAAAAGAATTTGAAGACGTAGCTATTTAAAGCAGGTGGACGTCTTTTCTCTTTTCCTGATAAATAATAGATTGGAATACGGAGTAAAGGCAAGCTTGATGAAGCTCGATGTCTAAAAGCTTGTATACTTTATTTGCACCGCGGCTGTTTTTTGTAATTTTACATCCTCCAACATTAAGTCATATCGGACGGTGAATGAAAAGGGTGAAATGATGCTCAAATGGGTCCAGGGTCCATGGAGCTTAGAGCTACCCGACATTCGTCTGTAAGGATAAGGGAAAACTCCGGGAAAAACCTTATCCAAGTATCTCATCCTGACCGAGATTTGAGCTCCGGACCTCTTGAACGTGAGGCAGACATGCTACCATCTACGCTACCGAGGCACACCGCGACTGTGCGACACGGGCAACATACAGGCCATCACTCTGAGTTTGTTTTGCTGCACACCTGTTAAGCTGGCACAGTATTTATTGCGGCCCAGATTTTTATGACTTTGCATGTGATGCTTAGACGATGCCGTGTGGTAAATAAACGTGACACATTACTTTTTGAGTGAAATTAAACCACTTTTAAGGCATTTTTAACTGATAAGACATTTTTTACGCGTTGTAAGTAATTTTAACTCATTTTAAGAACAAATACAGCTTTTTGTCATTTTTCGCGACTTTGGTTGCATTATATTTTAGTAGATGCTAGTTTTGGAACCTCAAAATTTAAAACTCCTTGGACATCTTCTGGAATGTTAAACATTTGGACTTGTCAAACTAAACAGCTTACGTCTATTGTAAGACAGTCTTCCTAGACAAGTTGGTCTGTGACTACATTGTAACAGTAGACGTGCGGCCCTCAAAAGTAGCAAGTAGATTCACCCGTATTCTGTTGGTTAGTATTCTGTAATTCATTCGTGTTCGTGCATTAGTATGTCGTGATCTCAGACCTGACAATGTGATTTAATTGTCAATAACACAAGTAGGAAAGTAATTATATGTTAATTTTATTTGTGGGGAAAGTTTTAATTAATCCCATTCGAGGCGGAGTTTAATAAGATAAATTCTTAACCTCTTGTGGGATTTACTTATAATAAAATATTTACGGTTTAAAAGTTTGGTTCAAATAAGTGCGGTTATATTTAATTTTATGTCGTTATGTTTAATTGGTTACATCCCCATGAAAATGCAAGAGAAACACTAAATGAGGTTGAAATATTCTCGTTTCAGTCGAACCTTAGAGCATGTAATTAAATGAAGATCTATGATCAGTTCTGAATATTAGATTTTAACTCTTGACCTTCAAGCTCTAAGGTCCAGACGAAGGGCAAAATTGAGCTGTTGCTCACAGTATTCCAACAGAAGTTTATGATATTGAAACTTGCATGAGAGAGAATCTAAAAAAAAAGGGATATAAAGGTGGCAACAGTCGGATTTTCTGTGATAGGCAGCATTGAAAAGCAGGTAAGAACCTGCTGAACCATTTATTTGGACCAGAATCATTAAATACTGTTCGAAGAACCATTGCTGATCAAATTATTATTCCCACCAAAGGCAGTGGGATCAAACAGAAGGATGCAAGGGCTGTAAACGAATAGTAAAACACCCTCACCCCTTGCTGATGATGTACTGAAACTCAGCATATCCTAAATAAACCTAATAACAGTAACTGGGTTTTAGTAACGCGGCCTGTAGATTAAGCAAACACCTGCATACAGAGGTAATCGTTGAACAGGAATGTAACGAAGATGAAAGTGCAATATAATCTTTAAGTGTAAATCCTCAGGCACGAGAACATAAAACCTAAGGAGTATTGTAAACCCAACAATATATTGTAAACCCATTAAGAATTTAGTTAATATACGGCTTATTACAGGAAGCTTTACTGGTATATTTAACCTATGTAAATATAGGATAATTCAATTAACATAAAAGGTTTCAGTGATAAGATATATATGAATATATATCGAGCTTTATATATGTAAATCAAATCAAGAATGAGGTACCATTCAATTCCCTGGTAATTTCTAGGGCGAGTTAGAAGCTATTAACATTCCAGTGTCAACATGGACCATTGTTTTTTAACTTTCGGGTGTATGTAGTTGTGGTGGTTGTTGGCATTTTTACCCACCCCAAAAGTGAAGACGTAACGGCTATGTGTTTCATCATCGCCTTGAGGAGATGAACGTGTACCACAAACAGGAAGAACTAGTGGCGTGTAGGTGCGTGTCATGATATTTTTTATCCCACGGACTGGGCACGGCTCTGTTGAATTGTAACAGAGGAATTAGGAAATTCACATTTCCAGTTCATTGGTTCGATTCTTCAAACCGTTAAATTTATCCGTTATATGACATACATTAGACACGGCGAGTTTTGTTGAAGTTGGTAGCAGTGGGCAGAGGGGCGAGTTAGACAAATTGCTACCGCCGTTAATTTACATAGTCATTATATACTTGTAAGATAACTATGTATTTGTGCTCTCACACACGTGCGCGCGCACGCATCCCAGTTACTCCCGCTCCTGCAGCCAAGTATTTACATTACCATAAGCCTTGCTTGTTTCCATCCTGTTAGAAATTAGGTTTTAGTTATGCGTTTACGTCATCTCTAACAGCCAAAACAGGCAGAGGTCAGCAACATTAAATGAAGAATGAAAATTAAAACCTGGCAGATACTCTCAGTGGCGCTGACGTCACCTGTATCTTTTAGACCACCGGAGATCTTCCCTTTGCATGACATATGGGTTGAAATTTTGTTGAAGTTTTTGGATATAAGCCCCAAAATGTTGTAATGTAAATAGTACATCAGGAGTAAATTCAATAGTATGTGTAAAAGTGAGGCGTCCCCTCCCCCCGCCCCTCCCCAACAATATGCTGTGCTTTGGCTATGTCAGTCGTATACTGACTCTTACCTTTTAAAAAAGAGCATTTTAAACATCTCATTGTAATTAAGAGTTGGTCTGACTATCATAGTTAACTTAAAAACCTATATTTTACGTCTACAAGATTTTCTCTAGTCACTCGATTATATTTAACATCTAAAAATTATTCCTCAAAAGCTTATTTTTCTATTCACTTAATATTAATTGAGTTAAGCGTTTACAAAAATAGTTTCATTACACGTTTTGTTGTAGATATAAGAGGAAGACAGGAGGCTGAAGCGATAAGTCAAATGTTCTCTTGTATTTTCGATATGGTTCTGGATATTGGATTCTTGGGAGGAATACAATATTTTTCCGACCTACTGTAGATTGGTAATAAAGAAAGTGGAATGTATTGGATTTCCATCTGATTTTATACTGTACTAACTTTCTGGAAATTGTTTACGGTGCTGCAATTAGAATTTTATCACTGACGAGGATAAATGGCGAGAATGCTCCTTTCATCGTTTTCACCTGACTTGTGCTAGGCACTTCAACATGAATGTGAACGCATGTGTTTTCCTCATTGCCAAACTCTGTAACGTAGGTGCACGTACCTGTTTATCGTAGATAAATGTAACTAAATTTGTTGCTGCAAGTTGTACCTGTTCTTCGGATGTAATATGTACGAGTACTTCTTGGGTCACCGGCAAACCTTATTAACCTCGATTGGGGAACGATGAACATGTTGGGTGCTATTGGCAAGCTTTATGTTCTGATCTCCAATTCAAAACCGAACCTTTACGTGCTTTTAAAGACAAAATTGATGTTGCCCCTTCTACGTAGAAATTATTCGTACTTTGCTTCGTTTTAGTGATTGTCTATATTTGTTTTGTAACTCCCCGTGCTATCCTATTCCTAAATCGCTCGTTAAGACAAGATTTATTTTTGTAACTGGGTGTATATTCATAATGAATATTCGATTCTCTCGCAACTCGCGTTTTCATTGCTGATAAATTGTCCAAATTTTGCTATATCTTTTTTCCTTGTTTTTAATTTACGTCCTCCAACGTCATATCGGACGATGAATGAAATGGGTGAAATGATGCTCAAATGAGCTCAGTAGCGTAGATGGTAGCATGTCTGCCTCACGTTCAAGAGGTCCCGAGTTCGAATCTCGGTCAGGGTGAGATACCTGGATAAGGTTTTTTCAGGGGTTTTCCCTTATCCTGAAAGACGAATGTCGGGTAACTCTAAGCTCCATGGACCCCGGACGCATTGAGCATCATTTCACCCATTTCATTCATCGTCCGATATGACTAAATGTTGGAGGACGTAAAATAAAAAAAAAATTGAGCTCAGGGTCCATATAGCTTCGCCGATACTCGTCATTCAGGATAAGGGAAACCCCCGGAAAAACCTTATCCAGGTAACTCATCCTGCCCGAGTTTCGAACTGAGGACCTCTTGAACATGAGGCCGACACGCTGCCATCTACCGAGGCGAGCTATATATAATATATACCTTTTGGTTTCCCAAAAATGTTTCAGTGTGCCATGTTATGTAAATCTTTCTTTGCGTTATTTTGAATTTTCATTTTATAACAAACTTTTTATATACATTTCTCGTGATCTAGTAATGAAGTTTCTCAAGACATGTCCCTGTTTAACATTGATTTCCACAGACCGCCAAGTGGTAACTTGTAGAAGCCCGGCTTTGAGATATACGAGGTAAGGAGGAAGGAAGGCAATTAGGAAAATACGCAAAGCGTTGTACTGATCATCGGAGACGAGTAGTATATGTTCCCAGCATAGAAATGTTAGTGCTACTCCAGGTTTGTGGACAAGGATAACAAGATTGATTCCTTTTGGCAAGTTAGATATCGCCAAGGTTTACAATTAACGGGTCAGATCACTCTAACCGATGCTGATGAGAAGAATGCCCCAAACAAACCACCGATCAGATAAAGAAATTGACGCACTGGAATCATTATCTTCTGGTATCTCCCTACTTGTACACATGCAAGTAATGATATTGATAATCTTGCCCTTTGGCTCACCGTCCAGTTGTATAAAACAAAGTTCCTGAGCTGGGAATTAATCGGCGTTAAATTTACCCAATGTAATTCAGCAGTTTTGTTAGTTAAAGGTTACTCAGTTACCTTTCTTGAACCAAAGAAAATTAAGAGTTATGTAGTGCTTCTGCATTTTTTACGTGTCTGTTGCTTGAAGGTAGTGAAAAGTAGCGAAACCACCTGTTAAAGTATTTTTGATGCCGTGAGCTTGAAAACGTGAATTTCCAATGAAATCCAGATAACAGTTTTAGAGGCATTTTACCCTGCCTCAAATGGTATTAAGCGGAAGAGAAAGTAATAATAGAAATTAAGGGATTAATCATATTTCAAAGACCCATTCCATTACATCTGTCTACACACGTAGCATTTACCACGAGAGGAAAGAATTTGATTTTTCAATCTTCCAAAATTACATCAGCATGGCATATGTTTGGATTAACGATGGTAAAACCGTTTCTGAAGTGAATCTTGGCCAAGAACCATAGCATCACTTCTACTACATCGGTAGTTCTTGCAATCGCTCCTTTCAGCTTTTCTGGGCGTAACGTAACAAACGACCGATGTTGGCATATGCAGAATTGGAGTAGGTGGAGGAGGAAGAAAAGTAGAGCATCGCGGCCCGCAGGTTATTGCATATAGTTTATTATAAGCCCTGGCTCCCCTCTGCTAGTTAGTTATACATCATGTCCTGTCAAAGTCAAACTCGTATCCTGCCTGCCTTGCCAGGGGTGCAAACTGAACTGCGCATTTTCGCTGAGGGGACATTAACTGGGCTTAGTGACGCTTGAGCTCTTACATTCTCAAACTTAAATGACCATGCATTTCATTTTTGTTGGGGATATTCAAGACCGTTATTTATATTCATGCGCTAGCAAGAAGCTGGAACTTCTAAAATATTTCACAAACCCCTTCATGTTAGGCTAATCGTGGTTTTCAAGTGACAGTTGTCCATAATTACTGATGAAGTATTTTAAGCTTTACTACATGTATGAACATGGTTAAATAAATTAGATACCTATTTCCCTTTTTTTAAATGATATATATATATATATATATATATATATATATATATATATGAAATATTAAAACGAAAAAATATAGATTTGTAACTGCGTGGCATTATATATTTATATAACAAAAACTGCTATGAACTCCGCCTCTGTAGCATAGGTGGTAGCGCCTCTCTCACGTTCAAGAGATCCCTAGTTCGAACCTCGGTTAAGATGAGTTTTCTGGATAAGGTTTTTTCTTCCTTCGGGTTTCCTTCATCCTTAAGATGAATGTCGAGCAGCTCTAAGCCGTAACTCTAAGCATCCAATTCAGCCAGTCAGCATTTCTACTTTTTTTAATTCAGGGATTTTCAATACGTGGATTTCGGTGACATTTCGGTATATCGAATTTTTGGGTAGAACTTCCTTTACTTAATTATGGCTAAGTAGTAGATAAGGTAAAAATTGTGAAAAACCAGTTTTAAAACCATTAAACCTAGAAAAATGATATCAGTGATTTTTCCATTAGAAATCTCAATTGTCTAAAACTAGAGTTTGAGGGCTCGCTGTTTATTCTCGTGCCTTGAAGGACGCCAAGTCCTCAGAGGGGTCTTAGTACTTGATATCTTGCTAGTACTTCGAAATTGATGAAGGCACGAGTAGAAAAACTGCTAATAAAATCACGACTGAGTCCACCCACCCAAACGGTGAATACAAAAGTCGCAGATATCTACGTGAAGAGAATTGGAAACATTCTATCGGCGCCAAACTGCATCCTGGAGGCTTGACCTCTTGGCCAACACGCGACATAATGTCCACCCCTGCCCTGAGGCCGCCGACCGGGGATTTTGAATTCACTTCCTCTCCCATTCACTTTTAGACAAGATCACTGCATTAAATTGGTTATTTCAGTTGTTCGTTGATATTCATGTTAAATTAATTCCACGTGTTTAGAAATTTTAAGGTAGATATGTTTTGGTAATGATAATTATGTTTTCCCCCTTTCGTGTCATTTATGATCGTGTTTGAAGTCCGCCTTTCAATTTTAATCGCATTTCTATGTATTTTTTTTCATTTGTTTTCCTTTGTCTACCCCATATAATAGAAGTGCTGTATTCCATTAAAAATGTGTCAAAATGTTACTGAAATGGACATTGAGGTCCATTTAACCAAACGAAAGCATTTTTAGAAAGTGTTTAAAGCTAAAAGTTGGGAAAACATTGAATTTCTTAATGTAAGATTTGAAGCTTTCACCGTGAGGGTTATTAATCAAAGCTTAACGGGTGGTCAGCCATGTCAGGTTTATGAAGGTCGAGCTTTTGGCTATTCTATATCACATGGGCCTCTTCAGGATCTGAAAATTGATTAAATTTCTTACTTGAGTTACACTTTTTTCCAAGAAATTTCCGCCACTCCAAACAGCTCTTTACTAGAGCTAGTCACTAATTTTCGAAAAATTGGCTTAAACGATTGTGTTTAAAATCTATTCGAGTTAGGATAACAAATGCAAATCTTGAATTGTATGCAAATGACCTTTAGAGTATTCTGCATACTGATGGAATTTTATTATAGTGTAGTAGAGAAGACATAGGAGATTGACAAAACCTTACTACAGTAAAAATACATAGATTATTATTTAAGCACACAGCGTTAGATCTTTTTGAAATACTCCATTTTGCAAGCTTCAACTTTCGGAGGTATGCATCTAATGGGCATGCTTGACAGCGTTTTTTATTTTTCGGCTAGAAAAATAGAACTGCTGTTCTCGTGTTCTGCGTAGTTGGACTGTCGAAATTTGTAAATAATAAGCGAAGCATTGCAGCAGATAGTAATTTAACACAACTCGCAAAAAAGTTAGTTTTAATCCGGCTGTCACGCTCTCCTGCTATAACGTCCGCCAAAAATACAACTTGCCAGGATTTATAATTCTCTAGGTTTTACAATGTCAGCACTTCCCGGCTGTCACGAACAATTTACAGTTTTCGGTCGTTGTCATGGCACGTTGGACGTAAATTTGGACGAGTTGTTTGGCGAGATGTACACTGTGAGATACGGTAATTAGTTTTGTGAAGGATGAAGCCTGCATACCGGATGTGGCATCTTTGAATAGACAAAAGTATACATGCTAGCCTCCATTTTTTACTGCACGACCTTGTTTTTGCATAAATAGTAAGACTTCTTTTTGCGCTGTTTCTGCCTCAACTTTTTATTTCGTGCCATCGTTACATTTTCCATGTTTTATGTAAATGCACCAATAGAGAGTTTCATTCCGTTCTCCCTTCCCATTCGCTGCAGTGCTTACCGATAACATTCTCTCTTTTTGAGCATTTGAAGCGTCTTCCCCTCTCCAGGGCATGTAGTTCAGTTATAACTTTCATCTTTATTGATGCACTCCATCGTACAGCATGTTCACAAAGTCTTGACTCTTGATGTAACTGGTTTCAAAAGTAAAGCAGTGTTGTACAAGTAGTAGGCATGTGGCACGAGGCCTTGGACACGTTCATACTTCAGGTTGAAAAGAGGACGGTTTCTACTGTAAAATATTCGGTCAACTGATTTAATTAATGCAATTGAGCTATACGCTCATTAGCATCATGAAAACAGTTACTATGATGATAACGGACATTAGCTTACTTAGCAGAATTTTAATTTATTTATAAAGGTATTGTTAACCTCGGTAGGAAGGGTGTAGAGGCAGGGAAGGAGCGTCATATTGCAGCGAAGATTAGTTTGATTTCAAAGAAACTGAGTCGGGCAAGTTGCATAACAATAGAGCAAGGGTATAGTATTATTACTGTTGTCTATAAGTACTTTTTGACGTGCTCCATTGTTATTTTTGGAATGGATATTTAGAACCTGGTATTTTTGGAACTGATAGGTACTGAAAAATAAGTTTTAAACCGCAAACTTAAACTTGCTCAAGAGCTGTCAGAAGGAAACCGGCAATACCTTCTTCTGTGTGAACCATTTTCGTTCTGACTACTGTTGAGTTCGGAACGAAAACTGCTGTGGGGGACTGTGGGCGTCATCGCAGTTGAACACTTTTTTCTCTTAAGTATTTGACACCCGAAACAGAGTGTTATAGCATGTGCAGAAAAGCATGTTGGTGTAGACAAACATTATTGATACAAAAATCTTATTCACCTAAATAGCATAGTCTCAAACACTTTTCATCATTTTGTTGCTCTGGATGGCTCAGTCGGCTAGGCACTGGCATATTGATGCCAGTCGGGGCCAATCCCGGTCCAGACTGAGGGTTTTCAAGCGTGCTTAAAAGCGACAGCCCCATATCTACATTTACTGGTGTGTAAAAGAGCTCCCGCGTGACGAAATTCCGATGCACCGGTGGCACTGTAATGATCCGGGCAGTTAACAGCTATTTTAAACATGCTGTCTATAAGTATTTAATTATTTTTACATCATTTCCTTTCCAGGTACAGATGCGTGTGCTCTGTCCAAGACATGGCAGATCTGAAACACCCCTGTTGTAACTGATAACCCTGAAACCAATTATGATAACCTCAATTGTTTAATAATGAATTTTGTTTTAATAATTGTGAAGCGTTCCCCAGGTGTGAAAAAAAAAACTATTTTGTTCTGATAAATATAAGGAATGAAGAGCTCGTTTTACCTTCTGATAAAAGAATAATTCCGCTAATCTTATAGTGAAACTTTAGGTTGATTCATTTAATAAATACTACTTTTAAAGCCATAAATTATACCGAGATATTGTTATTTCAAGCAACCAGGCAGAAACCGATTAGGAGAGTGGCAATAACGACACTGTTATACTTACGAATTTAAATTGCAGCTTTTAACGAATCACATTAGTCTTCGAATTTCAGTTTTATGAATATTTCCGTTACAGAGTTATAATTTATAAATTGCAATTTTATGTGTTATATAATACCTGTTCTTATAACAATGCAACTCCATATCACCCTCTATTCTTGTTAATATATCTACATGTTTGTAGTGCATCATCAATAATCTAGTAATTTAACAATATTTAAAAATCGTACTTCAATTCTCTTGAAATTGCATCATTGCAAGTGTTGCTTTTTCTTTGCCTTTGTTTTATGTGAGCTTTGCGATTTTGTCTTAAGCACACAACAGTAAAAACCAAACACGTTCATGTGCCATCCGTTGTCTCTTGATACCTAAGAACAAATTCCTTTAAATGTTTATACAAACCAGCATTTTTTTTCTCGCGAGAGTGGTTTTAGATGCAAGCGTAACATAATTTTCAGGCTGATTTTGGAGCTAGGTTAATTATAGGCTTCGGTCATTTGTAGACATTTTGATCACGAGTTATTTTAATACTTAATTTTCACTTTTCACGTATATTTTTGTTTTGCAGCTATTATGATTTCAAATGGACCATTAGCCATCAGTTCTGATATCAGGTCCCGTGAATTTGCCTTCCTGCGATTTAGCTTATGAAAGAGCTCGACATTAGCTGCAACTATATGAAAGCAGGGAACATATTTGTTTAAAAAAAGTCTTGGTATAGATGTTAGAATCACTTAATGAAGGTCTAATGATCCTTCGCCTCTAAATTCTCTTAAAAGATGTAGCATTGATATAAACCACAAATAGTGGGATATGATGCACTAACTTCATCACTGAGCAGTACTATTCATAAAATTTCAAATTAGATAATTTCCTAAAGTAGAGAAATAGGTTAAAACACCCTAGCACCTTAACAATATTGGAATATTTTATTTAAGTTCGCCTCTATATAAAAGCAAGCGATAGATGCTCTTGAAAAATATCTGTGGAGACGCATTTGAGGACAGTCAAGCGATTCATTAAAATGAACCGGAACTTTACAGACAGTATTATTTGTCTCTGTTACTTCATTACACCAGTTTAGTTCATCTTCCTAATAGCCCTCATTATCATGATAACTGGCATTGTTCCATGCCATATTCTTCACCATGTTTTTCTTCACAACTGCTGCTGCTGACGTAATAATTATTAACTCTCTTCTTTATAATTCTTGCCTGTCCCATCTCTTCGGCGAGAGGGTGGTAAGGAACCGCCAGTAACCTGGTTAACTTTCACCAAAGAAATCTCTGAAGGTATATATAACCTTTTAGAGAAATATATATAAACACTGTGTAAATAGCACATTTTCTTTTCAAGGGCGAGCAAAGCAAACCTCTTCAGAATCATGTAAACTCTCCAATGTTCTGAAGCAAAACCCTCACTTCATCACGACGTTATCCTAGGACCACCTTTCTTATTCATTTCCTCACGTTTTCTATATGCTGTTCTCCTTTTTAACAGTTTGAAAGCAATCTGAAAGATTCCTTGTTGGCCTTTCACCTTCTGACCCAATCTTTCTTCTTCCGCAAGCATGTTTTCTTCTCCCTAATTACCAAAGTAGTAATTTTGCGAAGTTGTAAGAGCTATGAATGTTCAAATGACTAAAAAGAATTTTACGATATAAGATACCGTAAGTGTTAGGGTCAGGTGTCAACCAGTTACATCACCTTATTAATTTAGTCCTCACAATTAAAATGACCTTTGTCAGTCTTTGAAGTCTTAGTGCCAGGGTTGGATCATGAAATGATTAAATAAAACACAAATGCTCCTTCAAGGATGATACAGTAAAATTTTGATTTATACACACATCTGTGAGTACAAAAACATTTTACCTCATGTAAATGTATGTTACCCTTGTACTGTGAGCATACTCTTGTCATCTTCGTTATTGGACGTGTTGTTCGACGTTATTTTGACGTGCTATTGGCCTGTTTTATTTTGTGTATTTTGTGACGGCGGACTCTGTCGCATCAGTAACCTTTGTTTAAATGCTCTGGGATTATCCTTTGTTGTTTGACAAATGTCAAACACCGCTGTAAAGAGGGTAGATGTAAGTGAAGTCTCTAAGTTGGAACACAATGAGCAAATAGGTTGTATGTATATTCAGCTAATAGAACTGTAATACAAGACGAGGATGGATGCGCAATTTGATATTAAAACAGACAAAACGGATATAATAGTGAAGTTCTGGATAACAGACGGATGGGGATTTTTATGGAGATTTTAGATTCCAGAATGCATAGATTATATGCGCTATACAGCAGTTTTGTCATAAACTAATTTTCTACCTATCAGCTATTTAAAAAACGCAATTAAGAAGTTTATTTTCACAAGTGATTTTAGGTTACCTATTTTTTTGAGAAGCAACTAAGGATTTCGAGGATCTTTGTCAGTGGCTGTATTTGTAATTTGTTTTCCAGAAGAATACATAAGTCATACACTCTGCCATTATTTTCGTAACTTTGAATGAGCACATACGTTGAAGATGAAAAGAAGGTAAACCTGTAAACCTGGAAATGCACTGCGGATAACTCTTACCCAATTTGAGTGCATGTCTACTCTTTGTAAGATTGTTCAAGCTGGTTCCGTTAACTGAATATATACTATAGATAAGTGGCCAACAAGCTTTATTCTTACCAAACATAGCATTTGCAAAAAATGTGAAATATTTTTATTTTATGACCCAATATTGTTTAGATACCAAGTTGCTTTTTCATGTATGTTCCGAGATGGAAACAGAATCTGGCTTGTTCAAGTAAGGTTTGGAAGAGGAATGCAAGTAACGTGAGCTTTTGGTTTTTAGAGCTGTCGAAAATATTTACTTTCTTAATTTATATAATTGAAACAGTGGCCAATTTTGGTACGTATTGCCAGTTTCTTTCAGGAGTGTGTGTGCCTTCGCAGTTAAGTATAAACTTTTGGGAAATGATGCATTGAGTATCGGATTATATCTAAAGGTTATATAGAGGCGTAATCACGTGGGTATAACAAAGTGGTGTCGATTCCTGGTATCACAATCTACTTCTCAGTTTCTTCTCCGTAAGGGATGGTAATGATAGCAGTTTAAGTGAAATAGTTCCGGTCTATCTTTGCCGTGACTGGTTCATAATGTGTCTGGAACTATCCATTTTGTAAATCTTGGGATGTTTTCGTCAAATCCGTAAAGAGGAATGCCAGCAGTAAAACGTAACGGTAATATGCAAGAGTTTGGGCCCTTGCCAAATCTCTCTCCTCTTGGGCCAGTCCCTCACGTGCGCAATGCACGAGCTATCGACCTCGGCGATTAGGAACAAAGAAGCATATAAACAGACGGATGTTAGTGAATCATAATCTGGATGTACTGTTATCCCCAGTGCAATTGTCGTTAGATGTTCGTGTAAGAAAATCGAGGTACTAACGAAACCTATCTTATCCCTCTTGCATTGAGTAGGAATCGGTTCATATCTAACTCCAGCCAATTGTAAATATCTCGTGTATTAAATCATGTGATAGGAGCTGGTTTCACTTTACTCTGTGAACATGTTAGTTATGATGTCAGTCTATATATGAAATTGACTACAGCATATTGTAATTCGTTGTACTAAGAGACAGTATATGCAGATCTCATATGCTGTAATAAACTACCTTCGATCCACAGCGTGCAAAGATTGGCGTTAAATGTCAGGAATACACAAATGATCTGACGTGTAACATTTATTCCGTAAACTGTTTGACTTGAGTTGTTGCAAACGCCGTAGTAAGCGGTGGCAGCCAGATAATTTTCGCTCTCTCAAACACCAGATGCGCATTGCAGCATTCCGCCATAGACATTCACGAAATGTTTGTAGGGGAAATTAATCAGCTTACCACGGCTTCTGGTGTCTAGGTACTAACTAGGTTCATCTCAACAGAGGACATTATCGTGTTCTTTTATAAATACCTTCCGTCATTTAAACATTTTTGAACATATTTAATTAAATTCTTGAATGAAGTACATATAATAAATTATTGCAACAGTAGTATAAAAATATGAGATAATAATCATTGTTTTCAGGTATGTAGCAGTTTACTAAAACCGTGAACGTTCGTTTTCATTCATAAACTATATCGCCACAACTGGACCATTAATACCTATATTTTTGCGTTTTAATTGATATAGTATGTTATCTTAGTGATCTTTTTCGGAAATAAAAAGAAACATAAATCTGTCCTCTTTTACTTACTATTAGCCTAATTTATGGCACCACAGATGTCTTCTTGCTCTGTTTTATTTTTCTTAACGAACCTTTCATATAACATATCTGCATCTCTCAAACAACAAATTAGCACAGTTTTCTTTTTTTCTTTTTTTCTTTCTAAAACCATTCCGCTAATAGCTGGTCGCTAGAAGAGCTGTACTTGCACCGGCTGCAAAATAAACTTCAAGCTAAGGGACTGAGCTATGGCTAAGATGTCATGTTACTTCCGATGTTCGGCATTGAACAACCAAATAAACGTTTGTGTGCGTTATTTAGTGTTTGAAGTGGCGATGTTTGAGAGGGCAAATGTTGGATTCACAGTCGGAATTTTCTGTGGGTTTCTAATTTTGTATGCACGTTATGGCGAGATTTATTAAGCCCTGGTTTTCGAAGACAGCTTTAAAAATTTACCTTCTACACAAACAAGTACTTTGTAGTGCACCCTGATCGCATCTTCGACGCTTGCAATGTCTGAACAGAACTTTACGGGTAGAAAAATTCAAGTTAGCGGTTTATGAGCTGAGAAATAACCTTTTATTGTCTTTGTGCAGATAAGATAACTAGACAATGCTAAGCGATAAGATCACACGGCGTATACTTTTAAGGAACAGAAGCGCTCCTGAATAAACTTCTGAGATGCCAACACATGCACTCTGTGTCCTTGGAACTATTCTCGTTGGGGTTATTAGATACCCTGATGAGGAAATAAGTATTTACAAACTTGTAAACATGAGATGCTGAAAGAATAATTTATGTATAGTTGTAATTTAAATACATGGTAAACTTTGCAATGCATTTGTTAAAAGTGTTAACCACAGAGCTATTCTGTCTACTTTGGTGCCTTCCGTTGAATTTCCTAACTGCTGAAGAGTTCCAGCAGTTCCGTTGCCAGACCCTTGATATTGTCCAACTCAATGAAAGAGTGGCATTAGTTTCATCCATTTATCTCAATCTCTTATCTGGAACATAAACGAAGTAACACCATCATCACTCCAGATGCTCATTATATGAAATTAATACTCTTAGTTTATATCCGCTAACAGACTTCCAATTTCCTGGATAGTAAATAAAATTGAATGCATCAGTGTTCTCTATGGGAAATTCTACTCATTGTCTTAGCATATTATGAGTTGTTCATGACAATGATAGGATTAAATGACAATAACATGTTCTTAAATATTTCGCTTTTTTTTTTTTTTTTTTTTTTTTTTTTTTTTTTTTTTTTTTTTTTTTTTAGAACGTTCTTTAGCAGAGTTTGCAGTATAATAGTAAAAGTGAAATTGTAGAAATTTAGCTCCCCCATAGGAAGAACTTTTGCTCAAATTACAGATATATATGATGGAATGAATCATACCTGTTAACTTTTGTCGTTCCAAATTTGTGTTAGATGAAGCCATCCTTTGGTTCCCTAGAACCTACTCTTAAAGTTGCCAAATAAATGATCACTGTTGATGCGTAATAAATCCACATGAGTGAGCACATGGTTACATATTGTTTTAGTTTATTTTTAAAAGTCAGACGTACGTATGTCTCATTTTTTTAATTATAAAAAAATTTGTCTATATACATTTTTATTTTACTTATTTTACCGTTTTTATTGTTTCCGTTTGATTCCTGTATTTTCACATATATGCACTATACACATAAACACACACGCCCGCCTCGGTAGCGTAGATGGTAGCATGTCTGCCTCACCTTCAAGAGGTCCCGAGTTCGAATCTCGGTTAGGGTGAGTTACCTGGATAAGGTTTTTTCCGGGGTTTTCCCTTATCCTGTAAGAATGTCAGGTAACACTAAGCTCCGTGGACCCCGGACACAGTTGAGCATCATTTCATTCATCGTTCGATATCACTTAACGTTGAAGGACGTAAAATTACAAAATAAATAAATAAATAAAAGAAAAACCCTCGCGCCCAAGGCGGCACTCGAACCCGCGGCCCTGTAGGCGGGGGACGCTAGAGATGCTAGCGACCACGGCTACGAGGGCCAGCCAAATACTAAGGGGAATATTTCTTCATAAGATTGGAGGCGAATTAAATTACAGCGAAATTTCTCCCAAAATATAACTGATCTAATACAAAGTAATTTCCCTCGACGGCGGTAATTTCATAACATCAAATCGCAAGGGTAAAATAGCTGTTGGATATGCTGGGACCAGTAATGTGTAAAATATTCTAATGCTTTCTGGGAAATAAAATCCCCAGACTGCAGCCCGCATCCGGTGCTGATCTAGTTTTATGCCAATTAGCTTGCACAAGTCGTCTCCGTGCTAGTACATCTCTCTTTTATATAAGTATTAATGTCTTTTGCATGTGTTTCATCGCAGTGGAGCAGCTGAAACCTGCTGCAAAGTAATTCAGAACTTACGACTTACATAAATGTGCCTGGTTAATTTATTTGCCGAATGTAAGTCTTCACATTCCTTATAACATGGAACTGAACATTAATGAAAGGAAACCGGTGCATTTTTCAGAAAGGGTATGGGAATATCATAAAAATTTGTTTTGTAGAGGATTAACTATGAGTAAGATTTCAGCCTGTAAACATAAATCCTGCCCGCCTCGGTAGCGTAGATGGTAGCATGTCTGTCTTACGTTCAAGAGGTCCCGAGTTCGAATCTCGGTCAGGGTGAGTTACCTGGATAAGGTTTTTCGGGGTTTTCCCTTGTCCTTCAAGACGAATGTCGGGTAACTCTAAGCTCCATGGACCCTAGACTCATTTGAGCATCATTTCACCCAGTTCATTCACCGTCCGATATGACTTAACGTTGGAGGACGTGAATTACAAAAAAAAAAAAAAATAATCCCTTTGATTTATTCGGGCCTCTAGTTAGTGGCAATTCTTAATACATGGACTGTGCCACAAAAAAAAAGCTAAACTGTTTAAAGTAGCATTGGTTAAGAGTTCGGTTTACTTGAATGGAAATAAGTAAACGTAAGTTTATTTCTTACTATTAGGAAAGAGGGATACAGAGCATTAAGAAAATGCTGCTGCAGGCATCCTATATGTTCTTGGTTCGTCAAATAGTTGAATGAGCGAAGAAGGGTGTTTATTGTCCATAAAATGTTGACTAGTGTGGTTCTTATTTCATATTAATCGAAATTCAACTTTATATAGGCTGCGACAAAGCCTTAAATGATTGTTCATGAAAGGGTGACGAAAAATATAACAAATTCAACTCCATCCTTGCCAGTGAGATATTCTGCTGGACAGTTCGAGTATGTAGTTCTCAGTTCATATTCATCATTCAATAACTGTCCTAATGATCGAGATAGATGAATGATGAATTGAGAGATTAGCATTTTGGAAACGATCACGTGCAAAGGGTTTCGAAGATTTCGGCCTACATTCTGAGAGAATGGCATCATAAAATTCCTTAGTCGCTGGTAAAAATATATTTCTGCAACGGAGAACTAGCAGAAAATTAGGAGGACTTTCTGTGCTAGCCACTAGAGGCTTATTTATCTTCCGGATTGTTCATCTCGAAAAATAAACCTCCAGCTCAGGTAGATGATCACAACTCACAGTTTGCGTAATATCATACATAAGGTTACTTCTTCCTCACAGTAATGTATAGCTCTTTGTTAATCCTTTGATTGGATACACTACACATTTTGTTTATATTCATCACCCATAAATGAGTATGTTGTGAGTCTCAGGATGTAATTAGTACTCTCTTGGACTGTCAAAATGTCTCTTAGAGAATGAAACACATTGAAGGTCTCAAGCCACTATCATGAACTTCACCTAAACTTGACAAGATATACAACACTGCAGATAGTCTCTTGCCGGTTTGCACGGTCGATAACATGACAAGAAAAGTCGGTGGGGGTTCCTTAATCATCAACAGGAAGGCATCTGCCATTTTGGAAGACAACTTTGATCATGGAAGAGAAGTTTCAAATGGTAAAAGGGACAGCACACAAAAATCGGATATTGCCGTCGAAGGGGATGTCAGGAACAATGACAGGCGGTAACATCACAATCTGGCAACCCCGGGTAGGGCGAGCTTTTGTGGTGAATGTCACTGAAATGGCTTCGTCATCGGCCGCTGGCGAATCCTCTTGAGCCAGGAAGTTAAATCCAGCGGATGATCTCATCGCCCCTCCCCTGCGTCCACCTGATCGCACATACACCAGCCGGAGCATGGCGGGCCCAGCTGATTGAAACAAAACAGAAGGGGGTGTTGCTTCCAATTGGATTCGGAACGAAGCCAACGACGCGTGACGTCACTTCCGCTCTCTACTATCCGCAACCGTAACTCACGAGAGCGGCCATAACTTCTGGAGGTATACTTCGCTAATACAGATAGAAATTATAATAGTAGAGGAGTAGGTCAGCGCCTGATAATGCAAGAAACAAGGCTGAATAATAACCGGTGTACTATCGATTAACGGTTATCGTTAATGAAGCTATTGCTTATTAATTTAAGCATTGCCGAGTTCTTTCAGCGATACACATTTAAGATGAATGAAATCAAACGTTTTTGAGCTAAGTGACCATTTTATGTCAAAGTATAAATTGTCAGATTATTATTATTATTATTATTATTATTATTATTATTATTATTATTATTATTATTATTATTATTATTATTATTATTATTATTATTATTATTATTATTATTATTATTATTATTATTATTATTATTATTATTATTATTATTATTATTATTATTATTATTATTATTATTATTATTATTATTATTATTATTATTATTATTATTATTATTATTATTATTATTATTATTATTATTATTATTATTATTATTATTATTATTATTATTATTATTATTATTATTATTATTATTATTATCATTATTATTATTACACTGCTCAAATTGAAACTTCATTTTTGTGCATCTGATTTTGTAAATGTACCTAATTTAGAGGATGGTGAATTCAGTGGCGTAATAAGTCTGCTCTAGCACGCCACATTATTTAGATACAGAGCACTACTACTAATACAGTAGTAACAATGAGATATTTCACACAGCTGCTATTTAAAATCTAAACATAAAATTCCAAGTTCCTTTGATAAAACGTGTCCAAAAATGTGCCTTACATTCACGAGTCTCGCCTCCCTGTGTTTACAACAAGATCGTTCTAATTTGAGACAGTTTGTGACACACGCCACCTTAAATACTGAACTGGTCATCCAGGAAACGTATCTATAAAGCTAGCTGGATAAGCGTGCTTTGCCAAATCGGCCTTCGTATATCTGGCCACGGGTTCTCGAATAAGACGGCGGAAATAATTGTGACTACTTACTTCTAACGCTTTAAAATGACGATAATATTGGCGCTGTCGGCATGTTTCATTTCCAGGTATATGCGTCAATAAACAATTTTTAATTTTCCCAGCACTTTGTTTTTAACCGTGAGAGTAACTTGTTTCCTTAATACGTCGAAAATATCCAATTATCCCAAAACTATCGTTTGATTTTCTATGTATTGAAAATATCTCTTAAATGTTGTTTCCTTATTGGACAAAGTTTTTGTACAATAATTTTTACCCCTCTGGAAATTGACAAAACATTTCCTTGCTAACCAACAATAGGTTGGTTTTCTCCACTGGTGCGACTTCTGTTTTTACGAATATTGGGAATTTTGACAGGCGTCGAGTATTACGTAACAAAAATGTTTACTTATATGTATGCATATAGTTATGTGTATATTGTATATAATTTAAATACCCTTTACGGTAGTTTTAACTTACAAAATGTATATAGAAACATTAAAATTATACGAATACTTGTACACAGTTGTGATACATGAATTTATGAAACGTATATTCATGCATATGCTGAGCTGACTTACAATGGTGCACTATAAAACAGAAGGTAATTTACTAATGTAAAATGTTGCACCGTTGTGTCGGCCAGGGTGACTCAATTGGTTAGGCTCTGGCCTATTGATGCGAGGGTCGCGGCTTCAATCAGATCCCAGACTGATCTGTATTTAAACCCCATGGGTTGGGTGCTGGCATGCACAAGAAGTGCAGGGCAAAATCCGACACGCCGATGTCTTGATATGATCCTGTCTACCGATTGAGATCGTCGTTAACAAACAAAATATGTATTTTTCACTGTTTTTGTTAAATGAAATACAAAATTAAGAGAGAGATGCATTGCGATGTTTCAGTTAACTTCTGATTTTCATATAAATCAGTTTTAAAATTCTGGATGCGTGGCAAAATGCAGTACATGTGTTGCTTTTTCTTTTACACTATATTAACCAGAGTAGCTAGACACTTATTGAATTCCACCCGAAAATCCGACATTGAGATTTCAATTTAATTACATATTTTGAAGTTCCCTGAATCCCAATAAAAGGCAAATGCAAAAAGAGGTTCTAGCTCGCGGCTGTGTGTGCGTGCGTGCGTCGTAACTCTAAAACGAAAAGTCGGTTATTCATGAAACTGGTACGTTCACCATGTCTCAAGAATGCCACGCGAAGATTTTCAAAAATAAATCCCTTCGTGGAAAATGTTTCCTTATTTTGATTTTCTAAATAAGCGTTGACTAAAATATAATCTGCCATTTGCAAGATGTTATTGGCTTTACTTTTCAATTTCGGTTTTTAATTTTCAAACATATTGTTCAAATTATAGTTTTCCCACGTGGGCAGGCAAAGAGCATGAAATTTTAATCACACAGTGATAAAATGCTGATTGTCGCTTAGGCTACTGTGTTGTTCTTACGTTTAGAACGTGTGAATAAAAGTTTAGCTAGATTAACAAGAAGTAAAAAGATAAGATTTTGTAACAATAGTTTGTGTAAATGCCATGATTAGTCTGTGGTGGTTTGTGTGTAATCTCAATAAGGTAACAGTCCGCCTCTGCAGCGCAGGTGGTAGCATGTCTGCCTTACGTTCAAGAGATCCCGACTTCGAATCGTCAGGACGAGTTATCTGGATAAGGTTTTCTTTTCGTTGTTTTCCCTTATCCTAAAAAGATGAATGTGAGGTAACTCGAAGCTCTATGAACGCTAAGTTCATTTGAAGTAATTTCATCTGCTTCATTCATTCATTCATTCATCCATCCATCCATCGTCTGGCATGACCTAACCGGTTAAAAGGACGTTAGGTCTTAAAACTACATAACAGATAGCTAACAGGAACGAAGTACAGTGCAATTTCAAATCTAATAGTACGTAATACTTTGAACACCCCAGCAGCAGACGAAATGATCGTGTGTTCTGTCTCTGCCGTGCTACAGCCATCAGTAGGAAGTTGATCAGAGTTAATGACGAACTGGCAGAAAGACATCTGCTTGGGATTCGACTCAAGTCGGAGCCCATATGATTTCGACATTTCAAGAGACACGCTAGTGTAATGGATGACTTTTTGCAGAACGTGCACGAACACCAACTTGTACATATATCAGTGGTTTCAAGTTGCATGTATGTGTCAAGTTTTGTGGGCAGGCTGTCATGGTCATGCCGTGGAAGAGGGTTGGCGGCTTCCAATTTGTATTATTAGCACATGACTTTGAAATGTGTTTCCGACAGCGGCAGCTGAACTTGAAGAATGTCGTCTGTTGCGCAGAATGGGACACACTGACGAATGATGTCACGCGTTTGGAGTCGAAACCGGTATCGGTGCTTGTTGGAGCATCCGGTCCAGCCGGTTAGCTTTTTGATTTGTGGCAGTGACGAAAGATTTGCGGGAAACTGTTTGTTTGTGTGTTAATGCAATGCTGCCTCTTCTTCCTTGAAGCAGCGATGATATCACAGAGTATATTTATTAGCTAGTATCGTAGCTGTCCATCGCAGTGCTTCCTACCCTGCAGTCTTAGGTTCTGACCTGCTCCACCAGTGGTTCCTATATTTTGTGTAAAACAGCTGCACGACAAGGCTTAAGTCACTGCATATAATAGTTATCCGAAAGGCGATCTACCTACACAAGAATAGGTTTATTTCGGTCAATAGTGATTAAATTAGCTGACACCTTTGTTATATTCTAAACCACATTGTTGGTCCATAAAGTATTGTTTCATAGCGATATATGTTCATTCATCCGTAGAAGAAAACTATTTGCCTTTCAGTATTTATTTGCCTCATTATTTAAGAGTAGCTCTTCATTTGTGGCCATCAATGCATCAGACACGCTCATTACTGTTAGACTTTTTGTAGTCATCACATCCAATTGAAATGCAAAAGGAAATGGAATCGGATACTGTGTGGACAAAAGCGGGCGTTAGGAGTTGCCTAATAAAACATGCGTTTTTTTGACTGATTCTTTTTTTTTTTTTTTTTTTTTTTTTTTTTTTTTTTTTTTTTTTTTTTTTTTTTGCCAGCTGACATCAACATAAAACCTACAAAGACATTTCTTCGAAATGTTGCATATGATGGTCAAACATTTTGCTTCGCTTATCTGCATGCCATTTAGGACGAAGTAGTTGTCATTTTAAGTTGTCCTACATATGGAGATTTTCTTTATGGTACCATTTCTTGCAGTAATGTTACCTTTACAGGATTTCAGAGAAAGAATCTTTCTATTCCGGAAAAGCGAAAGAAAAGATTCAAAATGCAGAGTAGGTAAACAATCGACAGTAGCACTATTAGACATCGTCAATAAATGTGTAATATATGGTGATTTATATTCGAAGTTTTTTGGCCTAGAGTTTACTCTGTAGGGTTAAAAAGAACAAAATAATAAATTAAAATTAACTTTTTCCGAGCCTCTTGACAAAACCAGCCATTTGAGCGCTGAAGGAAATTTTAACTCCCAAAGATTAATTCTGCTAGCAGGGTTGTGATGACAGTTTTGTAAGTTGTCAGTCCAGTCTTTTTACCTTATAAATAATTTTATATTTATCTATTTACGGCAGTAATAACAGTAGCATGCTTCTACACGTAGTAATGCAGAAAGTTCCGTGCATGAACGACAGTTTACTTTAAAATCGTCTCGTAATGAGCATTCTGAAACGCTAAGTAGATTGCAAAAGTCTCTATCAGTTTCATGATTTCCTCATAATACACGGTGTTGTCGAAGCGTCGTCCACTTTCCTCGAATAGGCAACCCAAATGACACCAGGCCTGGCAAAAATCTCTTCTGTTGTATACATAATAATAATAATAATAATAATAATAATAATAATAATAATAATAATAATAATAATAATAATAATAATAATAATAATAATAATAATAATAATAATAATAATAATAATAATAATAATAATAATAATAATAATAATAATAATAATAATAATAATAATAATAATAATAATAATAATAATAATAATAATAATAATAATAATAATAATAATAATAATAATAATAATAATAATAATAATAATAATACTTTGTCTTGAATGAACTCTGCTTTGTGTGTGGGTGATCAGGGCTTCGGTTTTCTAACGAAGAGGCTCCGAGTTCGAAATCCCCCTTCCATCTGTTGAGTTTTATATTGTAGGGTAACAAAAACATATCTCAGATAAATATCAGACTTCGTATTGAGGTCACATAAATTTTGAAGAAATCTTTTGTGAACTCTTGATTGTGAAGGAAATGTTTATAGTTTGTATGACAAGTAAAACATTAGAGATAGACAGGAATTTACTACAAAAAATGTTAAAGCATGCAGTTTGTGTAAACGTTTTGTTGGCATTAAGCATTTCCGAATTGCTATTATCATATTTTGAATTTTCCAATACTTATCAAAGATTTGATCTCCATTGTTTCTGGCATGAATATTTGTCTACTGATTTAACCTCTTGTGTCCCTCTTTTTCTTATGCATATTTCTAACAAAATGACATTTTGTTGCCCTGTGTATCCTTAGAATGTTGCTTTCGTCCCCAGAGCTAAGTTTTGCCAAAATTAACATGCTTCTCACGTACATGTGGTTTTATTAAAGTAGTTCTAAGAGGTGACGAGGCGTCGTGAAGCTGCTGATAAATATAGCAATGACGTGCCGCTGTTATCAACATTGTGCAAATATGTGGGTCAGTCATGCGGCGTTTAAATGTTTTCAAGGTTGACAGGAACTGCCGGTGATGTAAGACCGGAGTTCAAAAGGCGCCAGATTTGCGGTATTGGACACTGCGCATGAAACCTTTGTAATACTAGAAAATAAATAGTTCGTGGTGAAGTAAAACAGTTACATTACCAAAACAGTTGTTGATCTAGAATGAAGTAGTCGAACTGCTCGTGTTCAAATGTTTTAAGAAGAAACTCTCAGTTTTGTACTCTCATACTTTCTTTACCATATCCATGGTAGACAGAGAGCAAGATTTTAATGAAAATACATGTTTTGAGATCTCTGAATCGAAAGAAAAACATGTTTAGTAAAATGTCTATGTGATCAGCATAACCAAAGAGAATAGTTGTCTGAATATAGTATTTGCAACGATGCCGCGCGATTTTCAAACTACTTTTATATACAAAATGTTAAAAAGTTTTGATTTTCCTTAAAAAGACTTGACTTTTCCTAAAAAGCAATTTTGATTAAAATACTATATGTTTAAGATATTTTCATTATACGCACATAACTGAAGTTTTAGAGAATAATCCACGAAGTCCTCTTCATTCTGGATTTCTTTTGTATAAATTGCAAACCATTAAGAAATGGACATGCCTTGCTCTGAAGATCTCGTTAAGGCATACATTTTGTCAAAATTTTATGTGGAGTTATGGGAAGTCCTTTTTTTCCCTCACTTTCTTCCGATCGTGCAAATAGAACGGAATTTTAAAGCCATTACAATGTGCCAAGCTCTTAAAGATTTGACTATAGTTTAATCCTACAGTATAGCTATTTTCCCATGGTAGCTGCTAAGAGATATGTAATAAAACCATTTCTATAAGCCACTATCTTGATTACGATGAAGTAGAGAAAAGAATAAGCTTGTTTAAGAATATTATGTTGAACGGGTTGAAAAAGCCATTTGAATGTAACTTAATATTTTTATGCCTTTTGTAAATCTCTATTTTTCAGCTTTTAATACTTTGAGCTTCACAGAGAGTTGCACTGTTTCAAGCCAGAACTTGGTCTGACCTGAGGCTTGAATTCTGGCCTACATTGACAAAATTTGTGGCCTATGATTTCATTAAAATAAAATGCTCTTTTTTAAAGCATACATTATTATTATTATTATTATTATTATTATTATTATTATTATTATTATTATTATTATTATTATTATTATTATTATTATTATTATTATTATTATTATTATTATTATTATTATTATTATTATTATTATTATTATTATTATTATTATTATTATTATTATTATTATTATTATTATTATTATTATTATTATTATTATTATTATTATTATTATTATTATTATTATTATTATTATTATTATTATTATTATTATTATTATTATTATTATTATTATTATTATTATTATTATTATTATTATTATTATTATTATTATTATTATTATTATTATTATTATTATTATTATTATTATTATTATTATTATTATTATTATTATTATTATTATTATTATTATTATTATAGATAGTTACACCTATGATTTCAGTAAATTGCGTTAGAATTCTGCAGCATTTTAAGTATCCGAAAGGCTCATATCAAGCCTGCTTATATATGGTCCGTGTAGACGTCTAAATGTGGTAGAAATAGTCGTTTAAGTTAGCACTCGAGTACAATAGAACATAATCTAAGGTGTCCCATGCCATCTTCCCCTCGCGTTGTTGTTCATTTTCATGTCTATTATTAAATTGTTTCTTCAAAATCTTTTTACGCTCAACTCTTAACTTCGAGAGACAGTTTCAGAAATTGTTCCATAAAAATGTTGTCTCAATTGCACAAAAAGTACAAGACGTTGATTAGACATCAGCCGTTCTAGCCCTAGATATCAGATCTCTTTGTATAAGTATATGGAAAAGAAAATGACACTGCCACTCTGGAAAATGCGTTGGTTTAATCAACGGGGAAATACCTACACCATATTAGGTACAAGTATATTTTAACAAGCTCAGATTTCTTCCTGATGTTTGTATATCTGTTATGGCTTTTCAAGTACATAAAATATACTGAAAATGAAGGCGCTTTTCAGGATATTTATAGAAAGTTAACATGAGAGTAAGTACGACGAGATATTATTATTATTATTATTATTATTATTATTATTATTATTATTATTATTATTATTATTATTATTATTATTATTATTATTATTATTATTATTATTATTATTATTATTATTATCATTATTATTATTATTATTATTATTATTATTATTATTATTATTATTATTATTATTATTATTATGCTTGTATCATTTTAATGTTGATATATTATTTTAATAAAATGTGTTAAATGTTTTTTAAACGAAGGAAATGCTTTTGCATGTGAAGAATAATCTGCGATGGAGGAAGATTATCCAGAAAATCTTCACCTTGGCATCCTTAAACTATATGTGACTCAAACATGAAATTCGGTGCTTATCAGATTTTTCGTGTTTGAGTCACGTTGTTTCTCTCTCTCTCTCTCTCTGTGTATCTGTCTGTCTCTCTCTCTCTCTAGCGCGTGCACACACACCACACACGTACGCACATAAATTCACTAACACCACTCATAATACTCAAATCACAACAGAAAAGGGAGGGAGAGATGATTGGATATTTAAAAAAAAAATATTTTAATGTGTCTGAAAATATTGTGAAAATATCGGAAAAATGGAGCATTTATGAGCCTATTTGGTCGAATAATGCATGTTTAAAATATTGTACGATACCTATCGAAGTATCATCAGGAGCAAGCATTTTGGGATTCTTTGAAACTAAAAGAGCACTTTACATCGTTGTAGTGTTTAATGTATATAGAAAGGGAGAGACAGGTGGAAGAGGGAAGGAATAGAGGGAGAGCTTGCAAATGCGTTTAATGCCAGATTTGACACTTCTTCTCTTTTGTATATTTCTTTGTTTCTTTGTTTCTTTCTATCAAAATGCATCTAAGGATGTTGATTAAAAGGTGTTTTGATATATTGGGAATTGATATATACGATGCATGTCTTGAATTTTATGCAGATGTCTTTGAAATCATCTTCTAATTGTATGTTATATATACCTGTAGCAATAAAGCTTCAAGTTAAATGCTTCAGCTTACTACCTAAGCAATTTCTTAAGTTTTTGCATTATGAGCAGGTAATATGATGGTTGACTTACAATTATTGACTAATTGCTGAGTGCTGTCTCAGGTTATATATAAACCATAGTATAAACAAATGAAAGCATTTCTGGCTATTGTTTAACATTAACAGGAAGTACATACAAAGAATTGCCATATTTGGGATTGCATTATTTTAAAAGTGTCTTGTTACCTGGATAAGGTTTTTCCGGGGTTTTCCCTTATCCTAAAAGACGAATGTTGGGCAACTCGGGCTCATTGGAGCACCATTTCACCCATTCCATTCCTAGTCCAATGACTGAACGTTGGAGGACGTAAATTTGAAAAAAAAAAAAAAAAAAAAAAAAAAAAAAAAAAAAAAAAAAAAAAGTGTCTTGCCTTTTACGGTGTAGTTTGCTATTTTATGGTTTTAATGAGCAGAGCTTCGTTAGTGCAGAACATCAGAATACTTAAAATGTCTTGTGATTTTAAGAATATAATTTTCTAATGGAAATGGTGAATCTAGATATTTATGAAACCTGCAAACTATGGCTTTAATACTAAAGTTAATTACTAAGCTGAGCAGTTATCTCCACAAGATCTTGCAGTAATTAACACTTCATTTGACGGAAAGTTTATAGAGAGGAAAAAGATAAATGCAAGGACTTGCGGCAAAGGATGAAAACCTATTAAATTTCCCAGATAGAGATCTGGTGGCTAATTTGTGACGAAAACTTTGTTTCAAGAAGGCTGTGATGACAGGTATTGATGCCTATTATGAAGTTAGCATGCAAAATTTGTTTGATGTTGTCTGCTGTATTATTTAATTTTGTTTTAAAATTTAATGCACGAACTCCCATCACTCTTTGGCTGTAGAACTAATTTATATTAATTTGTTATTGGTTGTTTTAGACTTAAGAAATGCCAAATGTAATATGTTACAAGGAACTGTTCTCTGTAGTTTTAAGTTAATAAGACATCAGCTGTCACTGAAGTTTGCCTAACGGCATAGGTTGTACATTGAAGACACCCAAAAGCTTACGTGTCTTAGTAAGCTTTCTGACGTAACTTTTGAACAACTATACGTTGTACTAATGCTTTCTCTCTTTTCTTTTCAGGTGAGTTTCGTGCACAGATACACTGCTTTAGATTAACTTCGGCAGGTAAGGGTTTAGGGGACGCTTACGAGTTACAAAATCTCTTTTTTTTGTGGTGGGGGGAAGTTTTGTTGTTATTTTAGATTTGGTTGTTTTAAATTTGATTATTTTGGTATGTTTTCGTTAATGGACCAAAGGATTTGATTGGATTCTGTTAGAAAATGTGATAGAACGGAGGATATTTAAATAGTTTAATTTTTTTCTGCAGTTCTGCCGCTACTTATTGTAGTAAATGTTATTCTGTCTTTAATTTTTACAGAATATTTTTATGAATAACTGCAAGCATAATTAGAAACATTATTGTAGAATTTTCTTTCCCTGCCACTTACCAAGGTTAATTTCCCTCCAAAATTAGTTTTTGGTATTTTGTCAGTAGTACATTAATGTTTGAGAAAGATCATCATTGAAAAACTTAAATTTGAACAATTCCCAAACACGGTATTTATTCAAGAAAATCCTCATTGCAAATCAGGCTTTCTGTGGGAAAATTACTCCCTTTTTATTTTCTCAAATAATCCAGTGATATGATATCAATGTTTTTAAGTTACGGGACCTTTATTTTGAATGCATTTTGTAAAGCTGACAAATAATAAGTGACAAAAATTTTCTATACTAAAAAGTAGATGTAAAACAACCAATTTACGTCAAATACTCTCTTTTGTTTGTATGGTTAACAATTTTGACTAGCATTAGTTTGCATTTTAAAGCTTAATGTAGGTTCGTCATTCTTTAATTTCTCGCGATGTCACGCAGATGGATATTTGAAAGCCATCATTTATCGACCCGCATTTTAAACGTTTCACTATCGCTTCAGGCGCCTGTATCCCTCATGTACTTATGACCAAAGATCTAATTAAGCCTTTCGGCAAGCGTTTATCTAGATTAACATAAAGTAGAGAGGAAAACAACATTATTGTAATAATAGTTTGTAGAAATGAGATTAAAACAAACGACAGAAGAAATAGTCAGTCACATGAATATAAGGCATATAAACTTTTGGATACTCTGTATTGCGATCTTAAGAATTTTAAGTAGTTTTCGAAAGGAAGAGTTAAACGCTTCGCTATCCAAAATATGTTTCTACTTTAAATAACCTGAAACGGCAACTTCATGTGAAATGGTGTTATCTGGTGTGATTTTTTTTTTATCTTAACAACATAATCTTCAGATTCAGTTAAAGATAAATTTAAAACATTGGTAAATATTTAAGGATTTTCGGTACAAATGGTAATTTAAATGGAAACCTTACATTACTTGTTACGATGATGAAACCCTTGGTTAATTTAAATGAAAACCAGAAGTACAACTTTTATTTTTGTGTGTTAATTTATATAGCTACATTGAGAAGAACTGCCCGCCTCGGTAGCGTAGATGGTAGCGTGTCTGCCTCACATTCAAGGGGTGCCTAGTTCGAATCTCGGTCAGGGTAAGTTACCTGGATAAGGTTTTTCCGGGGTTTTCCCTTATCCTGATAGACGAATGTCGGGTAACTCTAAGCTCCATGAACCCCGGGACTCATTTAAGCATCATTTCACCCATCTCATTTATCGTCCGATATGACTTAACGTTGGAGGACGTAAATTACACAGAAAAAGAGAGAAGAACTCCATGACTGTAGGTTCTTTAACGTTTATCTCTCAATTACACAGAAAAAGAGAGAAGAACTCCATGACTGTAGGTTCTTTAACGTTTATCTCTCTTGGTATGAAAAACATACACTTTCACATGCATACTTTCGGAGTCTGCTGAGGGTAAGGAAAGATTGTGGTTAATGGAAAATTCCCCCTTCCCAGTAGAGATTGAATTCGGCTCGTTTGGGTTGAGAAGTCAGGACGCTGACCATTCGATTGCAAATGCAGTTTAGTTAGCGGGCATTGCTCGGAACACAATGGCAATGTGAAGGATGTTAATATGATCAACCTGTTTTAGTTTAATGCTAGAGAGCATAGAAACGCTAGAAACACAGTCAAGATGTACCTACCTGCCTCTGTAGCGTGCCTCAAGAGGTCCTGAGTTCTAATCTCGGCTAGGGTGATTTATCTGGATAATTTTTTTCCCGGTATCTTCCTTTATCCTGAAAGATGGATGTAACTCTAAGCTCTGTGGATTCCGGTCTCATTGGAGCGTCATTTCATTCATCATCCGATATGACAACGTTGGAGGAGATTTATTCCAAATGAATCGTGTAATAGATCTCACGACGTAGAGGTTAAACAGTCTCTTGACATTACAGTGTACCTTGTGAATGCAAATCTCTATTCCTGGATAATTCATTTCCGAGCGATAAAGCACGTGAACTGCGGGATAAGAATGTATAAAACATGCGAGGGTTGAGGAGTGTCGCCCATTCCCACGGAGGAACTGATGCATGAACTTGGCTGTATCTTCGTGTCATTGGATATTGGAAACGTGACAGGCTATAGCAAACGATCGAACGAAATTATAGTGGAGGTCATGTGGAAGTTGTATGTATCCGCAGATAAAAAAGTAGGATTTTTTTTGTGTCAGCCAATGGAAACCGTGACTGAACCAGTTATCCCTTTCTCACCTTACCGCATGAGTGCGTATGCCATGCCCCCCCCCCCCCTCCCCCGGATATGACCACCAGGAAATCTTTTTTTCTAATCCTCAACTAACTGTTAGAACTAGTCCCGGGTTAAGCTGCCGTGAAGAGTTTGTGATCCGTCAACGCTTAGGGCCAAGGATGTCTGCTGCAGAACGTTCCTTTGTATCCAAGTGCTTCTCAGTACTTTGAAATATAGCGCTGTGATTTCGTATCATCACTCTTCCCGGGGCGGCATTGGTTCTGGTCCATTGATTGTTTTCTCGGTCAAATTGCCCTTCTGCTACCCATCTTGATGCTTCCTACACCATTAGAAATGTCGTTTGTTTACAACGCCCACTTGCTGTGCTTAACTTCCAAACGAAACATGAACAACCTAACTGGTACGTAAAAAAACAGAAGCTAACAACAGTGAAGTAATAAATATTACAATAAAATATATTTTTTCACAAACTTCACTCATATTTTTAAGAAAATTGATTAACTTTCCACAGAATTCAGGAGACTAGTTTCGTGAAAACTTTTCCACATCGTCAGTCACTTTGCATTTTCTTGTTATCTTTATTGCTTCTAGATGTATTGTTTTTGTATTTATTACCAAACTGAAATAAAACAAACTTAGGCAGAATCGATTGGCGGTATCTCAAAATTCATTACGCGATTTCTACTTTTTTACATTAAATATTTTGTCCCAAACCATTAACTATATTGGGCCATTTAATTACTTTAATAATATAACTTCTGGATTTATTTCATGGTTAAATAACCAAAAGTGATCTGCTACGGCTGATTTATCAATCTGTTTATACCTGTTTCTAAAATGTTCTGTCATTCTGGTTTCGAAATTACATTTGGCCCTTCCAATGTAAACCTGGTCGCAATCTAAACAATTAAATTGATAAATGCCAGATCTTTTAGTATCGGAAATGTGTTCCCCTTTTAGAAAAACAATTAGCAATTTTTTATATTATATTTATTTTGAGGAATCAAAATTATACCAAATTCTTTAAAATAATTTGAAACTGTTTATTAGCCCAAGGATGGTAAGTAAAATGTTTAAAATTATAATCATATTTAATTGTTTTTGCTTGAATTCTGTGGAGAGTTCATCAAGTTTCATAAAAAGATAAGTGAAGTTCGTGACAAATAATTATATTTTATTGTAATATTTATTGTAATGAACAACATACCATCGTCCATTTTTGGACGATGCTTGAAAGCGTTTCACTCCACTGTTTTGAGAGCAAATTCAGATAGTAAAATGTCTCACTTAACTGCTTCATGCTGGATCTGTACTAACAAAAATGGCATAGAAGGGCAGTGTTTAATTATCTTAAAAGGGGTTACTCCAGAACTTTGTATAAACATTCAGACCGATGGTCATGTATTCAATTCCGTTAGGCCAAGTGTGCAAAAGCAGCAATTGAATTGGAATTTACTCATGAAGACTGCCAGTGCACGTAGAGCACATTGATACTCTTGGAACTTCTGTTTAGTTTCTCTACTGTACAGTAAGTAGAGGAAGTGTTGTACTCCACCCAAAAATTCGATGCCAGATTTCATCGGAAATAATGTTTATATACCGCCTGGTCTCGAATATAAATATATGTCTGCGCCCGCACGTCTTATCTGTGCCTGTGAATAGCATAACTCAAAAACGAAAAGTTAAACACCAAGCTTTGTATTAAAGTTCAGCATATTCTAAGGATGTGACATATATTTTGAAAACCAACCACCCCAAACTATCCTTTACATGCAAAACGTTCGGAAACTTTTGATTTTCTCAAAAACTGTTCTAACCATTTTTTAAAAAAAATACTACACATTTAAACATATTTTCATGATAAATGAAATGCATACCTTAAATTTTCTGGAAATGTCCTCAGAAGTCTTTTTCATTCTGTATGGCTTTTGCATAGTTGTAAACCGTAAGACATAGTGTCTTTCTACATAACAAATGTAAATTTCTTTAAAATTGAAGAAGGAATTTAGTCTGCAGCTTTGCGAAAGACGTAATTTTGTGTCCAAGTTGGGACGTATTTTGAAAGAAATTATATGTTCCTGGCTGAGAAGACTTGGAAATTCCGGTGTAATCAATTTAGAAACTATTAATTTGTATTTCCCAGCCGGCGCATGAAGAAGCTCATTTCAGATCGTTGTCTCCAATTGATGTCTTTCTCGATCTTTTGATTGATGTTTTAAAATAAATTATACCTTTCCCTTTTTCTATCTTGTAGATTTAATAATTGATCATTAGACATGACATGATGCAACACAAATTAAAATATAATCATTCTAATACACTCACTTTCTCAAATTACTCTGAATATTTCACACGCGACTATCTTCTCTCACGGTAAGTGTCCCTCTGAAAATTACTTATTTTTCTTACTATAGCAACGTTCATTTGTGTATAATAAAGTCACTCGTAACAACCTATACATTATACACATCTTGTTTATTTTTACATAGTATTTTAAGCATTCTTTAAATGTTTTTAAACTTTAAACAACATTACAAATAAATGAACAATATTTTTTCGGCGCCAAATTTAAAACAACTGTTAGTAAACAAACTATTTGTCCGAAATAAACTTTTTGTGGAGTTAATTTTTCCGATATGTTTCATGTTACTGCTTTGCATTTTCAAATACATAAACTTTTCCAGTGCCATTACGAAGCGACCAGGTTTTAAAAGATTTTTCTATCGCTTAAGCTTACTTTATTTCTTTATCCTTTACGCCAACCAAGAAATATGCGATAAGATAATGTCTGCAAATGTTTATCTCGATTAATATGAAGTAGATAAAGGATTTAAGGTTTGTAAGAAGTTTTGGTACCTAAAACTTATTGAACCATTGGCCACAGAAGTAACGACTATTATTTCCTTAAGACAGATCATGAGATACACCTCTAGGCTTTCCAGTAGCAAATTTAACTTAGAAAGTTATGTGCAGTCAGTATAAAACATTAAAGAATTTGAACGAATATTTAGCATTTCTGTATTTGAGTAAAAATTAATAACGGTGTTCGTCTTATGCCTATAGTGTTTTTCTACAGGTATCCGTACTTCATTTGTCCATCTTCAAATGAATTCATTAAGAGCAAACTTCTGCCACAGAAAGATGGGTTCATAACTAAGGTCATCTGTTTACCACCCATGAAGTGTGTTTCAGAAAGAATTAATAGATAACCGTCACGATGCGACCTAGATGTTGAAGCAACATCAAAGGGAGTAAAAAGTAGTAGTAATTTGAGAAGTGCTTTTCGGATTGCAGAAAATTTGAAAATATTAACTTCACTTTAGAATAATAAATAATTTGTTAAATGATAACAGTAAGTGTTTTGAAGTATATGTGTGATGGGTTGCACACGTTTAGAAAGTAATACTCAGTGTTGGTAGCTCTAATTGCAAAGTGTTCATCTTCGCTTCTTTTTTCTTTTTGTTTTGTTTGTACATAAAAAATTAACAGTCAGCAGGGAAAAATAAGAAAGGAAAATGTTCTCCGCTCACAAGTGATAAACAACTGTTTGTCATCCTTGTTGTTATTGCAACACTAGTCACATTTTAGGAAGTTACGGATGTAAAATAACATTAAAACATGAATTTATAAACTCTTTAAGACTGGTTGATGCTCTTGGCTGTTCAGGATGGCAGAAGTTGCTTGCATGTGTGGGAATCACGTTGAAAGATAATATCTACTATTAGGTAAGGGTGTTAAAAATGCGTGGAAATGAAGTTATGATCTCTACGTGCCATAACAGTTAAGAATGAGCCATACCGGCTTTGAGCTTGATGCAATTATTGTAACCTTAGATCTTTTACTTAGATTTTGTCGTAACTACAAATAAGTGCAGCAGAAATGAGTCAGTGTCCTAGGCCTTGAGTAATGCAAACATACATTGGCCGAAGTTCAAATTTGAACTTGTCACGTATTATCGGTAAGGTAATTAAGAAAATTGCAATCCGTAATTTACATGAAAACATCGATAGTTGAGCCCCCTCCCCAAAAATGTGCGTCTGCAGCTATTATTCTTGTTGCATGGTAGCGTCCTCAAAGCAGAACAACTTATTTCACTTCGCTACACAGCTGTGGCTTGCTACATGCGAATCATTTCGTTTAGGAGATGGCCGTAGTTGAGTAGTCGCCTTTCTGTGTCATGTTTCATATCGTTGTTGAATTAGTAAGAAATAACGCTCGGAACTCCAGAATAAAAAAAATCCTACCTTTTGAATCTAAACATCAGTTTCACTTGGAAAGGAATGTCATTATAATCGCAAGTAATTGCTGTGAAAATCTAAACTGGTTTTCTTCTGATTGTTTAACTTTTTTAACATGTACTACACGACACAAAATGTTAACGAACTATATTAAATCTGTTGTTAAGATACTAATTTGTATTCCTAATTAAACACCTTTATATGCTAATATGAAATGCCCTTTGGAATGTATTATTTATCATGTGGCTCACACTTTTTTAGTTTCTGAACCACGTAAGTAGAAATAATTTTACGTTCCATCGAAAAATTCGAAGCTGAACCTCAGTGGAAATACAGGCTTTGAGGTCTCCTGAATACTAAAACATTTTTAGAAGAAGCCCCGCGCACGTGTGTGAATTGTATGACTCGAAATTGAAAAGTCGTTTTAATACCAAATTATTATTTAAGTTCAGCACCTTCCTAGGATGCACCACGATTTTCAAGTAAATGCCACCCATCCCAAGTGTCCTTTACGTGCTACATTTCTCAAATAGTTTGATTTTATCAAAAAATGGCTTTTAGTATTTTGATTAAAATACATGTCTATGATATTTTCAAAACAAATGAAATGTGTATCGTGATTTTCTGGGGATATTCTTAGAAATCTTCACTCTTGATGACTTTTGCATAATTGATAAACCATAAGAGATAAACAAACTCTTACTGTACAAAAAAGTGTAAGCTCATTAAAACACAGTTTCTGTCAGTTTCTGTTTGTTTTGAGTTAACCATTTCCTAGGCATTCCTTGTTATTTTTTTGAATTGTTCAGGAGTTCCACATTTTTTCTTAATGGAAAGTCGTTATTCTTTTCTCTTGGTGATGCAAGGACAACGGAATTTTAAAGATGTCACATAGCGACCAGCTCTTAAGATTTGACTATATTTTAAAGGTATTCTCCTATTCCTCTTGCACCTATAAGAAAAAGGTGTACTGATAGATTTGTAATTTGAGGTTTGTGCAGGCCTTTCTTAATTTTATGTAACATTTGTGCTCTCGTTATTGATTTCATGTTCTTAGTCGTGACCAAGAAAATAATTTCGGCTAAGCTATTTAATATTTTAACTGGTGCGCAAAGTTGTTTAAATGCGTAATTCCTCAATTAAATAAAATTTCAAGCTAATAAGTTATAAGCTATGGCCCAAGGAATAGTTTGCATAGTGTACAAAGCTGAAAGAAAGAATAGCCATTAGTAGCTTTAAAATTGCTAATATAAAAAGCCAACACTGGAGTATGAAAATAGAGGTAATATGTATAAAAACATGTTTCATATTACCAAACTTCATAGATGCGTTGTGTAGATTGTATATGAAAGGAAATGTAAACACTGGGCTGAACGTGTAAGCTCTAACGCAGCCATTACTTTCTTCTATGGATTATGTGACGCGCTTTTAGGGTGTAGAGAGCACAGCTCCAATTCCACACTTGCCTATTAACTGTTCATACGGCGCCTTGATTTTCCGCTTGAAATGACGCGCGTTCCTTCAAAGCAAATGTTGGAAATAACCTTCTCCGGACCTAATGCTTCATGGTGGCTGTAAAATAGGAAATGCCACTGTAGCCATAAAACCGTCGTGAATTGTACCCAACAAAGTTAACTTTTATCGGTCTACTTCTTTTCAGTATGTACTTTGTTGAGTATTTTTGAACGTGTGTCAAAATGTAGCCCATTCGTTGACAGAGTTATTGCTTGTTTATGTCATAACTTTTCATGAGCTTTAAGACAGCATCACGGTCTAGCAAGTCAACATTTCTCTTGAGCAGTACAAGTTTGAATAAAAACGTAATATCAAACATTGGCTCATGAAATGTTTTGAAAGAATATTTTTAAAGAAGAGTTTTATTCAGTTCCACGTTGGGAAGCCATTCGAAAGAGATTTTTATTATATGATGTTTTATCGATCACCAAGTTGCGGCGATACGTGAAGAAGTTTTATTAGGTTTACTCAGCGTCGAAACTTTATAAGTAGTTGACTTCGTAACTTTTTAATTTAGGCTTAATTGTCTTTAAGTTGGTTCAAACGATGATTTACCAACCAGAACATGAAGATTCTTATTTCAAGGCGTCGTCTTTCTCTTTCTATAGAAATAATTTAATAATAAATAAGTAAATGGATTACTTGATAGTTTTTTCAATATATTAATTCTAATTCTTGATCAGTTAACACAATATGATATAGCACAAATGAAGTTAGAATCTCTCCAGTGTATTCACTTTTTAAAATTATTAGTACCAATCTATAAACGATCAGTTACTCCGACGATCAAACTTATTCTCGCGTCCTTATAGGAAAATTATTGATTTTCTTCTCCATAGCACCCACACGTTTCTTTATGACGTCGTTAGTAACAACCTATATACGCGTTTTATTTCCACATTTTCACTTTTTTAATATTATAATACTTTCAAAAGACTCTGTAAATAAATTTTAATAACATCAAAAAACAAACACATTGATTTTTCCTTTCAAGGCTAAATTCAAAACAAGTGTTACAGTTTGCTTTTTTTTTTTTTTTTTTTTTTTTTTTTTTTTTTTTTTTTTTTTTTTTTTTTTTTAAATTTACGTCCTCCAACGTTGTCATATCGTACGATGAATGGAATGGTGAAATGATGCTCAAATGAGTCCGGGATCCATAGAGCTTAGAGTTACCCGACATTCGTGTTTCAGGATAAGGGAAAACCCCCGAAAAACCTTATCCAGGTAATTCACCCTGACCGAGATTCGAACTCGGGACCTCTTGAACGTGAGGCAGACATGCTACCACCACGCTACCGAGGCGGGCCCACAGTTTACTTTGAAGATACTTTTCAAAGTGTTGCCGAAATCGCAAACATCTAAGAAGTTTGTTATATAGGATGTTAAGAAAATACTGGAACTAACTGGTCAAATATCCTGTGTTATTTCATACGGTTTTCTCTACCCACTGTTTATTTTTATACTGCTTCAACGAGTTTCTTACATTTTATTTTTCTTATCTACTGCATGTGAATGTGATAAACCCTTACATAATTATTGTCGTTCTCCGTGATCTCGGGGTAACATGCTAGCCTCTGGTTCCCAAGCTCGCGGTTTCAAACCCGGCGGAGGGCGATGGATTATTTACGGGCGTAAGCATGGAAGGGATGTAAAATCGGTGGTCCCGTGTCGTAGAATTTACTGTACGTTAAAGAACCTCGAGCGCGATAAAGAAGCCTGTGGGCAAATTTAAGCGATCCTTCAGGCCCGAATATAGAATGAATGCAACGCTGTGAACTACAACTGTTAAAAAGAGCGTTAATAAATAAAAACTCAATTTCAAGTTTTTGCTTTTAAAAATATCTCTTTTCACACTTTGTTACAGGTATAGTAGGAATAGAGGAAACGGAGTCCATAGTCAGTTGTTTTGAAGTGGCCTTGAAATTCCATACTCTTTCCATAATACCACGAGAAATGAGTGAATAGCTAAGTTCGTTAAAAATGTTGTACAAAATTTTGAAAAATTCAAACTGTAATAACTGATATCTCGGAAATGACTTGGCGATTCTACACTTTTGTGTAGTAAATGTTTGCCTATCTCTTATGGTTTACCCGTATATGCACAATTTTACAAAATTCTTTCAATGAAGACGTGCATTTTATTTACCGTATATATATATATATATCTTATATGTCTTGTTAATCAAATTGTTAGGCCCACTTTAAGAGAAGTAAAACATTTCAGAAATTTTTCATATCTAGTTTGACTTGGAAACATCTTTGAAATCTTCGTCACTTTGAAAGATACTGAACTTAGTGCAGAGTTTGATAGTTATTGAATAAATCATTTTGAGTTATGCTGTTCATACACGTGCGCATGGACGTTTTTCTAAAAATGCTTTCTTTTATAATTATTTTTATTGAGAGGTCTGTCTACCTATTTTGAAATTATATAAAACACCTTTTATTCTTACCTACACCTCAGTAAATCACCTCTATGGTGATGTGCCGGAATTCAAACCCATAGAATTCCAGCTCTGATCGTGTAGGGATAAGTAGGAGTTTGGTAGGGTTTTCCGTCATTAGAAAAAAAGTGCTGGTCGTAAGGTACTTAACCTTCCCAAGATGTCTGAATGTTTTTAGTATTTACCTGTGTAAATGACCCTTTTTTTTTGCGCGAGACAAGTTCAAAGTGGAAATGCGTCAAGTCGTCAAACCTTTTTTTTAAAAAAAGAAAAAAGGCGTTGATATCTGCAGTACATTAGTGAAAGATAGAACCAGTCTCATTCTGCAATTTGCTTTCATTTACTTTAAATCGTCTTGAAATTCTAATCTATCATCACTGAATTTATTTGCTTTTAAGAAGGTGACACATGTTTCTAATGTCCCTTCGCCACTCAGAAAACCTTACGTCCTTCAGTGTGCGATTCATTGTGTTGCTATAGTCGCCAAAGAACGTAAATACGTTATGGTATCGATAGTGATTGCCAGAGCATATTCATGTTTGCCATTTGCACAGTTTAATTTCTATGTGACACTGTTTCACATGACCTCAAGTTTGATATTTGATAAGCAAGTTGCTTCTCTAAATGCTTGGTAATAATCTTAATTCCAATGTCATGAAAACACGCAACGTATTTCCTAAAGCTCGTGCTGTGACCTTTTGATCGGCAGGATAAAGACGTGAGAACTGTTCATGCATGGCAATTAATAAGGTGCTCTTGTGGGACTAGAAAGCAGATCACGATTCTGCAGGTAAAGTGAAGATAAAATAGTTTCCTTTTCTTGTTTGCGGAAGTTGCTATAGGCGGTAGCTTTCTATCCTTTCTCGTAGAAATTTGGGAATCCATGGAGCAAATCTGTTGAAGTCTCGCTGTGCTGGTAATGGTTTAACAAGTTCTACCAACTTCTGTCTGCTTTCGTTATCGTGTTGATGGTGCACTGTTGATATATCAGGCTTCGAAACGAGTAGCAAACACATTATCCAGCTCCCAAGTCTTCAAAGATAAAAGTTGGAGAAAACAAAATCCAATGTCGACTGTGTTGAAAGAAAAGGGGCAACATCATATTATAGATAATCCCTGCATGAGAGAAAAATAAAGTGCGGGTATGATAGATTCTAAAGCATGGCAAATGATCTCACTCATGAAACTTGGGATAGGTGCGACTTTGGGGACAGAGTTAACTTTGGGGGGAAAGTTACATATTTTCCCTTCATAAACTGTTATTGGCCAACGCATTTAGGGCATCTTGTAACTCTTAAACTTATTAAACGAAATCATAACTAGTTTTGAAATATACCGAAAAATATAGAGCTGATTAATTTCAAATAACCTTTTTTCGTAGCTCTAGCAGATCCAGTTGAGTTTATAAGCAATTTAACCTAGTAGTATAAACTGTATAAACGAGATGGATGAAGGAATGTTCAAACGAATACGAGTCCATTATTCAGCTTCAGAGAATGAGGGAAAACTCCGGAAGAAGAACCTCATTCAAGTATCTCATCCTAAACGAGATTTGAACTCGGGACCACTTGAAAGTCGAATGACGTCCTACCTCCATGCATGTTTAAGTTTACTCAACGTGAAGTTATTTTTGATCGCCATAAATGAAAATTTGGTTTGAGATCACGACAAACGAACGCCTTTCCTCATTTTGCATGCTACCAAGCCAATTTTCAACTATTCTGGACAGTTTTGTGATGATCAATCATAAAGTGAACAGGGATGCATGCAAAATTGTAATGGTTAGAGATAACTGTGTGGTTTTAAACACTAGATTTCTTCTGAGTCCATTGTACCACTTTTTTGTTCTCCTTTTCTGGTTTAAGTTCGCATTGAGCAAGTAAAGTTTTTGAGAACTGTTCAATATATTGTTGCTGACATATGCTGGAACCGTATTTGCTAAATTTATAACATTAAAAACAGGTTCATTTAATGTTCAAAGCTTCGGCATCATAACCACCCCAATATAATTTGGTTATTCGTATTTCTTTCTTCTTGACCTGTTAATCTGTCTGACATGAGACAACATTCTCTTTCTTTCCAATTTAAATATGCAACAGAAGTGATGCACCTTTCTGGAAAGGCATGCAGTGATTGATGGCAGCAGATTGTTAATATAATGCAATTAGTACGCATGCTGTATACTAAATGGCATAATCGAAGATCAGTGCGTAATCAACTAAATCATAACTTGTTTAAATAAGATAGAAAGCCTTATTATATTTTGCAATTTTTCCTAAATTTTCAAAAGGACCAATAAGTATTTTCGCGGATGATGCGTCTGCACGGATGAGCCTAAGCTCATTATCCCTCATTCCCAAATTGCCCTTTCAACACTACAAATAGATGTATATACTAGGATACGGTTGAGCAGTGGATAGCTCGTTGGGGACTTATTGCTTGAAGAATCAGCTAAGGCTTACCGTACTTCCAAATAATGCTGATTTCGCTTGGCGTTGGTAGTGTAAATCAACCTGGCGTCGCCAGAACCCTATCCATAGTATCGTTATCCCAAGTCACATGTTTTATAGCATCTATACCAAAAATTCTTACATTTCCGGAGACAAATAGGTGCCACTGACATCAGATCCTTGAGAGATTGTTGATATTGTAAAATTTTAAATTCCTAAGCACTATGAATTAAAGTAGCTTACTCCTTTTGGTTTCTGGGTGTAAATTGTTATATCTGCATAGAGAATTCCTATATAGAATTTATCGTTGCATATCTACTGTCCACCAACGCAAAGTAAATTTCTGAAAGGAATGCGCCCCCTTACACAGTGGGACAAGGATAGCGAATGTGTGTGACAGAGGACGCATGCCACACAAAGAGCAGAACCGTTAAAAAACATGCGTCCTATTCACTCTGTACACTAAAACTGAGAAGATTTATTCACAGAAGTAAGAGACGTCAGAATGTTTTTGAACGGTCTGTAACTGAACTGACATGGGGTGTCATAAACCTATTCAGGGAAAGTGTGCGTCTCACCCCCGGAGACTTTATTTCCTTTGGTGTACTATACTTACCACGTGAATACCACATGTCTTCGAGTACAGAACGTAACACGAGAATAAGTATAAGTTGAAGTGTCTGTTTTAAAATATATGTCCCCAATTGCCCTGAATATTTTTTTTATAAAAAGTGAATGTAGTACACGTAGAAACAGCTTTACCGTCTACAAAGTTGTTACTTAAGTGTAAGACGCAATAGGTGAAAGAGAGAGTAGATATTATAGCCTTCGGCCAGCACTTGCAGTTGAATCATTTCTACCTACCGCCTCTTGCCCTTGGACCATGTGGCCATGACTTGTGCTGCATAGTCTCATGGTCGCAGGGTGTACCTTCACAATAAGGGAAATTCCTCTCGTTAAAACTTCCCAGCAATACTATATTTAACAGCTGCCAACGTAACGCGCTCTGCCATATTACTATAAACCTTCAGCGAGTGTATATAATGTATATAACTAAAATATTACAAATGAGCTTGGGTTAAGTATGTTTTTATTAAATGTATATTTAAAGCCGTTTTGGCTACAGAATCTTGATCGACCTGTTACAGCAGTACATCATGCAAGTACCTTCCGAATACCTTCCGAAATTGTTGCTTAAGTAACTATTGTTCCACAAAATTTTCCCTGCACCCCTCCCCCCAAAAAGTCATGCCAATTATATCTTAACATACATAAAAAAGCCAACTTTTGAAAAGGTATTAATAATAACAGGGCTGTCATTCATGTCAGCCGTGTAGACCAAACATGTGCTGGGAAGTGTCAGATATTATGCAGTCGAGAAACAACTATCGAAAATCGAGGTCCAACCCTTAATGCTGGGCAGTTTACCCAATGCCATTGTATGCAACACAAGTGCTAAATTCAAAGGACAAAATGATTTTTTGCAAGATTTGGACAAAAACCCGAGAAACAGTAAATAAATCACTTCAAGGCCAAGCCTTAGAGCTTCTAGATGAATTTGATTATGTTGTGGCTTCGTAGTGCAACTAGATTCCTTCTTCATATACGTGGGTCGGCTGATAAGTCCCGGGCCTAACATAGAGATGGCGCCACTAGGCCAGTTTGACGGATAGCATCATATTGTTTGACTCTAGACTAGCTTTTTTTTTATTTACATCCTCCAACATTAAGTCATATTGGACGATGAATGGAATAGGTGAAATGATGCTCAAATGAGCCCGGGGTACATAAAACTTAAGAGTTATTAAGGGAAACCCCAAAAAAACCTTATCCAGGTAACCCTGACCGAGATTTGAACTCAACCTCTTGAACGTGAGGCAGACACGCTACCGTCTACGCTACCGAGGCGGGCCTAGACTAGCTTATAGCCATATTTACAGTCAATAGCTTGTTTAGTTTTTGAATGACAGCATTTTAAACAAGACAGGTGTAGAGGTTTCACGAAAATGGAGGATTTGGAAAAACGAAATACTTCCATTTGAATGGCTTAACGCATAAAAAAATCAAGGAGGAAATGGACAGTACTTTGAAAGACTCTGCCCCGTCATATTCAGTGATTAAAAGGTGAGTTGCAGAGTGTAAAATGGGACGAACGAGCACTACTGATGAGCCTCGCTCTGGACGCCTTGTGGAAGTTACACCTCCGTAGATCATTGAACAGATTAATAGTTTAGTACTGGAAGACCGCAGATTAATAATGCTTTTGAGATAACAGAGGCTGTAAACATATCAAACGATCGTGCAGTTAATATTTTAAGTAATGTTTTGGGCTTTCACAAGGTCTGTACAAGATGGGTGCCGCGTTTGTTGACACCTGAACAAAAGTTGCAAAGAAAAACTGTTTCTATTAAGAATTTGGAGCTCCAGCGTAAAAATCGCACTGAATTTTTGAGACGGCTTATTACCTTTGGCGAAACTTGGATACATTACTACACTCCAGAAAGTAAATCACAGTCACAGTGGTTTGCGCCAGGTAAACTAACTCCAAAAAAGGCTAAAGTCAATTTTGTCAGCTAACAAGGGTATGGCGAGATTTTTCTGGGATGCACAGGGAATTGTGTTTATTGGTTACCTGGAGAAGGGTAAACGTATCACTGGTGACTACTACGCAAGCCTGCTGCAAAGTTTGAGTGATGAGGTGAAAAGTAAAAGACCTTATTTGGCAAAGAAAAGAAATCTTGTTTCTTCTAGACAATGCTCCGGCCCATCGTTCAGCCGTTGTAATGGGGAAAATGTGCAAATTAAAGTTCGAAATTGCTTGAATACCCACCCTATTCGCAAGATCTAGCACCCAGTGACTACCACCTGCTTCCGCACCTCCAAAAATGTTTAGAGGACGAAGATTTCACAGCAACGAGGAGCTCATTGATGCCGTAAACAGCTATTTTGAGGACCATGATAAATCGCACTACAGAGATGGTTTAATTAAATTATAACACCGATATGACAAATGCATTAGTCTTTCTGGAGATTATGTTGAAAAATACTTTGACTTTGACATTTAAACTCGTTAGTAAGGATGTCTTATCGAAGATAGTTTAGTCATCAGCTCATCGCCTAGAATTATAATCAAATGTACAACGAAGGCATAAGGGTTGCAGTGGTCAGTGTTCTGGCTTCTCAATCCAGAGGTCCCGGCTTGAGAATCCGGCTTGATTCTTGGCTGGGTGGGGACTTTTTAACCACAATCATTCCGTATCCTCCGTCGAGTTTGGTAGTGTGAGTGGTAGCGTATTCAATGTAGAAGTTAATAAAAACACCAACGGAGAATAAAACCACCATCTGTCAGTTGTTTCTCAAGCCAGAACCCCCTAATATGATCACAGACATTGAAGGGTGCTTACAAATGATACAAAATGAAAAAGAAGTACAGATAAGGATTCTTCATTTCTGTGTTGTGATACAACCAAGAACATCTAGGTGCCATAAAACGAAATCGATAAAATTTTAATGATAGGCAACTGTGGTAAGGTAGTATAGCAAGCGTAAGCTGAGGTAACTACTTAAAATACAATGGTAACGTTGAAGTTTAACCAGCTCGACCTTTGTCTGTTTCATATAGAGTGAATGTGCAGTAAACATATTGAAACAGAGTCGCCATATGTGTATCTTAAACGTCCAAAAGATGATTAATTACTATACAAAAGAACAGGTATTGTAACATGTTGGGGCGTATCCACACGCAAGCCTTGAGACTGCACTGCGATTGCAAGGTCGCCCTTCGTAACCGGTTTAGAGCCCTTCTGGTTGCGTAATGAAACAGGTCGGAGGTCACACCGAGAGGGCAAGAATGTCTGTGACCCGCAAGCAGCCTACGCGCTGCACATACTCTTTGGGAATGCTTAGGTTGTGTTTCTGTGCGATTGTTACAATATAGATTAATGCGGTACATAAAACACCGGACGTGCTGGAATCCCTCATTCACTGATTGCTTGTGTTATTACCACCGGGACGTGTGTGGAGAGAGGTTTACATAAACAGCAGGCGCAGAGGTGGCAGAGCTTAGCCTGATGCAATTTAAAACGTATAGTTTTTCTGGAGCCTAAGCCGTAAGTGTTGAACATTATATGCCAGATTTGTAAGAAGCCGAAAGAAGAATAGGAGTTGTTTTGGAAAATGTGAAGGGCATAGTAAAGGTTTAGGGTAATCTTTAAAAAGTTAAAGCTACTATATATGATTGAAAATAAGGGTTGGGTTAGCTTTTGAGTCATGTAAGGTATTCTGTAATTCTTGCTAACCCCTGAAGTATAATTGCACAGTATACAGCGTTGCTGACTGAGATTGAAGCCATTCAGGAGATTTTCCGGGCGCGAGTCAACCCTTAATTCTAATTGCGTGCAGCAGTGTAATTTTTTTTCCTTGTTCCATTTATACCCCGCCTTTAACTGCTATGGTCATATCGGCGGCCGTTCTCTTTTGGAACATACCGAAGTTTTAACTCGTTATCTTTGGTTCTTTTTTTTAAATCATTATATCACGCACACATTCACACTCTCATTCATACTTCCAGACTCTGGGGAATTATCTTGGACGGAGAAAAATCCCCACCCCCCACCGCCGGGAATCGAACCCGGGACCCCTAGCACGGCAGGCAGGTGCTCTACCGACTGAGCTACGGGGCCAGCCAGTGTAATTGTTGTTGTGGTATCTTTTGATCAATAAAACAACATTGATTAGCGCGCAAGAATAAAGTTAGCGAAAATTTGAAACGTAGAACCACACTTTAAAATTGCATGACGTAATCGGGATTCTCCAAATTGCAATTTTCCTGGTAAAACACAATGCATATTTAAATTCCTTTTAAGATAATATCGTCAGTGACGACTTCCAATAACATAAGTACTTTAAACTTCATAGCTAACATATGTTAGTTCGATCAGTGTTAAATGCACTTTCGCACTGCCATGTTCTGCCATGTGTTCTTTCAAAGCACAAATAAGCTAATATATTTTCGCTCTATATGTTGTGTATGTTTGAATTTTTATGCTTCTTTCGCTATATTTCTTTTATCGTTGGCTGTATGATTTAAGAATAGGATCACTAACATGTTCCAGAAGGAACACAAAACATTTACATGTGTGAAATAACGTAGCATATGTAGCTAACTTTTAGATTGGCCATCATTTTTACCAAATTCTAATATCCAAGTGGACGTGTTTTGTTACATCACAGCTAAGATCTTCAGCGAAGTACCATGCGTAATTTTAAAGATTTTTAAGTTTACTCGTGTACTCCTTTGGGTTAAAAGTCATTAAAAATTCGCCACATTTGCAATAAAGATCCAAAAGTATCCTCTGATGCTTATTTTGAACGGAATGAGGTTGAAATTGGCGGACATTTGTAAGAAACTCCAATTATAACATTAGTTGGAAACTTTAGGTAGTCCATGTCGACAAACACGCACGCACATTTTCTATCTATAATAATAGTAGATTTGTAGAGCTTGAATGATAAAACAGCATTAAAAGATCGAATGTTTAACAGGCACATGGTTAAACATGGCAAAGCGTGTAAGCGTACCGGAAAATATGCGAACAACGTAGATGTTTGTGAGCTTATCACATACACGGAGTGCAGTGTATGTACACTGTGTTGAGGTGCAATTATGTCTTCTGGACAGCAACGTGTCATACATCGGCAAGCGCCTGAAATCAAAATCCCTGTAGGTCAAGCGATAAACGGGCCGCTGCAACGGTAATTTGCATTTGCGTATATAACAATTAATTGGCTATCATTTCATATCAGACATAGAGCTTCCAAGTGCTGCATTTGTGTTTTGTCACAAATTTGCGTTTTGGGTTGCTAGTACTATTTCGCGCTTCTATAAACGAGATAACGAACGAATGCAGCGCTGTCGCTGAAGGTCAATACGCCTCAACGCTCTGTCTGTTCTTTGGTAACATATTCTACAGACTATTCATAATACATCTTATAATTCGTTTTACTTTTGTGTTATAGTTCGATGGAGGATACCAGAGAGTCTCAAAGCGATTTGCAGCCAAATCGTGATTGCTAATTTTCGGATCGGTATGGGGAATGTCTCTCTGAAGCATAATACAAGCTGTTGTAAGAACTCGCAAAAATATATTGGAGGATCAGACAAAGGATTTTTTTCCTCCAAATTTGCATCCTGTCCATTATAACTGGATTTTAATTCCGAATCTTGTATACAATTTAATCTACTTAGATACAGTTTGTGTGTTCATCCGGCACATTCTCAGTGCAACAAGTTGATTCAGTGCCCATTTTAAGGCAGAACACTATCTCTTCCCTTCAGCTTAGAGGACAGCATCCGGAGGACCATCTGATGACGTCATTGCCATTGTATTTGTTTCGTGAGGTAGAACGGTAATAGCCTCGCACTTGAGTGATCACACGTACATTCCTACGCATTTTTGAACAACTGGAATACTATTGTAATTCTATTGTTTTAATTTCCCATGTGTCAGCATCGAACGTATGTTTACGACAAAATTACCAGAGCGTTGGTTCTCATGTAATGGGCCTACTATAAGGTAACATCTACTCACATAAAACGTAAAGAAGTTATTAAAAATAAACATGTTGAGAAGGAATAAAATAAGTGCAGGAAGAAACATATTGAAGTAGCAAATAATTATAGAATAAGAGAGACTAACAAGGGAAGAACGGGGAGAAAACACATAAATTAGACCATACAGCGTAGCTAGGAAAACCCCATCGTCATTTGGCTAAATAATTGGCCGAAGAACACAGGGATTAGGGTAAATAGTGATTGGAGCGGATGAGAGGGTAATGGCAAGATACACAGATTAACATTGTAATTCTCTAAGTAGTCAAGTTCTGCAAGAGGAGTATTGTGATCTTTGTTGGTAGGTAGCATGTGAACTTAAATGTAAATTCAATTTAGATGTAGACAAAGAGTACTATAAAACTAACAAGTTGCGTAATGTGCAACATACCAATAGCATATCACTTTTACCAGTGATTCTTTAGGTTGGCCAGTTGCTACAACTAACAGTATAGTTCGGATTGCTTGCAAGCATAAATAAGAGGCGTAAGTCTGTATAATATTGTCACGTTGCCGCCATTGCCGTCTGCTGTGGGTAGGGCTTTCTTTCCAGCTCTGTTGACTGGAGCGGTGGGAGAAGACGCGCCTTCAAAGACAGCCACTAGCTGACGTGACGAAGCTGGAAGCGAGTCATTATTACCGCGCAAATATTGGATATTGTTCCAGAATGTAAGTCGAGAACATTCGACTGGTGGAACGACCTCTCGGGCCCGGCAAGACTATGTAGTAAGAGGGGTATGAGACCTGGCGAAGATAGTGTAGTGTTTCGAGCTTCAAGCTGAGTCGGCGGGTGTGGCTCTGTGGTGAGGATTCGGCCCAGTGAAGCAGTTTACAAATCAGTCTGTCAGTTCAGTTGTGCAGAGAATGAGGTCTGCTTCAAGCTCTGTGGTCAGGAGTCGGCAGGCCGTGGCACGGTGCAGGAGTCATTAAGTGCGGCTCCTTGGTGAGGAATCGGCAGGTCGTGGACCAGGCAGTGAAGCAGTTCACGAGCGAATATCGGAATTGTGGAGTTCAGAGTCGGCGTGCAGCTCCATGTAATATGTGTTCATGGTGTACGTCAGAGAGTTTACTAGCAGCACAAGGTGATGCGTGCTGAAGAGACATAGAGAAACATTAAACAGATGTGTTGAAGCTGTGTAATTGTGCAGAGGGGAAAAAAATTGTAATTTAGCATTGTGCTAACAATTTTGGTGACACAGGAGTTTGAAGCGTCTTTCATCTTTTGTCTTATTGTCACAATGTTAAACTTCTTACTTGTATTTTAACTTTGTTAACCTCTAAAGAGCAGTTTTATTACTGGCTTTGAACACGTCATATAACATGTAGGTTTTACTAATGGAATAGAGGGTAAAAAGTGAGTAAAATACGGGGAGAGGTAGAACGACTAAGATAATAAGAGGAAAAGAGAAAGTGAGTCAGAATAGAGCAATTCCCTTATTTAATCTAATAACTTCGTGTTGGAATTAGTGTTTCTGCCTCACCTTTAAGAGCCCCTAGTTAAAACATCGGCTACAGTGAGTTACCTGGATAAGGCTTTTCGGCAGTTTTTCTTTTGTCAGTAACCCAACGTTCTATAGGCTCAATGCTAGTTTCATTCTTTTTAATCACCGTCCGACCACCCGGATAAAGGACGTTGACCCTAAAGTGAGCAGAACAGTGGATTCTTTTCGAGATAATAAATGGAAGGATTGCTTATAATCCAGTGAAAGAAACTTGGTTAGTGGAGAATCAAAACCAGCACAGAAATAACTATATTAATCGATGCATATACACAGTGGAGTCGATGAAGCTTTGAAGTGAGCTATGTCAGTAGGAGTTGACGTTTGTTTGACTGCACTATGTGCCGAAACTATTTTTACACTTGCCCGCATACCTGATGTATCGAACAAGGAGCTGGCTTTTATCGTTTGCGTCTGCAGAGGTAAAATTTACCGACGCCAGACGTTCGTCGCACTGCGGCAGGCATCTCCCTCGTCCCGATGCGACGTGATGCCACGCCGGAAATACACTGCCCTCTTGATTACATTTTGTACCAAATAGGTCTTAATTCCCTGCAGTTACATAAACTGGTTCATTGTTCCGAGGGGAATGTTCTGTTGCAGCGGATAACAGCTTTCATACGTGCAACAAAGGGAGCTCTTATTATGATTCTGCTGCAGCTTTAATGGCACTTATCTGCATTTTTTTGTGCAGAAAATTTTTGTCTATTTCTTAAAATTAACCAATTATATTTTTAAAAATCATAGTTTTCAAAAAATTAAAATAACCAAGTATTTTTCATGTAAAGGAAAGTATGGGGTGCAAGTTTTTCTACAAAATCTTCGTGTCGTAATTCTCTGAAGACTTTGGACATAAATGTTAAGGTGGGTATTTAACGTCGTGACGTTTCCTTTTCGAGTTATGTTGTTTACACGCACTACTACTTACACGCACTACTACGTACTTAAAGTAGAGGAAGCATTGTATTCCAGCCAACAAAATCGATACCAAGGTTTTACCGGAAATACATATATATTTTGGGGGGGGGGGGCGGGGGAAATTTCCTTAATACCCCCCAAATTTTGAAAAATGTGTGTATGTCTGACTCTGTGAACAACATAGCTCAAAAAAAAAAAGAGGAATAAAAATGCCGTTTAATACTAAAGTTGGTATTTTAGTTCAGCATCTTCTAAGGATACCCTACGAAGATTTTCAAGAACTCTGTCCACCCCAAGTACCCTTTACGTGGAGAATAAGATGTTGATTCACAAAATGACTCAACCGTTTTAATTAAATGAACATATGTTTAAATGTTTAAGGTATTTTTAGGGCAAATAACAAGTGTATCTACCTATCGAATTTTCTCGGAATGTCGTAGGAAGTCTTTCTGAAGACTTGCATAACTGCTAAACCATAAGAGATGGAGGAAATGTTACTGTTGTGCAAAGTAAATAGTGTGTGCGCGTGTATGCGCGCGTTTTAAGTCCTGATCATGCAAAGACAACAGAACTTCAAAGGCATCGCATAGGGACCAGCTCTTAAAGCGTTTAACTATTGCTTAAGTCTACTGTATCCCCCTCTTCCCATTGTACTTATCAGGAAATATGTTATAAAACCATTTCGGTAAATGCCTATCTGGATTAACATGAAGTAGATACGGGAATAATAGTTTTTAAGAATCGTTCGTACAAGGGTGAGTAGAGAAAGTCATGTTAGTGTATATTTTTAGAATTTTTTTTTCTCATTCAGGCAGTCAAACGTGCCTGTTGCTAGCAAGATATCAATATAGAATTTTTAGATGAAATGCAGTATTTTCTGTACGTAGGTAAGCTGTAAAGAAACAGAAGCTTTCTGCTACCAAAGCTTGCTGTTCAGCAGTCCATTGCGCTCTCTCTCTCTCTCTCTCTCTCTCTCTCTCTCTCTCTCTCTCTCTCTCTCTCTCTCTCTCTCTCTTAATTTACGTCCTCCAACGTTAATTCATATCGGACGTTAAATGAAAGGCATGAAATGATGCTCAAATGAGCCCAATGTCCATAGAGCTTAGCTACCCGACATACGTCTTTCAGGATAAAGGGAAACCCAAAAAAAACCTTATCCAGGTAACTCACCCTGAACGAGTTTCGAACTCGGGATCTTTTAAACGCGAGGCAGGCACGCTACCATCTACGCTACCAAGACGTGCTGTATTGCTACAATAATGGCACGATTGAAGCAAATACATTATTGGGTGCACTATTAATCTAATTGTCAGTGTCAGTACCTACATATAGCATAGCAGGACTCGTCAGGATCCTGTGGCAGATTCTGTGTGATGGACATAGGGTTATCAATCTTTCAGCAGGAAGATTGTGGTTTTTCTTAGTTATAGGTATTACATAACTAGAGTCCTGATTTGTAAGCACAATCAAATGGTGTAATAAGCAAGCATATGTGCACGAAAAATGAAGTAAATAAGCACCAAAAATAAGCAAATAAAAATAAAAATTTAATCATAAATATATTGTTTTGTCTTACGTACGTTTGTTGCAGTACACGAGAGAGGTCAGCTTGAGATTTTCTTGTGTGAAGCACTAGGTTTGTTGGATAATTTTTTATACAGTGAAAAGGATCTCTCAATGTTGCATGACGTTACTGCAACATGTGAAAGGCACCCACAGTTCTTGAGTGAATTCCTCTTCGATATACGTTTTTGTACCAGAAACAATTTTAGAAATTAGACACGTGTTTCGTTAATCCTTATTTTAACAATAGCGTGTGTCTCTGAAGACGTTACTCAAATTGCATCTATTTCATCTATCAAAGAAAGTGAATGTTCCAAGGTATTATTTCGAGCTTTCAACTGTTATAATATCAGGTATTTTGGAGAAACGGTTGTGAATGCACTCTATCTAAACTTGCATGCCAGTATTAGCAAAACATTCCTGTTCAGTGGCAATGCAGCTTGTATCTTCTGCATCTAAGGAGTACAACACTTTTCACTTCATGGAAGTGTTCTGCGTAGTATGACACAGCCTTTAACCAAGAACCCTATCGAGTTAAAACTGGTTGAGGAGGTAAACTTAAATTTGGACGAACTTAAATGAAATTTTTGAACTCTAATGGACTTCTTAACAAATATTTTCTTTACGTTAGTGTCTTTACGGTACGTCTTTATAATGGCTCCTAATTGTTTGAACGAGACGATGTAAACAGTCTGAATGATAAAATGATGGCAAGGAGTGAATATTTACTTTTAAATTTACAGGATTTTGGTAAAATAAGCCGTTTTAATTGAAATGTATAAAATAAGTAAGAAAACGTCGTATTCAGCACAAAAAAAGCATATATAAGCATTTCACTTAGAAATCCGGGCTCTATACATTACTAATGCTTTTGTGGGTAGAAATATTAGGGATCTACAAATGTAAAGGTTACTTTCAAATAATGTTTTGGTGAATTAGGTTCGGATCTTTACTTCGTTTTGGGACTACAAGATGTGACAGGAAATGTTTTGGAAAAGCGGGTCGAACACTTATGATATGACCGCCTTATAACTGATCTAGTGTGAGTTAAAAAGGTGCTACACAGGCAGGTAATTAATAGGCAAATGAAGCTGAAGATGGTTTTTTGGCCATTGACAAGTGCCCGTCATGTCTATGCATGTGACCTGGTTCGTGACCAAAATGAGTAACGGTGTTGCTGTTAAACGCTACCATAGTAATATTATAAATAAGAAAGAAAAAGGCATCAAGGCGAGTATGTCCGGAAGTTCGCATCTAATATGAAATTGTCTCAATTTTTGCATGCATGCTAAGTTGGATGAAATAATCTCTTGTACTGTAGTCCTAAGAATACATTTGTTACTTAGTAAATGAAATGGCGTGTCTAGCTCCTGAGCGGAAGGTCGCGGATACAAATTCCTGTGTGGTCCAATCGGTCTAGGTAGCTCAGTTGTAATTGATTCCAAGATTGTGAGTTCAGAAGCGGGCTCGGCTCAGACCTATGTTTAAGGTGTTTATAAACGACGCTCCCATGTCAGTGGATCAATTGCCATGTAAAAGAAGCCCCGTGGGACAAACTTCCGGCACACCGACAGCGTTTATATGATTCTGGCAATTGACAGCGTCGTTAACAACATGCAAATTATTTATTTTAATTATTTTTTCCCGTGTCGATTGCAAATCACCCTCTACACTGAAAAAAGTATTTTTTGTTTTCCGAAAAAGTCTCATTTAATGAAACATTACTTTCGCGATATTGGCATAAAAATAAAACATGCCTATATCGTGAATTTTCTTAAAGTAACGTTTAGGGATTTTTTTTTAATTCTGTTTGAATTCTGTGTAATTTTATTTGGCAGAGAAACCACAAGAGACTTGTATAGGTTATTATCTTTAGTCGTTTTGAAAACATATTGAGTGCTTAGGGTTTCCTAGGTGTAAGTGTTTGAACGTTTGGAACTGTTTTTCTTTTCTTTTGCAAGCTAATTTATTCCTTGACTCTTCTGATATAAACACGATGTATTGTTTTTTGTTGAGTACACTTAATTGGAAAAATCTCTATTAATATTTTACTTAGTAGAAGCTTGTAGTTATATGAATTTTCTAATGTGTAGAGAAAGCCCTCGTTTATCTATCACTTTGTTTTATTTATTTGTTTATGTATTTCTTTCTTTTTATTCTGTTTTCTGCGTATAAACGGGAAGTAAAGTATTCTCCCCAAAATATCACCACGGTGTTTAGACTCCATGACTTAAAAAACGAAAAAAACTCTACGCGCACTTGTGTGTGTGCGTGTGCGTTTGCGTGCGTGCGCTTAACTAAAAACGTAGTCGTTTGTTTGTATACCAAACTTAGTGTTTGCGTTCGGCTCTTCCGAATGTGCAACACGGAGATTTAAAAGAAAATCCCCCCACCTCACACTACCCTTTCGAATTTGTTTTTTCAAAAGTAGCTCCGATTTTGATTAAACTATCGTGTGTTTAAGATATTTGCTGACAAATGAAATGATTATTTGAATTTTCTGGGAATTTCTCTTCATTTTAGGTGAGTTTTGCGTAACTGGCAAACCATGAGAGATGGACAAAAATCTTACTACACAAAAAACGTGGATCTCGTTAAAACTTTTTTTTTTGAGGGGGGGGGGGTGAACCATTTTCGAAATATTCCTTGTTTATAACTTTGAATTTTCGAATACTACTCTTACTTTTCTGGAATGTGAAGCTTTTGTCTTGGACATGCAAAGAGAAGGAAGTTACAAAGTCATTACATACCGGTCAACTATTTAAAAAATTGTCTCGTTTAAGCCTAGTGTATTCTTCTATTCTCATTGAACCAAGGAAATGTGTAATTAACAGGTTTTACAAAGGTTTATGTCAATCAGTATGAAGTAGTATTTTTAAGAATAGTTTGTGTAAGAGTGAGTTGAGAGAGTCATGTGAGTCACACAACAGAGATTATTTCTGTTGGAAATATAACATATGAAGCTTAGGTAATAGCACCGTTAATAGCTGCCAGCAAATCTGAAGGAAAGTTGTTTTTTATAGAACGTGATCAAAATGGGAAACGGCATTACTGTAATGGTAATTAAAAGGTGGTCGGTGTTTCATTCAGAGCTCTTGTTGAGGCATAATTACATGTTCTAGTACATATGTACGCTCAGGGAAAACGTGTGGTTAAACTGTCAACTCTGGCTTCCTGGTATTACAAAAAGAGCAATGTGAAACACCGAACATGCTTCTTGAGGTGCACATAAACCTAAATGATGATGATGGTAAAGATAAATATGGAACTTCTGCATACAGTATATATAATATAAACAGGCGGTCTAACTTGTAGGGTACATTAACGTAGTTAATGTTCTAAATTCGTTTACTGAATTGGACTTTTTATTTTTTACAGGAAATTATTTTTGGGCGTAAGAAATGACAGAATAAACCTCTATATTTAGGCTTCTATGTTGCTTCTGTTTGTAAATGATTGTATCAATTTATGCCATTCTGTTTGTACATTAGGTTAAATTTTTAGGGACACTGAAGTGAAAATTTATTCAATTTACATACGAATGTCTCTATTATATACCTAAGCAGAATTGTAATTTTAATGAACGTAAATTATGTTCAAGACACTTCGCTGATATCGGGTATTCTTCAAAGTGGGTTCTTTTGCGGAGCTATACGCTACGAAGAAAAATGATAAGGATGGCTCGTTATTTGATTTCGAGACTGTATTTGAAAATCGAGCTTGCAAAGATACATCAATAAGGCATAGTGTTTCAGTGTACATAGGTATTTCATGCACATTGCTCATCCTTATAAATAGTATAAGAAAATCGAGTAGGTGCTGCAGATGTCCCGACCGTTATACGTTCGCGGTGTCACGCAAACATGACGTAATTGCCCGCCACGTAGACACTACCTATTATATAATCGCCTGCTCACAGCTGTGCACACCTTTCTGAACGATAGTATCGGCATTCCAACACTTAAAAACAAACTCTTTAGTCGTCTCGTTATAATCTGTAGCCACTACCAACATAGTACTAAAACACTCGGTAGATATTGCTTACGTCATGCAGATATTCAGACTTCTGCTACTTTCTGCCTCTTGAATCAAATTAAGGTACACATTGTGAGCAATTTTCTATTTAACGAATACATTGTGCATTGTGTTTCAAAACAATCAGCGGTGTCTGAAAACGATGACTTTTAAAAGGTTACACTCTAATTGCTACAAACGATATGTCATAAAATACTTGCAGTTGTAGAAAAAACATTTTCTGCCATAATTATGTAATTTCACTTCATAATAGTATATTACAACATGAGTGCCTCAAGTCCATTTATACAGAATCAAAGAAAAGCTTGAAAAGCCGAGACGAGGTATAGATTCTTCGAGATTCTGTTATGTATTGTCACATAACTTATGTATTGTTGCAAGGTATTACGTTTTATTATTTTGAACTAATTATTAATACAAACTTAAGTTCTAATGAACTTATCCATCACCATCTCGTATTTCTGGTAACGCAGTACTACTATATAGCAGCGTTAACTAATACGATGACTTGGTAGGATATAATTAAAGAGGCTTTGAGTCAGTCTTATGGTTATGCCGTGACTCAGAGTGGATTGTTCGAAAATGATAGTATGGACGATAATAGAGCTTTAATATTTCAAGAAGAATTTGACGTCGAAGACGTCGACTATGAACACGCAAATGTAAAAGGCGTAGAAAATTGGTTGGTGTCATTTCCCGCCTTCCCGCCCTGATGTAAATAGTGTATTATTATACTCACTGCATTCGTGTTTTTAGATAATATATTTATTTAGAGGTAATCCATATTATGGATTTACCCGGAAGAAATTCATGTATTGGAATTTAATTTTCTTCTATGTAAATATCACAGGGAATGTGTAGAAAACACACGATCGTGGGGGTGGGGGGAGGCCCTAAAATTTCACATAATGGTAAAAAGCCAAGAAGAAAACTGAAGATCAGAACTTATCCCTGTTTTGCTTTCAAAAAGTCGTGTTTCATATGAGGGTTCAGATTTGACAACATGGAATCGCAAATAATATGCAAATCAAAAGTAGGTATCTTCTTAAATATTCATTTTATAGAAACGGTCAGTACAACTCTCATAAACCTCCGAAACATTAAATTACACAGAAAACAGCAGTAAGTAAAATATTTCCATTTTTGGAGTAATGACCCTTGAGAAACGTAAGTAGCTTGCCATATTCCTTTAGTGGAACAAAATATTACTCTTGCCGTTCTCTGTCTACGGATAACAAGATAGCCTCTGTTCGCGGGTTCAAACACGGGTGGAGGTGGTGTAAAAATCCTTAGAGTAGCTTCCTTCGTAAGGGAAATTAAGCCGGTGGTCCCGTCGTCGATTTCGGTACGTAGAAGGACCTCGGCGACTCTGAGTCCAACATAGAATGGGAGGCTGAGAACCACCACAATTAAAGATGGTCTATATATTAAAAAGATAAGGTATTACCCTAAATACTTTCATGGCTATCATTTTAGGTGTATTATTTAGAAAGCTAAGAAACTCCGATACGCAAACTAGATATTTTAAACATGCCGCTTCGGACAGCATGACAGCCCATTACTCAAATTAATATTTGGTATACATCCAGAATCACCAAAACGGTTTTTATAATACGCATATATTAACGCTGCTTAGAAATGCAGAAATGATGTGTAGATGTCCAAGAAAATTTGTAGAAATTGCAGTGGTGCTCATATTATGAATAATTTCTACCTACATCACATAATAAACCGTTATGTTGTATATTTCGTGAGGCACCAACACCTTATTTATGGGATTTGAAAGCGGAGTTTCTGGTCGGAGAGATGGAAATCCCGCTAGGATTGGTAATCAAGGGCACATCGGGGGCAAAAACAAGGTAATTAATTTGATGAATTAATCTGGAACTCATTTCCCTATCATTAATAACCTTCCCTTCATTTTAACTTGATTAAAACTGGAAATTGTATTGAAGGCACGAAAAGTAAAAAGTAAGACATGCATAAAATATTTAATGAGTTTCGTGACGGATGCCATTTGTATAAATGGAAGACAAACGACCGTTTAGTGGCAGCCTCAAAGCAGACGAACATACTGTGATCATTTTAGCTGGAGGATGACTTTTAAATCAAGACATTTGTCAATGAAAATTAAAAGAATTCTAGGGTGTATTTTAGTGAAATCACAGGTGGGACGCACATTAAAATACAGTAAATAATGTGTATATATAATTATATGATATAAATATTATAACTGATGTTACCTTTCAATACTTGTATGAAACATTATCGTGAATGCTTCATTTCATTATATATTGAAATACCCATCTTTAACACTCCGTTTTTTTTTAATACATACCTTTTACTGCCATTAAGTTGAAATATCTGACCAACCAATGGTATCTATTAATCTTTGATTAAGTGATTAAAAGCACAACTTCCAAACCCGAGTAATTGGTTTTACATTGTAAAAGGTGTGAACACACAAGAAAAAAATTATAAATATTATAAATTACCTAACTACATGCAAACCAGCAGAAGCAGTATTGCTAATAGGTAATTATTGTAACAGCTGGAATTCAAAAGTTGTGCTTTCTTCAGTTTATTCACCTTCTGCAAAATCTTTCCTGAAATCTTTCTACACTATTTGAATCTTCTCTCTATGAAACAAGTTCTTGCATTTCAAGTTTTCAGTAATTTTAGGGGAATGTTTAATGGAAATGTAAACACCAAATGGCTTCATTCACTCCCCCCCCCCCCACCCCAGAGCATTCCAAAACAGGTTTTTAGCCCAGTGTCCAATATTTATGTTGAAATGTTAATAAGTAAATTGCTCAATCATCATAGTGTGGATTTTCCAGCTGACTTACATTAATTATAAGGCCAATTATTGGCCTTCGGTGATTAATTCTTCTGGACCAAAGTTTTACACCTCCTGAATATTACTCAGTAATTTGTAATATGTAAATATTGTAAAAAAAATTGAAGTGCTTTCTTTAGATTTTTGCTAAAGCAACCTAAATCAGTAAATTAAAAAAAGAATCTTTCTTTCAAATGCCTTTGTCTTTTATTGATGGAAATAGCGCAGAATTCGTACACCTTATTGTATAGTTTCATTTTGACCTATTAGCGGTTTATGTAACAAGAAGACAATAAAGTAAAGCGGATGAATTAAGTGGACGAGTCCGCTATTGCTCTTTAATTATATTAAATTAAATAAATGTAGTAAGTATATGTACCGTATTAATTTCATATACAGAATGTTAATGAACTTCATGGAAATATTTTCAGAGCAAGTGGAGATACATTAAACAAGTAATTAGAGATAGGAGACTTACGGCATTTTAGTTCAAATGTGGAAGTTATGGCTATAAGTTTCTAAAGTGCCAGTACGCCACTGCTAATGATGATACCACTTGAGCGCACAAGACACGAAAATGAGCTCTGTCGGTGCGCTTCCTCTAGCGCAAGGCTATGACGTTAGCTTTCAAAAGAAAGGTAAAGGAGTTCGAGTCTCCTGCTTTTTTTTTATTTTATTTATTTATTTATTTATTATTGTTTTGTTGGTTTGTTCGTTTGATTGCTTCTTTAATATTTTATCTAAACTTTTAATTCTTATATAAATGTATTCATTTTACGTTTTAGTTTCACCTTGTAGTGCAAATAATTACAATTTTTTCTAACAATAGCTGAATCCTGTTAAATACTTTCAATGTTGTACGTCTAGTTGGAAGGTGGTTTCAGGGGTGAACGAACTTATATAAAATAAAAAGGAAATGCAGCTTTTTACGTCAGGTTCATAGGAACTGCTCGAAAGAGTGACCAGCGTTTTCAGTGCAAATTGACAATGGCGATGGAACGACTGTCGTACTCTACAAAATTTCTTGTGTGTGTCGTATAACTTCACATGCTGCATTCGGGCCGTTAGTTACAAATTATGCCATTTCTTCCATTTCTTACGTATCGCGAAGAAAAAAGTTAACTACAAAACAGGACCGAACCAGTGACTTTTGGAACACCAGTTTTCGGCGCTACGATTGGACCACCAATGCAGTTACAGGAACACCAGTGGACTACAGGATGCAAGAAGACATTAATTGCTGTTCAGTGTCGCACTGGCAGGTGATCAGTTCGAGATTTGGGAGATCTTTGAGGCATTAAGTCTTGAGAACGCCAATAACGAGCTACTAAGAGCGATATTTCTATACTCGGGAAGCAGTTTTAGACATTCTAATCTAATAATTTCACTTTGTTTAAATACCAACTTATCGGCATCTGATGTCAATTAGGTTTAACACAATAATCTGCGTTATGTTTAGCCGCAGACTATGCATCGTCTATCTCAATAATAATAATAATAATAATAATAATAATAATAATAATAATAATAATAATAATAATAATAATAATAATAATAATAATAATAATAATAATAATAATAATAATAATAATAATAATTATTATTATTATTATTATTATTATTATTATTATTATTATTATTATTATTATTATTATTATTATTATTATTAATGAATTGCTTTATGGAAATTGCTGGTAAACTTTATGTTTAATATATAAGCACGTTGGCTTAATTTTTCTTTTTATATGATCAAGTACGTTTAAGAACCGTGTTAAGATTGGTAAGAATGGTCACTGCCATCTGGATTTTATTACACTGCTAAAGGTTTCCAGGACTTAGTGCCCTAGGCTACTAACTACTATTTTCACTATTTTTCAGCGTATTAGAAGTCCGACAAGCTACTGTTTTAGAGAGCGTGCAATACAGATGTGATATGACTTTCCTCACTTGTACAAATATTTCAAAACTCTCATTAAATCATGTTAATTGAGATAATTACTTACAGAAATTGTTTGTATATAATATAATGGGAATGGGAGAATTTAGAAGGCTTAAGCGATATTCAAGTCCTTTTAAGAGCTGGTCGCTGTGTGATGTCTTTGACATTAAAAAGAAATAAAAACGAATAACGACTATTTGAGAAAAAGTGTAACAATTTGAAAATTCCAAACAATAACAATGATTATTGTGAAAATTATCTCCACAAAAATCATGTAAAATCTTTCAAGAGCTGCTCGTTTTGTGATGACTAAAGGCCGGAGAGATGTGCGCTCGCATGCGGTACAAGTTAGCTAAACACAGAGTATGAATGTGCGTCAGATGTACAGCACGACCATCAAACGTGCATACGTCAAAATCAACGTAAGTAGTACTCTGTGAACTAGTGGAGCACTGCTTTTCACGTGTATGCAGACGCAAGGTTAAGGTGTAGTGTTTTGTTTCCTCCCGCTGTGATGCGGTTGTCATGCTCATGCTGGACCAACCTGCAGTTGTTTACATGTGCAAGCAATAACAGTACAGACCATGTGCAGTATACCTATGGAAAAACGCACATGCCTCCGACCTTTACTGATGACCGTAAAATGCCATTCTCTTTGCATGGCCTGATGGTTCACTCCAATAAAGAATATTTATTTGACTATAATTGTGTTTCAAAAAGCTTTACATTCTCTGTGCAGTAAACCGAGTACGATGGCTCAGGAGATTTTGTCTATGTCCCCCATTCGGCAGGCCCGGATTTTATTCCCCTGGCCGACCTAACTGACCCATGGGTTTTTTGGGGGGTTTTACCGGGTCGCCA